>NW_004624756.1:13471726-13590561 GCF_000247695.1 Heterocephalus glaber
AAATGATACAATCAGCAATACCATAGCATCAAGCGCAGCTTAGAAAATGACAATTTGTGGTAGTTATTAATCTATCACATTTAACTATGTGAAGTATAATCCCCTGTGCCTCTGTAGTGTGGGACCAGGTAGCAGAAGAGCTAGAAGGTGAAAGGGAGGGGAGTGGAACTGGACCTTGCAGGTGCCCGTGTAGCTAAGCGGAGCGCCAGATGGAGGCAGGGCTCCAAGCCGCTCCTGGGACCTCACCATGGCGTGGCCAGGAACCGGGATGCCGAGGAGGAGCTTCATGCTGCTTGGCTGATCCCCAGAGAGGAGCACCGGATCTTCACTACCTAGTTATCACCACCAATCTCACCTGAAGTCTTCTTGTGTTGAAAGGCCATCAAAGTGATAGATTCATGTTTACCAACATTCAATTTTCATTTTCACTGTAATTTGTCAGTAGCATGAAGAGCTCTCAGTTGTTCTCCATGCTCACTCCACTTTTCAAAGATCTTTTATACAGCAAAGCCATGTGGTGAGGCAGGTACAAAGTCAGACCTGCTTGGTTTGTGTATTCCAGTTTACCTGGGTCTTACCATTGTATTGATCATGGGTAATTTTCTGGACATTATTGGATAGACTTGGCCAAACTCACCTTAAGTACACCTTGAATCCTAAACAGTAGTTTAAACCCTGACTACATCTTCAAAACACCTTCCTAACTTTTAAAATTATACTCAAGGTCAAGCTTGACCCCTGGAGGTTTTGACTTACTTGTTCTGGGGCAAGACCTGGACCTTAGCATTTTAAAGACTCCCCAGTGAAGCCAATGCAGAGCTGGGGAGAAGATTCCTTGTGCTGAGAAGTCCTCAGGGGAAGCAGAAATTTAAATTCAATTCAAATATAATAGGAAGTTTTAAAATATAATAAGAGCATAATGCCAGGCATGTATTAATAATAGAAGCCTCATTGCTGTGCAGCAGGATGTTGTGAAGGCAGTTTCTGAAGGTATCATTGACAAAGGATGGCATATTCTTTAGGAAGCTTTGAGTACTTATTAAGCTCTTGCAAGAGTTTCAATTAGCTTAGAACATTCATAACAACAATTTTTAAAAGTTAGCAGAGATAGCACGGGGATAAGAACTTGTCTTCTGGTAAAGTAGTTTACAAAGGAGAGGGAGGGATCAAGAAGTTGGAGAAGGAGAGGTACTTTTCTTTTTGTGATAAAGATCTGCATGCCCAAATTTGCTAAACTCTGAAATGGTGATATTTTGTAAGACTGAAAAGCTTTGTGTGGGTGTAAGTAGAATGTCAGGGATGAGTCAAAGACTAATACCTAAATTATAGTGTATTAAATGGGAATTTTATGCCTCTATCTTGAAAATCAAGTTGGGAAGTTGAATGTATTGGCTGATTCCACAGCACTGTATATTGTGTTATAACTTAATCAGATGGATTATGTCCGATTCCAAGAATGGAAAAGACTTAAGCCATGTATTTTTAAATAGTTCTGCAAAAATTTTCAAGCATATAGCTTATTTACTGGCAGGCCATCTCTGACTGAGTAAAATAAGATCTCAAAAAGCTTGGGATTTTTTAATAGTCTCTGATTGTATTACACACTGATCTAATGAGATTTTTTCAAATGCACAAATCATGCTACAATTAAAGGATTGGCAGTGCTCTCAAAATTGACTTCCTAGCAGAATGATTCTTTATGAACCATTTTCTAGAATGTATGAATTTTTGTACTCAATAGCTAGTTGTTTATTTCTCCAAACTATCTTGATTCTCTGTGGATGATATGAAAAAACTGGAAGATATTGTCTTTGTCCTTGAGGAACACAAACACTTGTTCAATAAAAACAAGTACAGTTGTAAATGTCAGGAAAATATCTTATTTTCAGGACAGCATAAAAGTTAACTTGCAATTGAAAAACTCTGTAAAGTCATAAAGCTCACAGTTTTAAAATCTGAATGACAACTATAGTATTCCCAGTGATATGGGCATGCCAAAGAGCTACAGATATTTTAATATCTGGTAATAGCATTTGAAAGAAATCAGTGTGTGAACTATAGTACTGGCCTCAGAAATTGTAGTATTTCATAATTTTTCTTTCCTCTAGAATATAGACGTAGTTCACTCTCCATTCCAATTGTTGAAATAGGGTGAATGAAATTACGGTTGCCTTGTCTTTCTCACCTGAACATGTTAATTTGGCAAAGATGATGTGAGGGAAGCCCATTCTACATCCTCCTTCCCCATCTGTCAGGAGCTATTCTACATAATTTGGGGGAAAATCATTTTGTAATTGAAGTATGACCATAGCTGTCTAAGGCCCAATGTCACCTTGCCTTGGAACCTGTATGGCATGCGGAAACATAACTCTGTTTTGCCTTTGGTCACAGCTGAGGCCTTAATGGTCCTGAGATACTGTGCCACTCAAGGGAAAGAGTATATCAGCTGAAGACACCCTAGTTCTTCGAGAACTGAGCAGTAATAAAAAAAGAGAAAGGTTTTACTTGGGTGAAGAACAACTTCTTTATTAGCCTGCTATCCTGTCCCACATACCATTGTAAGAATGCTCTCCTCACTGCCCCTCATCAGCATAAGGTCCTCATCAACATAAGATTACCACTGCCCCCTGAGTCACCTAAGACTCCCTCCGATTATTGTGTGCAACCAATAAATAGTGGCCAGCTCGGAGTGTCTTTGTCTTTGCCCACTCTGAGGCACTGACCTACCGGCCCCCATGTAGTTTGAAATTACCCAAGACTCTACTGTCTTTCATTCTTTAGCCCTTGCCATGCCCCTTTCTGGGCAGTCAGAGGATTGGTCAGCCTCAGATACCCATCTATTCCCTCCTGTTATGTGGTTGTGGCTATTTTTAGAAGTGACTAGACTATTACAGACTGAAGCAAGTAGGATGCACACTAGACTGTTAGAAAGTACCTGCTATGTGCTGCACTTTCAAATAAGTTCATTTTCTTTCATTCTTGAAAAACATTCTTTAGAGTGGTATTATATAGCTTTTAACAGCTGAATAAACATAATCAAAACTCACAGAGATAGTTACTGGCCTAACATCCCACATGGAGAATTTCTAGCACTGTTTTTAAGCTAAGTTCCTTATAGGACATGATATTTGCTTCCTGGGCTGTAGAACATCAATCACTATATGGCTGGAAATGCAAGGGTGAATCTACTTCCTGTGCCATAGGGAGGATCTACTTTCAGTGGGATCCAAGGGTGGTCCAGGGTTCTCACTTTAGCCATTTTCTTCATGTCTTTATGCTTAGGAATTAAGAGCACGGTCCTTCATTTGGATTCTGACTTATTTATTTACTACCTCTGTTACACCGGGCTGTCAACTAACATTTCTTCTTGGACTTCTTTTTCCTCTTTTATGAAAAGAATACCTGAAAAAATTGTTGTGAGAACTAAATGGGAAAATAATATGATGTCCTTAGTATAGCACTTAGCATGTGGTAAGCACTCAATGTTAGCTATTGTTATCCTCACAAGTCATAAATTTTGATTTCCAATCCCAGTAGCTCCTCTAAGCTGCAGACTCAGATATTCCCCTGGAGCTGATGGTGAGGATATCGACATGGATAGTCATGAGCTGCCCAAACTCATCCTTCCCAAAACTGGACTCGTTTTTGACACAAGAAATGACACAGAATTCAGTATAATGAGTGGCAAGTGAGAACTCTATGCATTTCAGCTGTTATTATTATGTATTTCAAAACTGTTCTTTCTCATCTTTCTTTGTAGAAGGCACATTGCCCAAGGGATCTAGTTCAGAAATTTAGGAGGCATTTTATATTTCTGCATTTTCTCCACCCAGCAAAAGCCAACTGATCATCAAGTCCAGGCAACTTTTTCTCCTTGAAAGTATCCTATGTACTTTCTGTCCTCAAAACCTCATTGCTTGTTGCTTCTGTTACTTCAAGTCTTTTAGCAGTCTCTGGGAGCAAGACTTGCCTCTTCCTCAATTCATCCCTCATCTGTGATGCTAGACTGAATCCTTACAATTAAATTTGAGCATATTATTGACTTGCCTGAAATCCTTCCCTCACATCCGTTAGCCTCCTGGAGGTTTTTCTAATTCCTTTTTTACCATGGTATATAAGAACACATCCTGCTTGGGCCTCAATTTTCAGATGTACCATATGTGATGGTCACAGTGATGCTCTGGAATGTTCTCTACTCTCATTCTTGAGGGCTGTCCCATATGTTGTTGACCTTGAATGGTCTTCTTCCTCTCAGGAAAGAAAGGAAATATTTCCTCTCTGGAAGGAAATATTTTCATCTAAAAGGTTGAGAACCACAGTGATTATTTAACACATGTTAAAAATCTAAAGTATATGTAAGTCAATACAATACCAAGATTCTTTAGGAGAGCCAAAGATTTGCCAATAAGGCATGCACAGAATTCACTGAGGAGAGAAACTTTGAAAAAATAGTTAGGGCAGAAATTGGTATTGCTAACAGTTATCTGAGTAAATACTAGAATAATTTGTTGAATGCTAAGAAGACTAGAATCTAATCAAGACCCTTTCTAAGGAGTTTTACCTAAGACAAAACAAAACTTTAAACACAACTGGTACCACCACAACGGAGAGGAAAAGAATTCCGTGTATAAAATGGGATGGCCTCTGCCCTGGCTCAGGCTCCTTGGAGGACTTGGGGTCCTTGGGTTTTACAGAGCTCCTGTGTCATTTCAAACAACCGGAGCCTCTGTGCATTACCTCAGCTGGGAAAGTATCCTCTGGAACCTGGAGAGGGACGGCTTGGATTTGTTCCTGAGAAGGACCATTAGGCAAAATGATATCAATAAGAAAAGAGAAAAATTGTTTAAGAACCTGGAAAGGGATGAGTGTGTTAGCAATTTTGAGGAACACACAAAGTTCTAAGTGTCTCAGTAAGTGGTTAAGTATGTTCCTTGCTAGAATTCAATCAGGGCATCTTCCCTGGTGTCTCCTTGCCTTTGTTTATGCTCTGCCTTCTGCTGAGGGTGCATGTCTTTTCCTTATCCACAGTGGCTGACACGAGGCCTCAGACACGATACTATTTAAGATCAAATGAGTAAAGAATCATAGTATTTGTTTTTTGACAGTTAGCTGGTTCATAGCAACAATGATCTATACAAAATGAATAAGCAGAGTACTAGAGTGTTTGGTAGATATTTAATTTTAGGTAACTGGTAATAAAACAAGACTATAAAATTTATATTTAGCTTGAGAAATGGTCCTGTTATAATCACCATAAATCCAAATGGACCCTTGCAGCATGTCTGAAACTATCTTATACCTGCCATGTGAAATTTGTACTCAATTTCAGCATTTGAATAAACCTCAAATTATCCTCCAAGCTCATTCCTACTGGATAAAATGACCTGCATATGAACTCTACATCTCATTTTTGCTTTGACATCTGAGTTGGTAAGATTTCCACTTATTCACCATTCATTGTTCATTCATACATATTTATCGGCATTTACTATGTGACAGGACCTATTCTAAAATCAACTGTGCTCTTTCTCATGTTACATCACACCTTCTTATGTGATATTGTGTTATAATTTTGTTGCTTTTTTCTCGCTTAGCATACAGCTCCTGAGACACAGGCATTCAGTATATGTTAGGTGAATAATTGAATTTATGAATTCATAAATTCACTGACTAAATTTGTTCATCCATCCACTACTTGGTATAAATTCCAGAATCAATCCCAAAATACAATAAGTGGCTTAGATCTATTTTCCAGTTCAAATATTCTTCTACACTTTCTTTGGGATTATAAAATAACATGTAATTATGTTGGTAGATTTCAAGTATATTTTTAAAGCATTAGAAATTTTCGAATGTATTTGAAAATATAGGAGTGTGTGTAGAAAAATATAAATAAATCTCAATCTTACCATCCCAAAACATTGGTTGAACTTCAGTTATGATTGTTTCATCTGCAGGGGCACAATATGCATCATTTACTGAGAATTCAATGGGCCTATGCTCTCTCAAGTTGTCCGGAGTGGAACCCTAACTATCTTACTATTGGTTGTGGTTTGGATTTTAAATATTCTCCAACAGCTCACATGTGGATGACTCACAAAGGATGGCACTATTGTGAAGTCATGGAACCTTCAGGAGGTAGATCCTAGTGGGATGGAGTGTGCCCTTGACAGGGATATAAAGACCCTAGATACTTGTTTCTTTTTAGTTTTGTTTCCAGGTTATGTGCAGTTTCCTTTTCTATGTGCTTTTGTCATCATGTACTTCCTTACCACAGGCCCAACGGCAACCAGGGCAAGAGACCATGGACTGAACCTGCTGAAACCATGAACCACGCTTTCCTCAGGTGTTTTGTTACAGTCACAGAAAGCTGACTAATATGCTACCTTTATTACATGTATATCTATGGATATATTTTAGTTAGATAACATCCTGGCTTTCTAATTTTTATTATTAATATTTCCATTTTATTTAACTCAATTTGTTAATTTTTTCATTTTTCTCCCCACTCTTACGCTTACAAATTTCAGATACAAATAGGATTTTTAGAGCTCCTGGAGAGATGAATTCATGATTTCTATTAGTTGCAATCTG
This sequence comes from Heterocephalus glaber, assembly GCF_000247695.1. Next base: position 13,478,321 of record NW_004624756.1, read on the forward strand.
GAAACTGACAAACAAAATACATTTATGTCTTCATTGCTGCATTACTTATACTGATGTACTCTTTTTATCTTTATATCTTTATTTTAAAAATTACACATGGACATAAAAATACAGATAGCAAATGAAATCAGTGAAAACATAAAATTTTATGTGGATATTTAAGAATTAACTGGGGAAATTTTTTAATACATCATAAAAGTAATCACAGAAATAATGATAAATGAAAATACTAGAATACTTGGCTATAGAAAAATGAAAATTCCTATAAACAGAGAACATTATAGTGTGAGATGTGGAACATCATTGTAGATAAATAAGAAAATTATCAAAGTCTACAAAATAAACAAAGGGTCATAAACATGTACAAATATTTACACTTAACCAAAAGTGAATATTTAACAAACGGAAAGCTTTATGGTATTTTTCTTCTTTCTTTTCAGTGACTATCAACATAGTTTTAATAGTTATGTTTGAACCCACTTATTTTTAGACCTATAGGCAAATAAATTTTATATGTTCTAGTCCACTATGGTGCAAATTTTCCTGTCATTGTCACGTCCTTTTTCATCTTCCATCTTTATTGTACATCATGATGCATGCATGTCTTTCTCTCTACAGTCGGGCACCTGCAACATTTTGGGGAAGTTTGTGGTCCAACTGAGAGGTCACTTTTACTTGGGAGTAGATATCATTTATCCAACTTTCTGAGTAATCTCAGTGGAAAGGGGAGGGACATATGAGTGGCCACCTACTCCAAGATTTCTAGATTGTTCTGTCTTGATATAACTTACATAATCAGAAAAAGTACTGAAAACCAAAGATGTATAAAATTTATTTTATCTATAGTCAAATATGCATGAAGAGGAAAATAGCCATGCAGCTATGATGGAGTAATAAGATATTTATAGGTTTCTGTAAAACATTTTTATGCTTCTAATAGAAAAGAAAGAAACTTATTCACAGTCCCAGCATCACATAATAAACTAGAACTACCAAGAGGAGAAACATAGTTTGCTTCCTGCTGAGGCTCACAAAGCATCTTCCCCTTTTCACCTTCTAGCTCAAGCCTAAAAAATAGTGTAGCATATTTTTAAAAATCAAAAAGTGAGAATTCTCCTGTGACAGTAACATAAGAGATTTAATCATCATGATCCAATAATATTTCTCAGATATTTTAAGTCATAAAAAATTTAAGAACCGTTTAAAAAGCTCTACTAGACATCAGGAGGGATGTATGGGAAATAATTTCCCTTCATTGTATTTTGTATTTTACTTCTTATGTAAGATAAACGGTAGGAAATATTTTTTGGCAACCTATGAATCAATAATTTGATGTTGGAAAATTTAAAGTAAGATGGAGTGAATTCTTGTTAATTCGTGAGTAAACTTAACTATATTGTGGATCACAAATCAGTAGCTTAGATTTTCTTCTAAGAAAACTGAGGTGAATGCCTGAGAGGGGGACATGCACAGAATTCTTCTCCATACACTTACTTGAAAGATATACATCATAGTAAATCTTTGAACAACAGAGGAATTATTGTGTTCACAAGAAAGTAGACCACTCTAATTTCTCATCTGAAAGACCCACAAGAGGAGCAATTTTCAGAACTTTAGTCTAGACTGTACTTTATGAACCTCTTTTTTTTTGTAAAACCCATGATGAATCTACACACTCATTTCAGTAAATTATTTTGAGAGAACAGGACCTGGAAATATCTACTGAATAAATTTTGCAATTTCTAAAATTATATAGTTTTTACTTCATCTGAATGGACTGACACTCATTTATTTTTAAAGATTTCTAATGGTGTTGTATTTCACCACATGTAAAAACACTACATTTAAACTTTGTACTCGAGATATAAAGATCTCTCTGGAGGCCACATTTTTAAACATCTATAGTACATCTTGCAATAGATAGCATCATTTCTATAATAAGCTGAAAGAATTGGAGGTAAACTTTAATCCAGAAAGAAGGAAATAAAACCCACTTTTTAAGAAAAGTACATGGCATCTATTCTGGCTATTGGTCTCTTTGGGGGTATTTTAATAGAAAACCATGAAAGCATTGTTGTGGTTTATAACTTGAATATTTCAACACTAGTTGTAGGATTTCATCTTGTCATAAATAGGTTTTCAATTCAAGCAATGACTAGGACAAACAGTTTTGTGAATTATTTGCAGGTAAAACATATTTTATATGGCTTAGCTTGAAAATAGCCCAATGCTTCAAGCTATGAAAACTGGTTTAAGGGAAAGTCAGGAGCTGGACCATGACCCAGCATCTGTGCTTGGCCATTAATGAATGTTAACTTCCTCTGGACAACTCTCTCTACAATAAGCTGATTCTCCTGCATTCTTCATTTTCTTCCTCTCTTTTCCCCAGCCCCTCTCCCCCACATAAACAGAAGTAGGTTCATGCACAAAGGTAGTCAACTAAAAACCTTCTTTATTTGTTCTGAATTATATTGTATCCCCAAAATGTAGACAATTAAAATAGTGATATACTCATAAAACATTTGAGATGGAAAGAGGGAAGGAAGGAAGGAAGGAAGAAAGGAAGGAAGGGAAATCTTTTCTTTGCACACCCTAGTATTTATCAGTGTACGCCATTCTATAATTATTCATCATTTCCAGGTTCATGTTTATATCTTCCTTCATCCATCTTCAAAAGTGGAATATGTCAACATAAAGATTTATTTCTTTGCTGATAAAATGATAAAAATCAACCCTTTCCTTCCCAATTCAACCAAAACAGAATACAGCCATCAGACTCTTGTCTATTCCCCTTTCCTTTTACAGTGAGTGAAGTGTCCTCCATCCAATCAAAGGTTCTTCCTTATGCTATAAATCCTGTTCTAAGATATCATTTATCTCACCTTCATCCCTCCTTTTCAAACTTACAGAAATGATCAAGGAGCTTGCCTTCTGAGACCAGGGATGTGGCCAGCCACCTGTAGATTTGTGTTGGTGCCAGGACTGAAGGCAGCCCCCCAGGAAGTTCTCTCTGCTCCTTCCCCTTGTGTACAGAGATGGCAGCTACTAACAGGACAGGGAAAGCATAAGGTGATTTTACTGCTGCCCTGACCATGGGGCATGCTAAGGCAGCTTTGAGTAAAGTCAGGGATGCAGTTACCTTATTGCTTTGGATGCACAGCCAAAGGCAGCCCTGGAAAGCCATGTCCCAATCCACTTGTTTTCTAGTGGACAATACAGCTGAAAGAGTCAAGGGGATAAAACTTCAGCCATCACTCCATCCCTGGGTGTGCAAAGCTATAGTGGGCTGGGTGTAGGGTCCCTCTTCTGAATGCTATAGTAGCAGCAATGAGGAGCACTGCAGTGCCTGCTCATTGCTCTTTCCTCCTTGCAGTTACCACCACTGGCCACCTTTACATCTTGTCTGACCATGCACTGCTTCTAGGGCTGAGTGTGAGTGTTACAGAGAGGGGTGCTGTGGTTCCTAATACCACATGTAGCACTTGGCCTTTACCACTGCCTGATCAGTGGACAGTTAGGCCTCTCACTGCTACTGGTACTATCAGGACCAACAGCCTTTTGCAGCAACAGAGCAAATGTCAACAATTCCGAAGGAAACCTACTAGCCAACAGGGGATACTGCTTCCATTGTAGGTGTAACCACACAGTGAGAAATCCACACACTCTGCTATCTATACCAAACCTGCTAGACTATTTCTACTCTGTGCAGTCCACATAGGCAGTGGGTCTCTCCAACTCTGGACACAGTATACACTATGACCAGACTAACTACACCCAAAAGAGCTACCCAGTGGCACCCAGATAGAATCAAAGCCAACATTACACAGCAAACTGATGCCCCAAGATTTATTTTCAGGAGAAAGCCACTTAACAATAAAGGATGTCCTATAAAAGTGGTAGAGATATCTGATTCAAAAGATATGCAAATCTTAACAAAGGAATACAAGAAATATGAAAAACCAAGGTAATATGCTACCTCCATAATATCATAATTCTTTAGCAACAGATTCCATAGAAATAAAAATGAATAGAATACCTGTATAATTCAAAAGAATGATTATTAAAAAGTTCAATGAGATAAAAGAGAATACAGATGTACAGCTAAACAAATTAGAAAGACAATGTAAGATAGGTATGAGGAATTAAGCAAAGAGGAAGAGATTCTTGAAAAAGAACCAAACAGAAATCTTGGAAATAAAGAGATCAATAAGTTAAATAAAACTTCAGTTGAAAGCCTCAACAACAGTCTAGATGAAGTGGAAGAAAAGAACACTTGAACTTGAAGTCAGGTCTTTTGAAATATCTCATTCAGACAAGAAGAAAAGAAAGAAAGAGTGAATGAAATGAGTATTCAGTATCTTTGGATCACCATTACACAAACAAACAGCGTCTTAGGAGTATCTTAAGGTGAGGAGATAAAGGTTGGGAGCATAGTAAAACCAGTAAATGGAATTATAGCAAAAAATGTCCCTAATATTGGGGAAGACATGGACATCGATGTATAAGAGGATTAGCAAATGCCAAGCACACCTGACCAGATAAGAGCATGACCATGCTCTCTTATAGTAAAACTACCAAAGACACCAAGAAAGAATTTTTAAAACTGCAAGAAAAAAAGCACCTAATCATATTTAAGGGAAACCCCATAAGACTAACAGACTATTTCTCAGGAGAAGCCCTACAGGCCAGGAAAGAATAGAATGAGGAATTTCACATACTGAAAGAAAATAACATTTAGCAAGGCTATCCTGCAGAAATGAAAGAGAAATAAAGACCTTCTAAGATAAATAAAAGCTGAGGGAATAAATACCAACAGATCAGTGAATAAAAAATGGTTGAGTCTTACATCCAAAAGTGAAATAAAGAGAACCTTCATTATAATAACTATAAATCCCACTACAAGAATGAGCACATGGAAGAGAAACAGAAGAGGATCAAACATTATCAATACAAAAGACATCAAGCCACAAAGATGAACAAGAGGTGGGGGAGAACATAGAATTTGAAAATAAACTGGAAGAAAATCAACAAAATGATAGGAATAAGTCCTTAACTTTTAATACTAACTTTAAATATAAATGGACTAAATAATCCAATGAAAAGATACAGACTGACGAAATAGATTTAAAAAAATCAAGATACAACAATATGTTGCCTGCAAGACACTCACTTCACCATTAAAGATACATCCAGACTACAATTGAAAGGACTGAAAATGATATTCCAAGCAAATAGAAACCTGAAGTGAGGAGAAGTAACTACACTTAGATCTGACAAAATGGACTTTAAAATAAAAACTTTAGGAAGAAATAAAGCACTTCAATATATAATGATCAAGGGATCAATTCAACAGAGATATAATGATTATAAATCAATATGAACCTACTGTCAGAACGCCTGGTTTTATGAGAAAACAGACTGCAAGGGAGAGATGGGGTCACTATACTAATAATGGAGGATTTCAATACCCCATATGATCAATGGACAGATTATCAAGAAAAAAATAGCAAAGAAATATCACAATTAAACTATATTATAGATCAAAGGATCTTAATATTTATTTACAGAACATTCCATCCAATAGTTGCTAAATACATACTCTTTGCATCAGTGCATGAAACTTTCTCTAGAATAGACCACAAACAAGTCTTAGCATATTTAAAAATTGAAATTATAACCTGCATCTTTTCTGACAAAAATGGAATAAAAGTAGAAGTCAACAACAAAAGAAACTTAAGAAATTATACAAATACATGGTGATTGAACAATGTACTTTTTAATAAACACTGGGTGATCAAAGAAGTCAGAAGAAAAATTTTAAAAATTTCAAAATAAATGAAAACAGAAAAATGACATACCAAAACCTATAGGATGGAGCAAAATAAGTACTAAGTGGGGAGTTTATAACAATGAGTTCTCAAAAAACACAAAAGTTTCAGTAAGCTTTTCTATACATCAACAGTAATAATTTGCAGTGAAATAAATCATGATAGTATAACTATTCAAAATAGCTACAAACAACAACAAAAACCTCTAGGAATAAACTTAAGAAGTGAAAGATCTTTATGATGAAAACAAAACACCTAGGAAGAAGACACTAAAAGACAGACTTCCCACATTTATGGACCAAGAAAATTAATACTGTTAAAAGTATCCACACTACCCAAACCAATTTATAGATTCCATGCATTCCCCATAAAAATACCAATGACATTCTTCACAGAACTAGAAAAAAAATCTTAAAATTCGTAAAGAAATATAAAAGATCCTGAATAATCAAAGCAATCTTGCCGGGTGTGGTGGCACACACCTGTAATCCCAGAACTCGGGAAGCTGAGGTAGGAGGATTGCTGTGAGTTTGAGGCCAGCCTGTGCTACACAGTGAGTTCAAGGCCAACCTGAACTACATAAAAAAATCTTGAGTGTAGGTGAGCCCAGGTCCTGAGCCCCCATGCTGGAGTGCCACCTGTAGCCCACCCCATCCATCAGGGCTTGCTCAGGGGCCTGGACCTGCTAGCTGCTTTGTTCTACCTGATCAGGGGGCAAAGGAGGATGAATGACAAAGAGATAAGGAATCAGCTTAACATACGGGGAGCCAGGAGGCTTGTCTGTCTAGTAGGCAGAGGAGCTCTGAGCCTTTGGCTCACATCACTTTTGTTCCCCCAAACCCAGACACAAGCAATCAAAGTCACACAAGATTCATCTACTTTCCAATAGCCATTAGTACATTCTCTGGTAAACAACTTAATCTCAGCTGTCTTAAGTTTTCCCCAGAGCATGCAATGAGCCATCGTCCCTGAGTGCAGCCTTTCTCCTTTGTGCTCACAGAGAAGACCAATTAGGACTCAGTTCTCTGGTCTCCAACACTTGACCAAAAAGAACAAAGCTGGAGGCATCACAAGACCTCATTTCAAGATATGCTACAGAGCCAAAATAACCAAAACACCATGATATTCACAAAAAAACAGATCTATATTCCAAGAGATCAAAATAGACATCCCATATATAAACTCACATATCTACAGGCAACTAATTCTGGACAGAAGTACCAGAGACATACATTGGGGAAAGGACAGCCTCTTCAATAACAGTGCTGAGAAAAGTGGATAACTATATTTACAGGACTGCAACTTGAACTGTATCTCTCACAGTTTAAAGACTTGAAACTCTGAAACTACTAGAAAAAAAATATGGAAAGGGAAAATACTTCAAGACCTTGGTATAGTTTGTGATTTTCTGGGTAGGTCCCCAAAAGCAAAAATTGACAAATAGGATTGCATCAAACTAAAAACTTCTGCATAGCAAAGGAAACACTCAACAAAAAGACAAACTACAGAATGGGAGAAAAAACTTGCCGGCTGTTCATCTGACAGGGGGGTAGGTTAATAGCCACTATATATAAAAAACTAAAGAACATAACAATAAAAAAGCAGGCAATTCAATTAAAATAGGTAAATGATTCGAATAGACACTTCTCAAAAGTAGAAATACAAGTGACCATTAAATACTGTATATAAAAAATGCTCAGTAACATCAACCATCAGGGAAACCAAAACAACAATGAGATAGCACTTCCCTCCAGGTAGAACGATTATCAAAACAACAACAACAACAACAACAACAACAAAATAGCAAATGCTAGCTAAGACCTAGAACTCTTTTACATTGTTAATGGGAATGTGAATTAGTATAGCCATTATATGGAGGTTCTTTGAAGAACTAAAAATAGAACTATCCCATATCCAGCTATCCTCTCCTGAGTATACATCCAAAAGAAATGAAATTACCATACCAAGGAGATATCTGCATGCCTGTGTTCATTGAGGAACTATTCACAATAGCTAAGATGTAGAATCAGCCTAGGTGCCCATGTAGAGGTGAATGGATAAAGAAAATGTAGTATATATGTGCAATGGGGCATTATTCAGCCAGGAAGAAAAATGGAATTCTGTCACTTGCAGCAAAATGGGTGGAACTTGACGGGATTATGCTAAGTAAAATAGATAGAAAGAAACAGAAAGACAAGTGCCATATGTTCTCTTTCATGTGTGGAAACCAAAACACTGACCTGAAAATATGATACTAATTTCTAGGTACTGGGAAGGGTGAGGAGATAGAGAGAAGGTGGAAATTGATGGTTGGATATGATCAACACATGCTGCATACATGCATGGTAAATCACAAAGTTCGTTCTTTATCAATCTTTCACACCCTAATTTTAGCATCCATTGGTTATTTCCTAACTCTATCATTCCTGTTATATTTATTAATTGGCATTTTACTGTAAGGAAGACTTTTCTTTTTCTGTCCCTATTTAATAAATGAATTACACTACCTTGGATTCATGGGCTTTATTTTTTTTAAACATGAGTTATCTAGTTCTATAATGAGTTATTTCTTTTGGTGATCAGATCGCTCAAGAATTGGTTACTGATAGTCTCTCACCTATATCTGTAACATCTCTTTGTGCTGGCTGCTTTCCACTGCATTTAAGCATACTTCCCTCTCCCTTTTAGACATAACACTTTACCTATTGCCATATCTCTTATTCCAATTCACAGATATGTTTCTTAAAAGAGTCTACACTTTCTGTTTCCATTTCTTCTCTCCCACTCATTCTTCAGCCTACTTCAAACTAGTTGGTCCCCTGTATTGATAGATTCTGCATCTGTGGATTCCACCAATATTCAGAAAGAAAAAACTAAACAATTTACTATCAGCACTGAACATGTAAAAACATTTTTCCCTGTGATTATTTGTTAAGTAATGCAGTATGATGACTAACCTAGCATTGCCTCTGGTACTCTAAGTCATCTAAAGATGATTTACACAGTACAGGCAGATTGTGTAGGCCAATATGCAAATACTACACCATTTCATATAAAGAACTTGAGCATCCTTGGATTTTGGCATCTGTGAGGAGCCATGAAACCAATCCTCCCTCCATCAGGACAATTGAGATTTGCATCTGTAACACTCCACTAAAAGTGTCTTGGTAAGGCCAAAAATGCCTGCCCTATCACCAGGTTGACTAAGTTTATGAGTATTCATTTTTGATGCCCACTCCTCCTCCCTGCCTTTGAAACTCTTCATTGTAAAATAAACACAGATGCAGAAAAATTGAAGAAAATAAGTGTATCCGTTTGTTAATTATTATTTTTAACACCCTTGTAAATATCACTCAGGATAAGAAATGAAAAATAAGTCTCTCACTAAGGTAGGCCTTCCTTTCTCCCTCAATTAATTATCTTGACTTTTTATTAGCACGTTTGTGGTATATAATGTTTACACTCCTTGTGTGGAGTTGGTGGATGCACATAACACAGGGTAATTCTTCTTTTCATTTCCTTTCCCTCCCCTCCTTCTCCTCCCTCCACCTCTTGATTCCCTGCCTATTTGAGAATGATCTATCCCCTACTTCTATTTTCTATCTTTTATGGTAACCATTTCCTCTAACTTCTTTATGGTTGTATCACTCATGTGTATATGCTTAGACACGATGGCATTTTCTTGTCTATTTGAACAGATTTGGTATATCATTTAAGTGTTTATCACCTACAGACTCTTCATATCTTCCATATCTCTCTGTTCATGATAATTTGCGTGTGGAAGAACTGGGGCCATTTTCCTATAGAATTTCTCCATAACCTGGATTTTGCTGATTGCGTACTCCTGGTAGAGCATGTTCTTCTGTCACCCGTAGTTCCTGAAAATTCACAGCTGGGCCAGACAGTTTATCAACTTGGATTTGATTTCTTTGGCAAGATGCAGGTGGTGGTAGAAAGTTTTTTCACCAGAAAGCACATTATGTCTGTTTTGTTTTTATTTTATTTTGGTGTTAATTGATTTTCAGTGTCTAGATCCAGTAAATCATTGAGGATTGCACAGTGATGGTATTCTAATCTATCAATTCTTTTTTATACATTAGTTGAAAACCTTTTGGAAAGAGATACATCCCTTCATGTACTCTTTGGTTAATAGAGGAAAGACTAAAAACTCTTGATTCATTTCTTTGTAAATTTTAAAAATAGTGACAGTTCCCTATAATCTTCTAAATATAACCAACTGTTCTTTAACATACCATAAAGTCACAGACTTAAACATATTTAATGAGTATCAGTAGGAAATCTGCTGAAGGTCAGATTTCTCCAACTTTGGCCAATGTGAGGCCCTTCCAGTTAGATCTTGAGTCTTTCTCATATGACATGACAAGCAGCCTTTAATTTCTTCCTTGCTATTTGCTATGTCAAGGTGTTCCAGAAATATCTTGTAAATTTCCTGCTTCAGATCTGAAGCCAGCATTTTCTCATCAATCCTGTGTTGCTGTTTTTTTTAAACAGGAAATAATATTTCAAGGCTACAATCTGAGTACTGCCGATGCTCCTTCCTGCTGGATTACTGCTACCGTTTTCAGGTCTCAACCAGGAATGGAGTTTTCTTCCCCATGGACATTTAGCAATGATTAAAGAATTTGGGATTGTCACAACTGGTGAGAGGGTGTCCTATTGGGATCCAGGCGACAGACGCTTGTTACAATACTGCAGTATTTTTCCAAGTGGTATCATGACCTCCAAGATCGCCTTCTAGACACATTCCTTGGAGCTCTGGTGGATACTGTAGGGACTTCTCTTCCTGTTTTCCCTCTTTAACCCTTTTCCTTTTGGGACTGGACACAAGACTGAGGTTTGGAAGGACCTCAAATTACTGACTAATGGAAACAGGGTAACAATAGTGCGCTTGGGGAGCTTGGGTGTCACCGAAGGGATAGGAATTTAGAGCAGGAAAATGTAGCATATTTCCCACTACTTCCTTTTATCTGATTATTTCAGTAACTAGAATTTATTATTTTTCCTGGCAGTAATCTTCTTCAATAAACAGTAGTATACCTAGTTGACCATTGCCTATCACAACTGTCACACATCTGGGACTTTCTCTTCACAGTTGTCCTTAGGTGAGTGTCCCTCCCTCTGCTGTCCACCCTCCAGACCACTTGTATATTTTGCTCTTTCTTCCTGTCCTAGTCTCTGTCCCTCACAGTTGCTCCTCTGTCCTCTCCATTGCTTCCCTCTTCCCTCATATTCCTTGCTGCAAACATTTTTTAATCTTGTAGAACTTCTGCAATTTCAACTTACGTCCCCAGAGAAAGCCCTTGCTCCTCTCAGATTTAATTCTTTAATTTTAATTTTTATGTGTATACGTTTGCAGTGCATAATGATTCCATTCATCATGGGGAATTGGCGCACGTACAGAACACATCTTAATTCTTTTTTGCATCTCCTTCCTTCCTCTCCCTCTATTTATTGGTCCTCTTCCCACTTGCAAAAGATCTATCTCCCTACTGACTATTATCTATCTTTTATTTTGTACATTATTTATACTTTGAGTTTCTCATAGAGAGAAGCCATGCAATATTTAATCTTGTGTGTCTGATATATTCCAGTTAATATTATGGTCCCCAGGTGGGTAATGGTCACTATTCACAACTTTCCTTTTCCTTGCCTTCTATTCTGTTACAGCCCTCATTATGAAAATCCCCACAGAGGCAGTACTTCTCCCTTGGCCATTTTGTGGTCAAGTTCCAAACGCTTCACTTTTCACTCCATTTCTGGGAACATTCCTTGTGATTGCTACTGTTCTTTTTGCTTCCTCTAGTAGCCTCCTCACTCATTATTCCCAATCTTCACCCTTCTGTGTTCTCTGCCCATGTGTGTGTCTCCGTGTGTGTGTGTGTGTGTGTGTGTGTGTGTGTGTGTGTGTGCCTGTGTGCCAGGTGAGAAGGACTGTCTTCAAAGGAGGGCGATGCTTCCAATTTTGCAACTGAAGGAAAAAATCCACTTATTCACCTGTATCATTGTGAAGAATTGTATTCTACTTTCCTTTCCTTGCTTATCTTGCTTCTAAACACTGTATTTATAATTTTGTTTTTGGTGATGGGGATAAACACAGGGCCTTACAATTTTGAGACAAGTACTCTACCACTGAGCTACACCTCAGCCTCTACCATGTCACAAGAACAGTTTATTCTTAAACCCATCTCACTTCCTGCTCTTCCCCTCATGCTCTTCTCTTTCTCCTTCCTTTCTTCGATTTTCTTTTCCTGTGGGCTTAGAGTCTAATCCAAAGCTTTGCTCTAACATTGATCTATAGTCCCCAGTCTGCTTGCTGTTCTAAGATTGGTGGTTTTCACATTGGTCCATTGTACCTCCCAGTGGATTCCTTTAAGTTCTGTCCCTTGCACTTGTACCAGAATTCATGATGGGGCAGAGACCTTGATCCCTCTTCTAAACAGGATGCCAGATGCCAGGATCCTGTTCCTGCTGGTGCAGTGTAGGTTGAAAGTGACACTCTACATCTAGTACTCCAGTGTGGGCTGCCCACTATTGGAAGATGCTGAGTTTGCGGCGGAGGGAGTGTGTATGGGAAAGAACAGTCATGATTAATCTCTGCCCAGAGCACATTTCCTGGTGGCAGAACCGGCCCTGCTGCTGACTGCCTGGCAGGAGTCTCTGCACAGCTTGAGAGTATTATGCCAGGAGCACCTGCTGGGTACCGTGCTGCTCTCTGCTGCTCCAGCTGAGAAGGCTGGAGGGGCTGACATTTTTTCTCCTCGCACACAAGGACCTGAGCCATGTGATGGGGATGGGAAGATCAGCCAATTTCAGAGTGTTCTCTCTTTGTGCACAATGTGTGTTAATTATACATAAAATCTTTCCTGTGTTTCTTTTTAAATTTCATTTTTAACTGAGAAATAATAATTGTATTTATGGAACACAATGTGATATTTTGATAGATGTTTATAATATGGAATGATTTAATCAAGGTCATTAACAAATGCATCACCTCACATACTTTGTGTGTGTGTGTGTATGTGTGTGTGTGTGTGCGCATGAGTGCACTTGCACATGCAGTGCTAGGGATGGAACTCCAGGCCTCATGCATGCCAGGCAAGTGCTATGCTACTGAGCTATACCCCCAGCCCTCCCTTACTGTCAGTGTGTGAAAACATTAAAATCCACTTTTTTAAAGGCAGGTTTGAAATATACAATTGACAACAGTCAACTTGCTGGGCAGTAGATCTCCAAAACTTATTCTTCCCATCTTACTGGAACTTGTACTTTTGATCAACATCTCCCCTTTCTCTGTCCACATCCTCCCCCAGCTTCTGGGAACTAATCACTCTACTCGCTACCTCCAGGAACTCAAGTTGTTTACATTCTGCATATAAGAGAAATCACTGGTATGGGTCTCTCTGTGCCTGGTTTATTTCAGTTAGCACAACGTCTTCCATGTTGTCCCAAATGGGAGAATTCCCCCTTTTAAATTAGTGTTCATATATTATATATATAAATATATGTGCATATCTATTCAAACTAGTACATGCAGTTATATACCCACTCTATATACATGTACACACCACATTTTCTTTTCCTAGTCATCTGGTGATGGGCAGTATGTTACTTACTTTTCTCTCCTTCCTGAGACAAAATACCCAACACAAAAAGGAAAAAAGGTTAAAGGAGAAAGGGTTTATTTAGCTCACTGTTTGCAGCAGTTTCACTCCATAATTGACTGGCTCCAAGGCAGAGTGGCACATGGCAGAGGAGCATTGCAGAGGAGAAACAGTTCATGGCACCCACACAGTAGCAGATGCAACAAGGAAACTTAACCATGTCTTTCTGCCCCTTTTATTTTAACAAGACTACTGGAATTAGGGCAATGCCAAACCTATCAGTGGACTGATTACACACACCCTTAATCCCAGCATAACACACTCTAAATTCAGCCACCTCTGAAAAAGCCCTATGACCGAATGAGGCTTTGGGGGGGATGTCTAGACACAAACCATAAGAGGCAGTGTGGTTGCTTCCACATCCAGGCTACTGTGACTAATGCTGCAAGGAACGCGGGTGTGTAGGTGCCTCTTGGGCACACTGATTTCAATGTACAGTGGACCCTCAAGTTACCACCGGCCTGACATACGAACAACTGGGGTTAATTAGGTTAATGGAAGATTCATCTGGCTCTTGTCTGTAGCATGCACTAAGGGAAACATTCAGATCTCAGCTGTATTGACTTAAAACCAACTTGAATTACAACCAGCCCACAGGAACCAGAGGTCATAAGTCAAACGTTCACTGTATTTTGCAGTCAGGTAACACATACTGGCCACCCAGAGTTGTCACTAACCCAGTCTGAGATCCCTGCAGTGAACATGCTCCTGCCATGTCAGAGGGGCTTGAATTCCACCTAGTGCTTTACAGGACTTCTTTTCAGGGTGTTAAAACCCTGTATTTCAGAGATGATGGCATAGAGTGCAAGAGATTCCTAACATATTTCATAACAGTTTTCTACCCTTGTTTTCTTGAGACAACTTCTTTTGAGTTGGGGTCTTCCTGTATTGCCCAGGCTAGCCCCAAACTCCAGGTCTGATGTGATCCTCCTGCCTCAGTCTCCCAAGTAGCTGGAATTATGGGTGCACACCACCATACTTTGTAGAAGCCAACATTTAAATTTTTCCCCAGAGGTTTATCGGGAATGCTGGTCAGTAAAAGCTGGATTGCACCAGGGAAAATGACTTACCATTGGACAGCATTTGGGGTGAGAACATCTGTAAATCTATATGTCAAAATGGAACAGCAGAGTAAACAGTAGAAGAGGAGTCTGGGGTAAAGAGCAAGTTACCCTGAAGATGGAGGAAGGCAGTTAAGACAGCAGAGACTAGGATGAGAACTAACAAGCCTTTTAATACAACCTGTCTTTTCTTTAATTGCTTCTCTGCCTGGTTTTCACAGCACACTGAGTCTGGGAATTGCTGTAGAGAGAACTAAAGCCATTAGGGTAATGAGTCATATTTACAGCAATGCTGGCTAAAGAAAGCTTCAAATGCACACATGGCTTGCCTATCTATTTTAATCAACTTCACAAGACAGCAGCCTAACCATCCACCTCTATTTGCCAACTTGATCCAACTCAAAAGCACCTGCTACTAACTGTGCCCCATTATCTGGGTATCCTTGCTGAAGATGCAAGGTCAGGGCTGGCTTGGATAATTGTGCTCAGATGAAGCTACAGGCAATTTGCAGACAGGACAGTTTAAACTATGCACAGCTGATTTTATGCAAACTCCAAGTCTCCTGGTTGACCTCTACCATCTACTTGTTCTCCACCTCTTACCCAAGCCAACTTTTTAAAAGCATTGACTTAATTTAATTTGTCTTTTCACTTTCTCACTTCATGTTTGCACCACTCAGCTGCAGGGGTTCGGCTTCCATCTCAGCACACTGCCACGTGACCATGTTTAATTGATTGTCCCCGGTTCTCATCAGGTTGGACGCAATAGTTCACCCCCTCACTGTAATCTCAGTGTGCTTGGTTCTCTTCCTGTGCCTGAGTGCTTTATGCATAGGTCCCAGAAGGGGCCCTTTGTTTACCTCTCTGCAGCTGCTCACCTCATCTTCTGCCTAGCCCTTTTCTCTCATCATTATGTCTGCACAATGTACTCATCTCATGGACAACCACATTCTAGATGCCAAGGAGGCCCACATCTGTCCAGTACAGAATTTTCTTCTGAAAATCAGATTGCCCACCTAGCTCCTGATGAGCTTATTGACCTAAGAGCCACCTAGCTGTGAATTCTACTGCAGTTCAACTCAGCTGGTCCTTGAAAACTCAGCTCCTCCTCTCTGCCCAGGCCTCTCCTACTGTTTCTGTTTGGTTCTCGGATACATCAACGTCCCTCTCTTCTGTGGCACTTTTGGTTGGATTCATGGCAAGGAGCCAGCGGCTTCTACTAGTTTTGTCTTTCATCAATTTTTGTGCCAATAACTTGAATATCTCCCCTGGGAAAAAAATCAACACTACTCCAATAAATACATCTTTCACATCATTTGATAACTTTCTGAAGGACTTTCACAAATAAGCTCAGTTTTCTTAACACTATCAAAAATTCAATCAAACGACCTTGAGGAGAATGCATGTGTAAATGAGCCATTAAAACAAAGATTAGATTCCAGCAGAAATGCTTGGTGAAGCATTTAAAACTCACAAACACTTGAGTGGTATATAAATATTAACAAAGTATTATCTGTGAGCTTTAGTATCTTCAACAACCAGGCAAGTAGAGCTCACTTCCATCCCATACACTAGGAGAAACAAAGCAAAAAGGAATTTTCCTCGCAGCTCAGTTTCCAGGAAGAAAAACAGTAGTGACTGCCTTTATCATCTCCCTCTGATATGTGCATGAAAGAACACAAGAGAGAGAAAACGCCCCTTTAAACTAACCATCAGTTTTAGAAAAGTGAAACTGCTACCTTAGAAAGTTCATTTAAAAAATACTGTTACCCTTTTTAATTTTTTAAAAGATTATCCCAAATAGTTTCCTTTGAATTACACATGAATTATTTAAGATTTTTTTTTGTTTGCTTGTTTGTTTTTGACTTCTCTTCTTGAGCTGTGAAATCCAAAAGGCAAGACAGCTTGGCCACCACTGGCATCAGTCTGCCGTTGGAGCTTGTCCTCTTGAAAGAGCAAGCTGGGATTTTTTTCCCCGTTGCCTCCTGGGGTGGAGGGGGAGCAATGTAAGCATGTTTGAGGGCAAGATTGTTCTGAGCTTACCCAACTACTAGAAAGACAACTATTTTTGCTTTATTCTTCTTCAAAATTGCCTTAAGAATAGCGTGATCATTTACAAGGAATATTAAATTTCTATGATTATTTCAAAGTGAAAAAAATTTAGAAATGTTGACTTGGTTATTGCTGTTATAATAGTGAAGAAAGTCATTAACATCAGTTTTCTTGAACACCAAATTCACTTCTCAAATATTCAGAAAAAGAACAAGTGATATTGGCTTTCACTTTATTATGTCAGAAATATGGAAATCTGGAAAATCAAATTTTCTCAAGAAAAATGCTGTGAGGTTCAAAAAAGCCTCTCCTGCCTATAATTTTTATAAGGCATTCTTTCCAGTTGTGTTTCCCAAGTAGACATAGGTGATTTTTGTGTCTAGACATGGTCTTTTGAACATATGTTGAGTTAAAATTCCATTGAAAGAAATTTATCTTTTTTCTACATTTCAGCATATTTTCATAATATAAAATAGTACATCTTATACTATATTTTAATGATGTACAGAAAACTTTAACCATCCAGAAATATTGAAAGAATTTGATAGCAAACACTGAGTACACACCAAATTCTATTATTAACATTTTTCTATACTCCGTATCTCTAACATCTAGGATATTGCCAGCTCCACAGAAAATTTCCTTATTCTTCTCTGGGCCATATATTCAAGCTCACTCCCAATAGCCAACGGTTTACATTTTTACCCACCTGAGATTTAACATTCAAATTTAAATGCCATTCACTGACTTCCTGAATGCTTATATCATTTTGAAGTGGTTGGGAATTTGCATAATTCTTTATGTAATTCTTTGAGTTTTTAAAGTAAGCTATGTAGTGCATATTTTGTCTTCAGGACCAACAAATCAGAGCCTACATTCCATGAGGAATCACCAGTCTTCAAACAGAATATCACTTGGGGAGACAGGGTTGATCCCTGGGGCTTGGGTCTTCATTGGTAAAATGGACACATGCAGTATATAATAGATATATAATGAATATATATGTAGTGAATATACAATGTATATAAAATGGGCACATACATAGTGGATTATACAATGGACATATACAGTACACACACTCACATACATATACACACACAGCAGCTCAAGATTAATCTAAGGAGAGTTGGAAAGGTGAGAAAAGGAAGAAGAAAGCAGCAAGGCTTCAACAGAAATGTAAAATATTCTCATTATCTGCAGTAACTGGGTAAATTGGATTATTAATGGCAGGCTCCAGGCACAGCCTTGGAGATCGCATGTGTTCCTAACAAAGCATTATGAGCTTTATTTCCTGGAAAATTTGGTGGAATTGCATAATTGACTCAGTGTGCTATAACTCCACTTTTCTCATTTACGGTGATTAAATTCTTGCACTAACAAAGCACGTAGAGCCACTGTTTTCAGTGTTGGTCTTTAATAACAGAGCGCTTACATTCAGTCCACTCCAGTAATTAAAATCAATTTTATTTTATCTCTATTATTTATCAAATGAGGATTTAAGAATAAAGAAAAGAACATCACATCCCTTCAAACATCCTAGTTGGTAAATTATTTTAAAATTCTTGCCTCTAAATAATAAGGAATTGACAGCTGACCTTAGTGATCTAAAACAATTCCAACTCTGTTAAATTATTCTGGGTCTCAAACACATGAAGCATTTTAGATAAAAGTCAGTTGGAAAATGAGCTTGGAAATCAGCAACTTGAAGTTGTACAGTCATAAAGACTAATGTTTACCTGCTAATTATTTTTATACCTGAGTTTTACAATATGATGTGTTGGAATACAAATAGTAAAATTATTGGTGTTTGAGACAAATTAACATATCTATCATTTCACATATTTATATTTTTGTGTGACAAAGGTAGTTAAATATCTACTTATTTAACGAAGGTCTCCAATACAGTATAATTTTGTTAACTATACTCCTCATGTTGTACATTAGCTCTGGACTTTTTCAGACTACACATCTGCCACTTTGTACTTTTGACTTATACCTTTGCATTTCTTCCTTCCTCACCACCCCTGGTAACCACTGTTTTAATCTATAGTTCTGTATATTTGACCTTTGTTTGTTTAGATCTACATGTAAGTGAGATCATGCAAGAGTTTTCTTCTTGTACCTGGCTTATTTCACTTGACAGAATGCACTCAGAGCCGTTCATATTATGGAGAATGCCAAGATATCCTTTTTAAGGGTTAATAATGTCTCTGTCTCTGTCTCTCTCTCTCTGTCTCCCTGTCCCTCTCCCTGTCCCTCTGCCTGTCCCTCTCTCTCTGGTTTCCTTTATCTACTTGCCTATTAATGGACATGTAGGTTTCTTCCATATCTTAGCTATTATCAGTGAACATGGGACTCCAATCCCTCTTCTGTGGTAGCATTGTGTTTAGATGTCTTAACTTTGAAGCTATCAATTTATGCCTCTGAAGTATGCCTGCATATGTCCTGGGGGATTTATTAACTCGTCTGGGGTGTGGTGTGTGGTGAGATGTGTGGTAAGGCTGAGTTCCTTCTCTGAGTCAGCTTTCTTCTTAGCCCCAGGATGCTCCTCTGTGAAAAGTGGGGCCTTTTCAGTTGAGTGTTCTGACTTCAAGGCAATTTCGCAAGTGACCAACCAGCAGAGAGATACAGGAACTCGATGTTCTCTAAGTCAGCGATGCTCATGCTTTAGTGCACCCGGGATCTTGATAAAAGTTAATAAGTCTGAGATGGGACCCAAGACTGCATTTGTAACAAGCTCCCTGGGGAGACATGCTGGCCTTCAAACCCATGTGGAGTAGCAAGGTCTCATCTAGAAAGAGATCAGGAGCAAGATATGCCCTGTGCGGGGTCCTAGGAGGGCATTCTTCCCACAGCTGGGCACATTTATCTGTTCGAGCAGCAAAAGGTCAACATATAATCAATTCTTTCTTCCAGTGCAACTTGCCCTGGAACATTTTCCCCCTTTCAAGCAAAATGACTCAATATCAAAAGGCTCTTGCTTTCTGAAATGTCAAGTAGGTAATCAAGAGCCAGGCTTTAGACAATTATCAGTAAAGGAAAAAAAATAGTGGAACAAACTCAAATACTCACATGTTTACTTAGCATCGAGAGCAGGGCAAACAGGGAACCGCTCTCAGGGACAAATGAAAAATGTACCCTTCACCTTTACTGTTTTCCACCTAGATATAAACATATCAATTGAATGAATAGTGCACTCAAGATTAATAATTGGACCAATACCAAAACCCAGCAAAGAATGAAGTAAAAATTATCTAAAATCCCAAACTTTAGATATAACTGCAGATCTGTGATCTCTTAGAAGACATATTTCTGTGTCTCTGTTGGACTTGAAACACCCCCCATACAATATTCCTAATTTTACATGACTAAAATGAATTTTATGTGGCATCAAACGTTGACTGTTTTTGCAAAAATGAGGTTTCCTGTCCATAAGTTTTAATTAACAATAGTACTTTAAGTGGCTGCTTAGAATTTTGTGACATTGGTGTGAGAGAACTACATTTTTTCCAAACATTTGAAGGCATGACTTTGTTAATTCTATGTTATCTTTTTCACTAGCACATGTTGGCAGTATGCAATATTTACATTGCCTGTGTGGAATTGGTACAGGTTCATAACACATGTTAATTCATTTTTTCATCCCCTCCCCTCCCCTGCCTTGCCTCTCCTTCCATCTCTTGATCCATTTCCCGTTTGAAAAAGATTCTCTCTCTACTTCCTACTATTTACCTTTTATTTTGCTCTTCATTTGTAATTTGGATTTCTTATAGAAGAGAAACCATGTGATACTTAAGCTTGTGTGTCTCATTTATTTCACTGAACATTATGGATTCCAGGTGCATCCATTTTACTTTAGATTACTCAAATTTATCTTTCTTCATGCTCTATTGTGTGTAAATACCACATTTTCTTTATTCATTCATCTGTTGATGGGTATACAGGCTGCTTTCATGATTTTATGAATATCCTGCTATAAAAATGGATATGCATGTATCACTATAATTTGATATCTTTAACTCTTTCAGGAAGATACCTAGAAGGGGAATACCTGGATCAAATTCATTTTACACATTATATTAATTATATAAGTTCAAACAATATAGAAAACTACAGAGATTAGAGAAAATCCTCCTCTTCCCCATTTTAACTCTAAGAAGTACTTTCTCTAATATTAGGTGAATAGCATTTATGGTACTTTCTTATGTACATACATACATTAGAAGAATAGCTAGATAAAAGGAATCACTTCTATAAAAATTAGATTATGCCACACATTGTATTTTAATCAAAGCTTTTATAATTTAATAGTATGTGATCATAATGGAAAGAAAAAAACTGAAGTTGAACTGTAAAATTGTTTCTGTAGGTGAAAAAAAATTACCTCCAAGACACACCACTCAAACTTTCTGTGGGAACCTGGACATATTACTTAACACTTCTGGAACTAATGATTGTGATCAGTAAAATGGGATTTAAATTGCCTAAATCATAAGATGTTGTGAGGATTAAGAAGAGATAACATAAAACACTTAGAAAAGTGCCTGGAATGTAGGGATTCAAAAATATTACTTATTTTCATATTAGCTCAATTACATGGATTTGGTTTTTTAAAAATAAGTCATGAAACATCAGAGGTAGGAGTCATGTTTTTGGGTTAGGTCCATTTTTTGAAGAAAATTTAGAAAATGTTATTTAATTTTCTCCTGTGCAAGGTGGAGAAATTAATCACAATCTCTCTCCCCCTCTCACTGCCTTCCCAATCACATCCTGACTTCTATTTGATTATTTTTATTTAGCCAAGAGTATTAACATCTGCATTCTGCTCTGTAACCATCATTTCTGTAGCTGTTTAATCATGGTTTTACATTGAAATGAATTTAATACTCAATACTCATAATTTTAGTTCAGTCTCTTCCTTTTTGAGATCTATATTTTGATTCACTTTTTGATTGCCTGGATTTTACTTTGGAGTTACTGCTTTCAGCATCAGTGCATGGCTGCTCTATCCTTGATTGTCTCCTGATTAAGAATTTCTGTCTGTTAGACTAAAAAAGTAATAATTTAGGAGGAGTATTATATTCTTCAGTAGAACTTTCTCTGATTTTTATAAATGTTTTTATGTTATCCCCTAGAATTTAATAGCAGTTATTTTTCCTCTTTATAGATGAGTTACATTTTCCCTGGATGAGTACACAATTATTTTATTATACTTAATATTCAGTAACCTCTTTATGACATGCCTTTATGTAGATTTTTATTAAAAGAAATTTACCTCAGAACACAAAATGTGCTGTCTTCTGCAGATTTAGTACTCACTATATTTAGGGAAATTTTCTTCTATTATATCTTTTAAAAATTAATTGTGAGCAGCATATCATATACAACTGCAGTTCAGTCATCTCCAAGATTACCCTCAGGTTCAATGATTCACAGAAAGCACCCAGAGAACTCAACAAAGTGGTTATACTCACAGTTACATTTAATCATACAAAAGGTTATAGACTAAAATCAGCAAAGGGAAGGGGCATATGAAGCAGCATCCTGGACTAGGGGTGACTTCCAGTTGTTCTCTACCAGTGGGGTTGTGCAGACAGCACTTGCCTGTCCCAACAATGATGCATTGATGTGCATGGAATATTGCCAAACAGGAAAGCTCAACCATTTCCGGGTATCCAGGGTTTCACTGGGGTCAGACACATAGGCAAGATGGATGACCCATGTGGCTGACCTTCATCTCCAGCCCTGCAGAGATCAAGCTGTTAGTTCTAGCTCAGGCTCTCATCATGAATTGCACTGTCAGCATGGACTATCTGGTGGAAATCTAGATCCCAGGGTAAATAAGCACACTCTTACCAGGTAGGTCATTCTAAGGGCTTACTAAAGGTTATCTCCTAGGAGCTGGTCTGGGGCCAAAACTTTCTTTGGACAAGGTTCATTCTTTACTGCACAACAGAAAATGCATAAAGCATGTGCGTGCACACACGCGCGCACACACACACACACACAGATTAGGTAGCTAGCTAGCTAGTTAAACAGATTTCAAAACATTAATAACACAAACACCAATATACACCCAATACTCCATAGTGTATTCCCCAGCTATCGTATGCCCCTCTTAATTCTTGCTCTTGGTTTTTGTGATGACTTTTTATTGTTATTATTATTTTTCTCCTGTCGCTTGCTGCTGAAGGACTTGCCAAGGCGACACTGAGGAGCCCTGGATCTGCACAAGCTGGGTCTGCTCTGGCTCTGCCATCTGAGCACTGGGCCACAGGCAGACTGGCAGAGGCTCCGGCCGTGCTGACTTTTTATTATTTCTAAATAGCTATTAACCCATGTATGCACTCTCAGTCTCTCCTTGATGTTTCTTTTTCTTTCCTACCCATCTGCCCTGAGTTATGAACATCTGAGTAGCAAGTACAAACCTAGTTATGTTAAGGAAGGGCTACACTGAATGAACAAAGGAGACATAGCTGAGCATTGTCAGGGTCATACTGTGATTTCAGCTTCCCTTATGACTAACAGCAACCTCCTCTGGGATAAAAGTGGGTGATGCCACGGCTGAGTCTCAGGAAACACAAGGCTTATTGAAATGGAGTACCTGCAGGTATGAACTATGTAACGGGTGCTGTGTAGCTGATGAAAATACTGTCAGAGAAATTGGGCTGCTCTCTAATTCCTGGTTTTTGGCTTCTATAGGAGAGATATCAATTGCTGACCAACTGTTCATCTGCCACATTTCCTGAGACCCTTGCAGCTAAGTGGGGTCATGTTTCCAGTTGTTACCAGTGTGGTGGAAATGTAGATGTATGTTACTTCTGGGTGGAAAATTCAAGAGCTGGTGCTAAGCCAATTCTCTTTTTTCCCAAAGAGCATTTGTTGGAACAGAATTAGAATGCTCATTCATCAGTCAGGTGCCTCAGTATCTACATGTGGCAGAGTTTCCATCCCAAGCCAGTGGGTATATCCAGTGGACCCTTGACTTACAAACTCAATTCATTCTCGAGGGCTGGTTGTAACTCAAGTTGGTCAATTGAAGGCTCAGGCTCCTTTACACAGCCTTCAAAGTCTCTCTCCTGTACATAGGCTGATCTCAGTGTCCTTAAAGAGACATTGGCCCAGGATTTCTCATTAACCCACACAGGAAAGGATGTTGTAATGTTCCTTCCAGAACTCTTTTAAGGGTTAAATCCATATCTGAGAGCATCTGGAAGCACAAGTGGCTGGCATTCAGGTCATAACTCAAGACTTTGTTCATAAGATAAAACTAGAATTCCAGTTGTAACCCAAATTGTTCCTATGTCAGGCCAGTCTAACTCGAGGGTCCACTGTAGTCTTGACAGTTAATTTGTTACAAAGCATAATCACGGATATTCTGATAGATACACCTCATCATGGCCAATTTTAGTTTACAGTTGAAAGTGGTTGAAGCTCACTCATATTGTTTGGAATGAGCATCTTCCAGATCTTGCACTGAAGCATGGATGGAGAGGAGAGATTTCTGCAGCACAAGGCACATTAAGCAGTCCAAGACACAGAACATGGAGAAGGCCCATCAAAGCATTCCAAGTGGGATTCCAGGTGTTGAGAACTTGGTAAAGAGAGCTTTCTACATACTTGTTGCTTGGGGCATACTACTTCAGACTGGATTGTTGCTTTATAATCTATCATGCTGAGATTTCCCTTTTCTTGAGAAACTCCCAGGGAATTCTCTTTGTTACCTTCATTGAATGAACCATTGAAGGCACCCCCAGATCATATTTTTCTTTGGTTTACACACTCATTTCATGGAAGTACATCCTGTAGTAGCTTCTTGTCAAAGGATGTACAAGGTTAATATTTGAGAAGTTACTGTTGGAAATGTTTCATCTTGCTATACTTGATTTATATTTTTGCTAGCTGGAAAATTCTAGGTTACAGGCATTTTTCTTCAGAATGTTGTGGGGGTTGCTACATTTCTTTTTTGCAAACATGTCTCAAATATCCTCTTGATTTTGGCATGTCTTCCATTGAAACCCTAGTTGTACAGGGATAAGAGGCTTCCAGTTCCTGTATCTTTGGAGAACTCTGAGAAATAAACTGTGCCAAATCTCAGCTTATTCCACTCCTGACTTGGGATCTTCCTTTCTTGGATTTGTCAAATTACCCATTTAACTTTTGGCTGTCCTATTGTGTTGCATTTTTTCCTTCTTTGCTGTCGTTGATATAGCATTATTATCGGTACTGCTAACTAGGATTACAGTGCGATGTTAGATTGGAAGAAATTGCTTGAATATGTTCAGGTCATCATTCTTAGCTGGACCTGTTATACCTTACCATTTTCATTATTATACTTAACATTTTCTACTTCAGAAATTGGAACTATTTTGATGATGGATTGCATTTACCCAGCTTTTATATCTATTATCTATATTCTAATTGCCTTATCTCTTTTCTCATTTCCTCAGCATGTATTATGGCCATCTCAATGGAATTCCTCCTTGTCAGTAATTTAATTTTCAGTCATATTTAATCTAATTCTTAAGGTTTCTAATTTATTTATTATCTGTCTAAGGTTGAACTTTTCAGTTCTCAATTTGTTTCATTGGCTGGAAAGAATCTTCCTGTTTCTTCTTACTGATTTTTATTGTTTTTAACTCTGAGATCTTAATTTATTAAGTTAATTGCCTAATGTATAAGTTATAAGTTATTTCATGATGATGGTATAAATATATGTTTTTAGGAATAATACACAGTGACATATGAATGCATACACATAGTCACATAAAAATATTTCCATGAGTACCTTCATAGAGAGATGTATTTTTATATAGTATTTCTGGAAGCGTTTTATGGCCTAAATTCCTGGAGGAAACACTATACATTTAAATATTGGTAGATACTACCTATATGTCACATAAAAATTTGTGACTGACACAAATTCCTGTCAAAGTCAAGAGCTATTTTCTCCCTAGAAAGTAAGGTCTTGTGTATTTTTACTGGTTCTTTAATAGCCTTGCATGTAGGAGTAAACGTGAATCTCCATTCTGGCCAGTGAGACTCAAGAGGAAGATGGCCAAGTGATCTTTCTTTGGGGAGAAAAGATAAAGCCTCAGAAACCTGGGTCTTTGGGGCCCTGGACTTTTCTTCCTGCAGGGTACTCTGACATGGCATCCTGGAGCCACAGCAGCCATTTCTACACCATAGGACAGTAAGCATGGGCATAAAAGGCCCAAACTCTGAGATGACAGAGCAGGAAAACTGAAAGGGAACAACTGAGCCAAGGCAGCAGCTTCCAGTTCCTTAATACTTTTTTTTTAATGTGTTAAAACGTTGTCTTAGTTGCTTTCTCATTGCTGTGACACAATACCTAACACCCATAAATTAAAGGAGGACAAGTTTATTTTGGTTCACATTTTGTAGAGATTTCAGTCCATAGTCCGCTGGCTTCAAGGCAGGGAAGCCTTGCAGAGGGACGTGGCAGAAGAGAAACTGCTCATGGCAGAGTAGCAGGAAGCAGAATGAGATCAAGGGAGGAGGAGGGAGATAGATCCTTCCAGGCCGCACTCCCAGTGACCCTAGCCCTCCCACCAGGCTTCACTTACCAACATCACATTTCACTATGAATTCATCAGTGGACTAATCCACTGATCAGTATCACACGCCTATAATCCAACCACATCCCCAAAGCCACACCTATGAGCACATGAGGATTTGGGGGTCATCTAGATGTAACCATAACAAAACAGACACCTTTTCTCTGTTCCACTGTTAGTTGAATTTCTAACTCATGCAGCTAAAACTACCCTCTAGATTCACTGTGCCAATTAACCTCAATAATAGCACTTTAAGAGAATGTTCATTTCCCCAAGCTGTTGTTGACATCGAGTATTACCAATCTTTTTAGTTTTTCTCAATGTAGTGGACAACTATTATTCCCCACAGTCTTAATTTTCATTTTAGTTTTTCCTGAGGTCGATCCACTTTCCATATAATTATGTAATTTTTACTTGAATTTAATGATTCATATATATTATCATTTTCCATTGGTTTATTTTAGGCTTAGTAAATTATTTGTTTATTCAGGAGTCTACTAGATGGATTATTTTTCTTTCTTTTGTGTTTATGACTGTATTAAGCATATGGTCATTCCAATATTCATTAACACTTCTACCAGAGTGCAAGTTGAAAGAGGAAGAGAAGATGAACTCCCATCCATCCATCTGTGGTCTTGATGCATGATTCTTATCTCCCTCACATGCACTGCTAGAGCAGTTTTGAGTTCATAGTGTAAGTTACAATTGCTTCTCACTGAGAAATGCTTCTTAGGCAACCCAAGTATAA
Source organism: Heterocephalus glaber (assembly GCF_000247695.1). The sequence continues at coordinate 13,505,270 of NW_004624756.1, forward strand.
CATTAGTTTGAAAGGAATAGAAAGCAGAAGTAAAGCAAACTATTGTTCCACAAGGTAAATAAAAAATGTATGTGAGTGTGTTTGTCATATCTACAGGCACGTTTACAAACAATTTATATTTTCTTTATTGTAGTGCTTTCTTGTGAAATAATTACACAACATTTTTAGTCAAAGAGACAAACGACTTTCTAGGATAAATTATAGTGTTGATAACTATTATATATTTATAACTTGTACCTTTTCTTTTGTCATAATGATGTGCGTGGTATAATATGTATAGAAATAAATTACAATTTAAAAACCCACTTTTTATTTCATTGTATTTGTTCTGTACACTGCCTAAATTCTACCAATCTTCCTTACATTAATAACTGTAAAATTAGCCCTTAATCAAGCCTTAATTTATTCCAGATTTTTTCCAATAGTAAGTCTCAAAAATTCAACAATATTAGCCTATTATTATAAAACTGCATTTGTAATAAAATTTGTATTATTTATATCTATCTTCTATCCATGATCTATCACAACTCAATTAACTAGTACATTACTCAATAAAATAAATTGTTTTTCCTATTTCATATATAAGCATATGGTTAAGATGTATAAATATATATTTGTATATGCATATAATAAAATATTTGATTATATAAAATTTACATATTTATACATACCTTCAAATACAAGATAGCAATTCTCCCATGTTTTCTGCTAGTAAAAAAGACATTGCCTATATTAAAGTCTTTAAATATTGCCTGATTTAATGTCAGTTCTTAGTATTATGAATGACAAGGAACAATTTGGGGAAGGTGAGTTTTGTCTAGATGATTTCAATTACAATGATTCCTAAAAATGGGAATTGAAATGCTGTGCTTGGTTATCTATCAGTTGATTTTTGCCCATGTTTTAACCAGTTACTTTATTTAACTACTTTTTTATGAGCTTGAAGAACTTTTGTTGACTCTTAAAAATCCTACATTGAAAATTTTAAACTCTCAGATAATGATACATATATTTTTTTCTAATATTGATGTCTTTCTTCTGTTGTTTTAATGTATGATCTCTCACAGAATTCTGATAAATAGTGCTGGTACTGTTGGAAGTTTTATTTGTTTCTGATGCTAATGTGAAAGATCAAGGATTTCATCACCATATATGATGTGACTTCTGCTTTCAGACAAAAACTTTGCTTAAGAAATATAGTTTTATTCCTAGCTAACTAGTAGTTTGTGAAAATAATTTTTTTCTTTTACATAAAAGTATTGTACATAAAAGATTTTTACATTTAACTTGATGCTTTCAAACATTTTATAAATTTCTGCTGTTATATATAAGACAGGCAAGGCTTCACGGTTTGTACCTGAAATCCCAGCAGCTGGGAGACTGACATGAGAATCACAAGTTTGAATTTGAGGTCAGCCTGGGCTACTTAGTGAGTTCAAGACCAACCTGAACTAGATTCAAACAAACCCCACAAAAAAGTGCAATGTAGAAGTAGCTCATACAATTTTATTTCTTAACATTTATTAAAGTTTTCTTTGCAGACTAGTGTGTGACTCCTTAAAAATAATTTAGGGACATTTAAAAAGAATGTATGTGTAGTATACAATCACATACATACATATCTACACATATCTAAATTGAATCCAGATTAACCGCATGAACGGATTTTGCTCAAAAATTGATTTTTGAGACTCTAAAAACAAGCCTAAGAATATTTGAAGGCAGCCATTTCTGTTTTATTTTTAAAGACTCGCACCCAAAAGACCTTGCTACCTTTTTGCACCAGTGGTGTGACCAGACATCCGGAGGGGATCTGTGTATATGTCAGGTGTCCACGGTCCTGATGGGAGTTTTCAAGACAAAGAAACAAAAACTGTTCAGGGACCATTTTCTAAATGTTTAAAAGTGTAATGGGAGCATTATACTCATCTACAAGAAAACTCACCAAATGACTACCAGTTACTTATTGCCCTTATAATAAACAGCTATGCGGCTTTCTTATTGCACAGATGTTTTTCACTTGAGGAGTCAAACTTTGGATAGCCAGGAGCTGTTGCTAATTTTGTCTGTGTTCATGCTACGTTGCAGGTTGGCTGGTCTAGGCTGGCCAGGGCTGAGATGATGGACGGTTCAGCTCTGTTCAACATGTCTCTCATCTTCTGGTGGATCAGGCAGGCCATGTTCCGTGGTGACGGCAGGGGCTAGGAGACAGCAAGTAGACACTTGTGAGACCTGCACTAAAATATGTCCCACTGTAACTTTCACTCCCTCTAAGGTCAAAACAAGGCACAATGGTGGCATGGAAAAATATCCATCTTGATAGAAGGGACTCTGAAGTCACTTGAGCAAATGTGGGTGCACAAAGAGATAGACAGAATGGGGGCCATCAAGCAACTAATCTACCATAACGAATAACTGAGCCTTGTTCTCAGTTATGAACCAAGTTATGAACTTGGCTCTCTCATGCCCAGAAGAAGCACTGACTGTTCACTTTTAAAAAGTCCTTGATGAATACAACAGGGTATACTAAACTATTCTTTAATATTTGGAGTTGCATTAATAAAATATTTCAAGATACAGAATTGATGAAAAAACATGATAAAGGTGAGCTTTCACTATGACAAACTCATAGACAACTGATGCATTGTGTGCTAATTAATATACATTAGGCTATAAAGTAGTATGTTCAGTGATGCTATGGTTCTTTGTACTTTATGGTTCTCAGTTGTTGTATAATTTCTATAATCATGGCCTCATTTGCCTTCAGCGTTGGACCTATGGGACCTAGTTCATTCAGGATGCAGAGCAAACAATATACTGTTTTTCTTTAATCTGTTTTATCTTTTTATTTTTATTGTTCTAGAACGGGCGAGGCTGGTGGAAGGCTATCACTGGAGCTGGAAGACTTTTTTTCACTAACAGAGAGGACGAAAGAACTACAAGTTGATTCTTCTTTTATTCTGGTACTTAAATTCGTGATGAAAGCTAGATATTCATAGGCCATTTTGGCTTTAGAAGCTGTGAGATTTTTTATGATGTAAATTTTCAAGTCTTCTAAAGTTCCTGCAAGCTGTTCATAGAATCACAACATTGCAGATCTAGAAAGGATTTTACAGGCCCTCTAGAAACAGAAATCTACCCCTTACAGGATCTTTTATAGGACACCATTGTTAGAAGGTGATCTGACCTTGACTTGAATCCTTTAAGTGTTGGGGAGCTCACTTCTGTAAAAAATCAGATTATTCCATAAATAAACTGATGAATCTACTTTATAACAATCTGGTCCTTCCTCCAACAACAATTCACTGGTAGATTCTAATACTACATGACCCCCTAGAGCAACCAAACTGTTCACTTTTCTCATGTGACAGTCACATTTGAAGTTTATTGTCATGAGTCTATTTCATCTCTCTTCTCTCAGGTTCATCACTGCAAGTTTGTTCTGCAGTTTCCATAGGCTCTGCCTTCCAGACCATCGCTCTTTTAGCAGTGGTACTTGATATCCCCTTCTATTTACTAATATCCTTCTCATACAGAGCTATCTAGATCTGAACACATGACTCAGGCACAAGCTAAATAGCGCGGAATCTCATAAAACTAATGCCTCCCGTAGGATCCTAATGGTAGAGATAGGATTGACCACAGGAAATGATTAGTGACCGAGTTTTCAGAGGAGACTGAGGCTCAGGGTAGGTGACTCACCAAAGGGTTGTCAAATAATTAAGTTGTGGAATCAAAATGAAATCCAGATAAGACTTTTCATTTATACCCTTGTTGGGTTTTGTGTAGGGTTCCATGACTGACCATGGCCGTCAAAGACACCTTTACCTGTCTTGGTTTCCTTACCTGCATCAAGTGGTGTTTTAGACACTGACAGCTTTCATTACCAAACTATCCAAATAATCATAGAAGGTGACTACTCAAATACCTATTCTTTTCATACACCTGTTCTATGGATGAAGAAATCGAGATTCAGAGTCATTAACTTGCTCATGTTTCCTGTTCATTAGAGGGAAAGATGAGATTCAAGACAATTTCCTCTCAACCTTGATTCCAATAAATAGCAGGTGGTTTCAATCTCCAATGACAGACCCATATGCAGATGACAGAAAAGTTAGAGTTGATAATTTCTGGTGTAAGGACAGACACACAGATCAACACAGCCAAATAGCAAGTCAAGAAATAGACTCTTACACTTAAATTTGGTTGACTTTCAGCAAACATTTCCAGGTAATTCAATGGAGAAAATTTAGCCTTTTGAATGAATGGTGCCAGAATTATTTGATACCCATATGAAAAAGTGAACCTATAAACTATCTCACGCGTATACAAAGGTTAACTAGAGATGGAGAGGTTGATCATTGATATGAGAGTTAAATAAATGTATGATTTCCTGAAAAGGAAGTTTAGAAACATTTTTCTCTTGTGAAAGGAAAATATTTCTTAAATATGATGCCAAAAACATAAGTCATAAAATATAGACAAATCATATTCACTAAAATTCCACAGTGCTCTTTGGAAGACACCATTAAGAAAATGAGAAGTCAACTCCCAGACTGGGAACAATAATCACAATATCCATAACTGACAAAAAAACTTTTAGGTAGGCCATATAAATAGAACTCTTGGAACTCAATAATAAGTTTGTGGACAACTCAGATAAAAATAAGAAAGAGATATGAACAGACTTCAAAAAAGAAAATACACAGATGGTCATAAGAACATGAAAAGATGCTCAAAAGCATTGGTTGCTTGGAAGTCAAAAGGAAGAGATCCCATCCCGTCTCTTCCCACAAGGATGCCTAAAATGAAAAAGACTGACCATTCCAAATGTCAGGGACAAAGTGGACCATCTGAAACTCATGCGTTGCTGCTGGGAAGGAATATTGGTATAAGTTCACAGGTTTTGGCACTTTTTATATTGTGTTATAAAATATTAATGTTAAATATTACAGAACTGGTAGACTTATAATGTTAAATATTCATATATAGTGCTACTAAGAAACTTCACTACATGGTAGTCACCCAAGAAAAATTAAAATTTATTCACAGAAATGCTTCTGCACAAATGTAATTAGAAGCTTTACTTATCATAACCCCAAACTAGAAACAACCCACATACCCATCATCGTGTAAAGAAATTGTTTTATAGCTTTGAAATCAGCAACAAAAAGGACCAAAATATTGATGTATACATCATCTTGTTTAAATCCCAGAAATATTCTGAAAGAAAGAAGAAAAACATCAAAGATTGCTTGATTGCACTTACATGAAATTGTAGAAATGTCTAAACTGGTCTGTGTGACAGAATGCTGACCACTGTTTGTAGGAGAGGGGAATGGAAAGATTTCACTACAAATATTCTATACTTTGATTGGTGCATATTACATGAGAGTGACACTAGGGTGTAATTTTGTGAAAATTCACTAAATTGTGTACATTTTATTGCATAGGAATTATATATGAATCAAGTTGATTTTTAAAGTCTGTATGTTTTTAATTTATAAAAGTAATGCAATCTTTTATACAAAATGGGAGAAATGACTGCTACAAATTAAAGACAAATATAATTATCCTATCTCCAGAGAAACAAACATCAGAAACAGGATATATTTTCTACCTTTTTTTCCTGTTAAAATGCACACATATCCTAGAATACATTGCATTAGCGGATATTTGGTGATCTATAATTTTTTGTTGTGATAAATAATACCTGAGAGACTTTTCACATATATGCTGTCCAATAATTATCAGAGGCATATTACTAGCCAAAGGATATAATTTTTAAATGTTCTTGCCATACACTGTAAAATTTCTTCCTAGTATGGCTGTGTACTTCCACTAATCACATGCGAAGTATAACTTTGCCCCTTCTTATATCAAAAACATCACTGCTGACATTGAACTATTCTTTGACACTCATTTTAATTTGTGTTTCTTTTATAACTAATTAGGTTCGATATTTTCTTTAACTATTCATACTTATGTTTCTACAAATTCCACTCAGGTCCTGTCCATTTTTTTCTGTTAGAATTGTACTGTTTTTAATAAATCTATATGAGATCTTACTCTCTTAGGTAGATCACCTTTTGTGGTTCATATTTATTGTAAATTCTTTTGAAATTTTCTGATATTTTGGGTACCCAAACATTTTTATGTTTGTGTAGCCATTTTTCTATCTTTCAATTTGCATTCTACTTTTGGAAGTGCTAGCAACCACTTTATAAAGGAGTTGGAAATTTTCTTACATTGAATACAAGGCTATATAATAGCTCCAAGGTTCCAGTTATGAAGATATTAAAAGAAAAACTGGGCTCGATTTGGGAAGAAAAATTTGCTTACCATAGGCTTGAATGATATATATTTTAATCATTCTTTTATTAAGAAATATATGATAGTTAAAGAAAAGTGAAATGTGCAATAGGAGCATTAGGTAATATTCTGACCATGTCACACCTTATGGAGAAAGCATGTGACAGAATGAAGGTGGGAGGTGAAGATTGGGTGCTTAGAAGCTCACCTGCATGGGGACTGAGGATCTGTTGGTAGTATGCAGGGACCTTGACAGAGAGGTATTTGGACATTCCTCACCTAACTTTTTCCAAGTCACTGGTACAAGAATAACACTGAACCTGAACTTCAGGGATTATTGGACAAGCCATTATAAGAGGTTTGAATAAGCAGGTGGCTTCCCAGGACATGTTACGTTGTGCAGTGGTGGAAGGGTATTTGAGTCTCTGCTCTACAGCTTGGCGGTGACCACAGGGATCTTTCTCATCTGTATGTGAGCACCGCCTGCTGGCCACGAGGGGCAGACTGACCCTGGATAGGGGATTTAAAGAGAAGCAGAACCCACACAGAGTAGCACAGTCTTTAAAGTAGTTAGGGTTTGTACAAGTTATGTGACGGAAGTGATGACTTACTGTTAAAAGAAGTCTGGGGTTTTCTATTTTCAGAGTCTTTTGAAATGTAAGGTTTTAGGAATAATTTTTCAAAGTGGAGCAGGAATGGAGAAAAGTTATCCTCATGCATTGTTTATAAGAGTATGAATTAGGGGCTGGGAATTTAGCTCAGAGGTTCCTCTGCCTGCCTCGCAAACGCAAGGACCTGAGTTCGATCCCTGGCACCAAAAAAAACAACAAAAAAAAGAAACTTGGGATCTAAGAGTGTGAATTGGTTTAATTTTAAGGATCTATATTTTGGAAATGTGCATCAAAGAATTAAAATCAAACTTCTAAATGCCACTCTTAGGTATTTATCCTAAATAACTACAAAATTAGCAAACATAAGTTATAAGAGTCTTTCCCAGACAAGTTTTGTAGTAATAGAGAAATTAAAATGAGAAAAAATAAAGAAACTTGATTCTGCTGTGAAGAAATTGTTTATGTAAGCTATGGCACAGCCATCTAGCAGATTAATTATGCAACCTTAAAAAGAACGTATATGCTTTGGTGTGTACTAATATGCAAATATACCCATAATTTATTATTACGTAAAACATTCAGGTCCTTTAAAGGCACCTCAGGTACTGTGAGTGCTGGTGTTGACCTCCTTGTTTCAAATTCTTGCTTCACCACTTGCTAACGTGTATGTGAACTTGGGCAAGAGGACTTTCTCTCTCCTCAACTTCATCTAAATTAGGAATGGTGACAGTACCTACTATACAGTGTACTTTTAAAATTTGCAAGGAATTCAAATAAAGTGCTGAAGCACAGTAAACCTGAAATAAAGCCAGCTGTCCTGATTGTTCTTGTGTCCATATATATGTTCACAGTTATGTTTCTATCTATGAGCAGGTACAACTTCAGAAGATTATCCCGACATAATGATAATGTTTATCTCATAGGGCTGCACTTAAAAATAACTACATATTTTCTTTATATGGTCTTACAGTTCTTCATTGTTACTTGGAATATGTATTTTACACACAACTTTAAAAGAATTCATTTTTTCTGTATCAAGAAAGGAGAGTTTTTCCTGCAAGAGCAGTAGAGCATTATTAACAATATATATTTTAAAGTAAAAATAAATTGAATTAAAAATTTCCTATTGCACTGAGATATTCTTAATAAGTTTGGCCAAGTAGCTTTAGTATTTGCTAAAAATTACAAATGAAAGCATAAATCCCAAATACTCAGGCCAAGATCTGATTTTTCTAACATGAAATATCCATAAAAGTTGGAAAACAGATGAAATTCTCAAAAAGAATGCTTTTCTCATAATCTCCATGATTTAAACAAGAGTAATGCAGGTAAAAATGATGCCTGTATAATCATAATAATGAGTATGAAGTCTAATTTAATGCTGCAGAATGTTGCTTTTTTTGCATTATACCATCATGGAGAGGAGGAAATAAAGGAAGAAAAGGAAGGAAGTCATGTATACCATTTCTGATGTGGTATCTAATTTATTTGATTTTTATTCTTAATGAATTCTCACTGAAGTTCAATAGCAGTATGTGTCAAAATAAGAAATTACATTAATGTGTAATTTCCAGTTTTATTTGTTGCTTTGAAGAGTTCTATTTCACGATATCCATTTAGCAAATCCAAGTGTCTGCCCTTTGCCTCACACTCAAAATAGGCAGCAAGGGGCAATTTTTTCCAAGATTATCCTTTCTAAAACTTCTAGGTTGTTACAGTCAGAAGAACAATCCATTCTTAATAATGACTATCCTACAGGTAAGTATCAGTGCATCTTATGATTATTGAAAATCATAGTGGAAAATGATCATTTGACCATGTGCAAGAATTCATTTTGTTTCAGATCTAGATAACTATGTTGACTATTTAGATCTGATGGCAGGATGACTACATTGTGATCATCTAATATTCTTCCCCCAGATCCCTTTGAAATAAACAATAGAAAACATAGATATTATTGACTTTCTATATCATTTGGAGAATTTCTGAGAGAGGGGTTGAGATGGACCCAGACTGGTGGTTACAGAGGATGAACTACACCAATTCTCCTTGTGGGAGCGCTGTTCTTGGGGATGAAAAAGAGATCCTGCCACAACCTGGCCAACATCCAGAAACTGGGGGAGGCAAGTGTTGGAGCAAGCTTTGCTTGTTTGGCAGGATTTGGACCTCACCAGTTAAGCTTTTATAGATGTCAAATGGACTTCAGCTCATTTGTTAACGCCAGTTGATTTGTACGGACTGTTTGGCTGTGAGAAGAATTTAATGTTGTGACTGGGCTGAGCAGTAAGTTGTTGCCAGATAAAATACAAGATCCTCAAAGTTGAATTTCTAATAAACAATGAATACTTCCGTAGTACAAATGTGCCCCAAATATTGCAGAGGCTACCCCAATGTTAAAAATGATTTGATGTTTATTCAGATTTAACTGAGCATCTTGTATTTTTACTTGTCAAATCTGGCAACCATGTGTAGCAGCAAAGGACGCAGCACCCATTGGTTCTCTGCCAGGATTACTGGAAAGAGAACTGGAGACTCAGCAATTCCAAAGGGAGATGGAATTTTCTACTCTTCAAGATCCACAACTGCATGTACAAGCCACACAGACAAAGTTTGCTCTTGTGATTACTTGTAGCTCTGGCTTCTTCCCTACCACATGGGATTCAGGACGTCTCAGTTGACAAAGTATATTTGTCAAACACTCCCTTTCCCTATGTACCTGGACTTGAAGAATGGGTAACAACAACCCAAGCAGGTCTCACAGGCTTGTCTTAACTTTGACTTGACCAGAAGCCAATTCAGACAGCCATGCCTCACTTATGAAAGAATGAGGAAGTCACAAGTCTTGGAAAAAATAATACACCTCTATTAGGTTAAACCATATACAATTACCCGTCTTTCTAAATAAACAGTGACTGGGAGATGGCAATTTTATGTGCTTCACCATCATATAAAAATTGAGGGATCAAAGCAAATATTTCATGTAAAAACAGATTTTTCAAAAAGCCACAGAGAAAAAAATTTTAATGGTTTTGACTGTGTTCTCAATGATTTGCATACATGATCCAAAATAAGCAGTCATGGATTCTAAAAGTGAAGTTCTAAAATTAGAGTTGCACATATAGAGATTAAAACACAAGTATTCAAATAAAAACCATGATGTATGCAATGAGTAGTAAGTTTGATGCTGAAAATACAAAATTTCTGAAGCAGAAGAGGAACTCAAGAATTTTCCTGGAATTAAGGCAGAACCCAGAGAGATTGAAAGGAAAGGAGCTGAGCCATGTAGGCCTTCATTAGGCAATCAGCATGTGTAACTGCACTGCCGAGGAGGAGCTGGTGACAGAAGCAAAGCAACAACTCTTGGAAGAATAAACTGCCTGACACCAGATTCTAGATGGAAAGAGGAGTCCCGTGTGCAGGTGCAGACCTGATGGGAAAGGTGCTTGGGCTCTGAAAGCTGGGCCTTCAGCTGAGCAAGACATGGAAATAGGGAGCTGAGAATGGGGGAGTTAGGGTAAAACAGCCATCTGCATCTGCATTGAAAGTGATTAACATTAGAGACACATGTAATTGACATAAACATGGACGTTTAATGATGATGCCAAGAGCTCCTGAGAGAGGGGTTTATAATATTCAAACAGGAATAGTTTAACAGCTCATTAGGTAATAATCACATAATCACAACTGAGATCTCAAATTTCTGATTCTATGAAGCAGAGAAAAGGATGAGGTAATGTTACGTATTTCACTTTACATGAGAGCAGTTGAGAGAGTTTTCTTTTTACTTTTTACATTATGAAGCAGAGGGAAATAAGTCTTAAAAAAGAAAATATAATCACTAATAAAATACACAAAGGTTGTATATCAAAATGAGAGGAAGGAGAAAAAGGAAGGGACAGGAAATGGAAAGGAAGGAAAGGAAGGGGAGGGGAGGAATAAAAGACAAACCGGAACAGACAAAGATGGAGAAAACACGTGAGAAGAATAAATAGTTTTAACTGCCTAGTAAGTCTCTCAGAAGAAAATAATCCAGAAGCCAATCATGTAAAATCATAGACCCAAAGTAAAAGGACTTAGCTAATTCAAAACATCAACAACAACAACAATTTTCATGTGAATGCAGTCAAAAGAAATAAATACATAAGTAAAGACACATTGATACACGTAACAGAAAACACACCTTGAGGTATTCACAGTGGCATCTCAAAGTGTAGATAAATATGAGCTCTTCTTTTTGGATTTTTTTCTTCTTGCTTACTGATGCTTGCTTTTCTTTTCTTTTCTTTTCTTTTCTTTTCTGTGTTTTGAAACATGGTCTTGCTATGTAGCAGTGCCGTTTTGAATTTGCAGTCCTCCTGCCTCAGATGCTCACATGCTAGGATTACAGGTTTACACCACTGTACCTAGTTTAAAGAATGCCAACCATCTGTATTTCTGTCACTTTCCCTCCTTTTTTTTTAGTACTAGGGATTGAAGATTGAACCTGAGGCTTCTCACATGCTAAGCAACAGAGTTGCTTTGTTTTGTGGTCCTGGGAATCGAATCCAGGGCCTCATTAATGTTAGGCAAGAACTCTATTACTGAGCTACATTGTAGGTGATACTTTTTTGTCATTCAAAAAATCATGCTTTATTTTATTAAAAACAATAAGTCAAAAGAATAAGAATAAATCAGACAAAAATTGTGATTTCCATGAAAAAGTATTACTATCATTTATAGACAAGTGAGGTCTTCAGATCAATTAGAAGAGGAATGGCTGCTTAAAAATTTGGCCAAGGATATGAATGGTTTAGAGAAGAAATGCAAGCATTCAATGATTCTATATATTATGATTCTGATTTTTAAACACACACACACACACAGCTAAGAGCCTTGGAAGGAATATTCGACACGTTCCTAATGGGTACTTTTATCATTCACTTTGTATCTTTCCGTGCTTTCTGAAATGAGCATGCACTACCTGTGTAACTATAAAATAATGTCAAAGAAAAGAATATGCAAAGCATCTTAAAATAAAGTGAGTTTGCAGAATTTAAACGAACTTACCAAAAACTAAAGGAAAAAATGGACTTGGATTATTTCTGTTCCCTTAAAATGTCCATTCTCACTAGGAGCTCGGCTGTGCCTTCAAGTCCTGAGGCCAGTGGTAGAGCTGGGATTCCAAGCCAGCTGTGCTAACTCTCAAACTTGAGCAGATGCATTAGACACACTACCCAGAAGTGTCACTAGAAAAATGTGCTTTGAATTTCTGGTTGCGAGCATACCCTTTCCTCAGAGATACCCCGTTCTTGGAGCTGTAAAGTGGTCTTGCATTTTCTGTCTCTCCAACATGGCAATTCCTAAGCCCCAGAGCTGACTCAGATTTTCCAATTTTTCACATTCCAAGGAAAGTGCACTTGCATTTGAAAGGAAAGTGGTCCCTATGAAGCAGTCTTAAAGAAAGAAAAGACGCTTGGTACTTATTAGGAACTGAAGACTGCATGATAAATCTGCGCGGCATGCCTTTCTACAGTGGAAGTGACATTCTTTATATCCACATCCACTACGTGGGTTCCAAGTTCAGATGAAGGCATTTTTTTCTAATTTATAAATAGCTAATTGAGAGCCTCAAATCTAAAGTGATATAACTTTCTCTTCCCAGAAGATTTACCAGCACAGATGGCAAGGAAGCCAAAGATAGAGATAATCTTGGCCCCAAAGAAAGGAATGTGATTACCAGAGCGCCTTCCAGCTAACAAGTAGCATTTCCAGCGCTCACCCTGCAGTGCTCGCAAGCTCTTTCAGCTCCTCTGGGTGGAGGGCAAGCTAGCAAGAGCCATGCACAGACCCTTTAGTTGTTCTACTTTTGTGTGAAATCTTAATAGACGGATCAAATTCTATGGCTCTGCCTAGGCAATTTACACTGTGAGCTCAGAAGTTCAGATGGGCATCCGAATGACAGCAAGAGACCTAGGGAGGGGCTGGAGAGGTTGATTGCAGGATGCAGAGGCTGCTTTCAGTCATGGCACAAAACAAGTGACGCAGCAAAACCAAGCAAGACGCAGTGACACAGCAAAACCAAGCAAGACTCAGTGACATGTGTATAGTGCTGTGTAGTTTATAAAGCGTGTTCATAACTGTCTCCCTTCGGTTCTCCACTCTTGGGAAGAACACTGGACCCTTCATTCCCAACTCACAGATGTGGATATTCATTCGGAGAGGTTAAGTGATTTTCCTGACATCACATAGTACATGTTGGAACTTCAACTTCTTACTCTGCAGAAGGGTCTTGGTCCTTTCACTAATTTATGGTCTTGCACCAGCTGGGTGATGGGGAGGCAACACACGAAGACTCCATTCTTTTCACTAAGGACTGTGCCATGTAGACTTTTCTACTGATGCCTATCTAACAGCAGAGGGGCATGAGACAGACTGGTAGAGACACGAGTGGTTTGGGTTCAGATAGCCTCTCAGAAATACAAGATTTTCTTAGAGTCCTGTATATTAACTTTAGAATTCTAAGCTAATTTGTCAGCCCAATTTATAATGTAGCTTGTTTATGTTAATATACAAATGTCTAAAATGATATACCATTAAAGTTTATGTTCAGGAAAATGTTCTTTGTTTATCATGTGATTTTGCCCACTCTGGCAGCCCAGTGTACTCCCAGGATTAAAAGTACCCCAATGGAAAAAGCTCAGGAATTGTTCTTTGTTCTGGCTTGTGTTTAGATGTCTCCCAAAGCCCCCGGTTTTTTCAAAGGTGGCTGAATCTAGAGTGTGTGATTGACTCTTGGTGGGGCTAGGCCGGAGGGCACTAGGATTAAGGGCATGAGTGCTACCCGCCCTAAGTAGTCTCAATAAGATAAAAGGGGCAGAAAGAGGCTGTTTAGGTTCTTTGCTCCTTTTGCTGTCTTCAGCCCCCATGAACTGTTGCTGCTCTTGTCCTGCCTTGGAGCCAGCTGATTACGGACTGAAACCTCTACAAACTGTGAGCTAAATAAATCCTTTCCCCTATAACTTTGGGGGTCAGGTAATTTGTCTCAGCAATGAGAGAAAAGTAACTAAGACATTCTTATTAAAATGAAATTATTTCCTTTTGAAAAGATACATTGAGGTAAAAGGAGGGACTAGTAAGTTACTTTCAGCTCTTGCTTCTTAGATTTTGATGGCTGAATTAGGTAAAAGATACAGACTCCGCTTGCTATGGAGATGGGAGAAGAAGGACGGTGGGGGTTGGGAAAGTTAAGAAAATAAGTTGGATACCTGAAAATAAATGTCACCTTTTAAAAATAATTTTACCTAAATCCAACCCTGCATTAATGTTCCTAGGGAGCATGATTCCAGAAAAATCAAATTTGGGTGCTCGATTTTTTTTTGTATAATATAAAAGAAAGATTCAACTTCACTTTTGTAGGTGTATATCCAATTTTCCCAACACCATTTTTCTTAGTGCATGTTTACAGTACAGAGCGATCCCATTCCTCGTGGGGAGTTGGTGCATGTGCATGGCACATATTAATTTGTTTTACTTCTACTTCCTTTTCTTTCTCTTCCTACATCTTCTGGATTCCTTCCTACTTGCAAAAGATCCATCTTTCTATTGCCTGTAATCTATCTTTTACTTTGCCCTTTAAATTATTCATATTTGGGGCCTGTGTTGTTTAAGCTTGTGCATCTGATTGATTTTACTTAATATTATTATCTTAAGATGTAGCCATTTTCCTACATACCATTTACTGTGGAATGTATCCTTTGCCTATTGTATAGTCTTAGCAGTTTTGTCAAAGATTAGTTGACTGTGTATGTGTAGATTTATTCCCTGGTTTTCCATTCTTTTCCACTGGTCTATGTGTCTCTATGATACTGTTTTATTTACTATAGCTTTGTAATATTTTAAATCTGTAAGTGTAATACTTCCTATTTTGTTCTTCTTGCTTAAGATTGCTTTGGCTATTTGAGGTCCATTGTGGTTCCATACATTCTTTGAACTTACAGACAACCTACAGGGTAGTGTGGACATTAGGCAATATTGATTCTTCAGATCTAACAACATATGCTATTTTCCATTCATTTGTGTTTTCTACAATTTTTTCATTAATATTTACATTTTATAGTAACAAAATATTATTTAATAATTACATATTTTTATAACTTTTTTTTTAATAACTTGTTTTTCAAGGTACTAAAATATAATCTCTTGAAAGGTGACCACAGGTTTTTCTCCTTGCAGGGAACAGTAATGCAATGCAAAAATAATGCCACAGTAATTGTAGAATAATCACTGCTTTGGCTCTTCTGAAATTACCTCTCCTGCCCAATTTCTCCCACTGACCTGGGAGTCTCAGCATCTTTTCCAGGGCAGGTCTGGGAGAGGATACATGCTAATGAAGTCTGTCTGGTACACGAAGGAGGAGACAAGACATGGGCCTTGCTAGATATCAGCTAGCAGCCTCTGATTCCCATATTTCTTTCTTTAAAACAAGAGTGCCACTAAAGACACAGATCTCTTGTGAAGGTGATCAGAAACTGTTAACGTCGTCTACACCGAAGCTACCATTTCACAGTGTGTGGAGTGACATCAGGCCCACCCAAAGGCCCCCAGCCCTTGCTGTCTCTTGTTTCAGTTGCCTGCCTGGTGCCAACCCTGCTGACCATCTGCATCAATTTTCAAGGAGATTTTCCTGCTCTGGTTCTCAGGGTCACATTGCTCTTTTCATTTCATACCCTTTGTCCTAAAGGAGCTGAGCTGGAAGACAGGCTTCTCCCACTTACTTTCAGAGTCAGCTCTTCACCAACTATGAGTCTAATCCCTTGTCCCAAGTTCAAGATGGAGATCACTCTGAGTATTCTTTTCCCAGAGCCTGAGCCCCAACTCTTGCAGGAGTAAGAAGAGAAACTAGCAGACTGGAGAAGGTATTGATATTTACTTAAGAATGATAAGCATCCTATATTTGCCCCACCTGACACTATTGCTTTATAATTACTTAATATCTGTTTTACTGATGGACTGTATGTATGTAAAGGCAATGCTGAATAGCTGTTGCATGAATAAAATGATAGTAACCATAACAACAACAACAGAGCTCACTAACACTTATACTGGGCTCTATTATATGTGCTTTTCATAGCTGACTCATTTCATTCTTATCTAACTCAGTACGTATGGTAAATACTATTCTTACTTTCATTTTGCAGATGAGTAAACTAAGGCATATAATGATTCAATAACTTAGCTGTGGGCCACAACTTCCACAAGTGGTAGAGCCTGAATTCTCATTTTTATGAAATAAAGATCAGTTATCCAGATGAAATCTTAACTTCCCTGGGGAAAACCCATGTTATTTATTCATTTCTACCCCTGCCTCACTATTTTATTTTGCAATACTGGGTACTGAACCTAGGGCCTTTGCACTGAACTACATCCCCAGCTTGCTTGCTTGCTTTCTTGTTTCTTTCCTTCTCTCTCTCTCTTTCTCTCTCTCTCTCTCCTCTCTCTCTGTTTCTTTCTTTCCTTCTTTCTTTTTTCATTCTTTCTTTCAAAACAGAGACTCACTAAGTCACTAAGGTCCTCAGGTTGAACTCAAACTTGCAATCCTCCTGCCTCAGCCTCCCAGAGTGTTGGAATTACAGGCCTGCACCTCCATACTCAGACTTATTTACTAACTTCTTGTCATTCTAGTGAATAACATAGGAAAAATTTCCACATGTTTAAATCAATTAGTATACAGTTGTTTTAATGGACACCCCAGTGGCTTGCTTGCATTTTTGTTTATTATTACTTGAGTGACACATGATATATACATATATGATATATATGCATGTGCTATATAATTGCTAGCTTATATATATATATATATATATATGGACACATACATGTATATGAATATATGTATTTAAAATTTCAAACTCCTTTATGGGTAGATGCAATCCAAACCCATTCCAAAGGCCCTTATGCTCCTCATATCTTCTTATTATGGTCACAGTGGCAATTATTGCTGACCTTGCCTCACAAACTGACTATACAATTGTTCTATTTTTTTTTTAATGCCAAGAAACACTGTCACATTTTCCGAAATCAAGGCAACAACCATTGGCGAGACCCCACTAGGCTCAGGTACTATTCTAGTCAATTTCCTTGAGCAAGGGGCATTGGCAGAGCATGATTTCTTGTGGGTTGAGTGGTTACAGTTTAAGCAGGATACACCCAACCTCTGCCAGCTGCATCATTATACAGAAAGCAAGTTTATCCTCAAGTTATTTCTTGGACTATTTGCCTCTGGTAGTTAAGAAGTTAAAGTGTCCTTACATCTCAGTTGGAAAATCTTTTTCTTTGATTCCTTCAGGTATGAAATAGTTTACTACCAGGCCCTATCTCCTCGCCTCTCTGCAGGGGTCCTGAGCTCAGTCAGATAATATTTGTTAAGCACTTTGTTCTCCAGAGAAAGGTCACACTTAAAAGAGTTGGTATTATCTACTTGACTGCACCTGAAGGAAATGCTGTTACCGACCTTGCTTTCTTCCATCTTCAGATGCTAAGCACCAAAAGCATATGCAATAAAGAGAAACTCACTTTTCAATCTCAGATACAAAAGAATAAAGCAACCACTGTGCCAGAGGGAGTCGTGGAAGCCACATGAAATAAAGCAGGAAGCAGTGGTCAGTCTTGTGAATCATTTGAAAAATCATCAGACCACAGTATTCATGATAGTTCATAAACTTGTCCTACTCTGGCTTCAAATTATGCCCAAAACTCTCCCTGTTCATTGCAAATAGTTTCCGTTTTCCGGCTCTCTTGAACTGGAGAGTAAATGAATAAATAAAACAATTGTTCATCATCTCTTTGGACTTCCAGAAACTATAGCCATGAAGCAAGCCCTATTGCTAAGTCACTAATTGCCTTTGAGAGCCCAGAACATTTTATCAAGTCTACTGTATTGTGATTATTTTTTATGGAGTAGGTTTGTGGGATGCAATGATGAATCAAACTGTGAATGACCTTATGCATGGCTGGCACATAGAATGCATTCAATAGATGTGAACTTTTCCATTTTCTACTAAAACACTAGAAATCTTGCTATGAACACCCTGAATGCACTTTGTCCTTTTGTTTATGATTCTCCCTCCAGTGTCCAGCACAGTTTCTGTTATCAAAATAATTGGTCCATACTGTTTTCAGACTTCCAATGTGGTATGCCAATAATCAAATTACTTCTTGGCATATAAGATGCCCCTAATATTTGCAGACTGGCAATAAGGTGCAGTGATAACTAAGATACTTGTTAGCATAGATTATAATGAGAATCTAATAAGGAAGGTAAAGAAGAGAAAAGCAAAAATCCATTTTTACTTATGAGCCATTCTGCTTTTATTCTTTTTGGTCCATTATTTATGTACATGATTGTTAATGATTCTTTTTTCTCATTTTAACAATAGATGATAAAAATCTAAATTCTCTTTTAAAAGGGAACTAACAAAGACATGGTTTATTGAGACATAGTTAATATGCCATGAAATTAATCTCCTTATATTGTACAATTCAATGGCTTTCAGTTCACTTACAGTATGTGCAACTACCACCACCAACTGAAGACCATTTTCATCAGCCCTGAAAGAAATCACACAATCCTTAGCACACACTGCTCCATCTCCCCAGCCCTAGGTGTGCACAAATCTACTTTCTGTCTCTTTGATTTGCCTGTTTTGAATATTTCTTGTAAATGGAATTGTATTGCTTTTTGCACCCGGCTTCTTTCATTTAGCTTAATGTTGTCAAGGTTCACTCATGACAATACGGGTTATACGTATTGTACTTCCTTCACTTTCTTAGTTGAATAACATTCCACTGAATGAATGTAGCACACTTTGTTTATGCTTTCATCAATTTATGGACATTTAGGTTGTTCTCACTTGTTGACTATTAAGAATAATGAAAACTGAAATAAAAATGCTGTTTTAAAACTCTAAAATCCAATTAATGTGATCAATACAAAGAATTTTCTTTAGCAATCAAAATCCACTTCATTTAGGTTTTTTGGAGAAATATCTACATTTTAATGTAGATATTATTTATACTTTCAGTTTCTCACACTAGAGAAACTATTCGGTATTTACACATGTGTGTCCTATTTATTTCACTTAAGAGTATGGCCTCAACATGCATCCTTTTAGCTATAAATGTCTCCAGTTTCTCATTCTTTATGGCTGAGTAGTACTCCATTTTATATGTACCAATAAAAGGATTTAAGCAAAAAAAAAAAGAATAATGCTGTTACAAATCTTTGTGTGTAAGTGTGGTGTGGACACATTTAATCCCTTATCTCAGAATGGAAAGGCTATTTTCAAATAAGAACAAAACCAAAAAAATACACCACCCCACATCCATTTGTTAAGCAGAAAAAAATGGTGGGAGAATTTTAAGCAAAGTGGAAAGAACGTTGACTAGACTAGGAGATGAGGCATTGTCCCACTTCTGGCACTGGGGAGACAAGTGACCTTGAGCAAGGAACTCCATCTGTACTTTACATAAGTGGACCCTATTTATGTATCTCAAGGGTTAGTTTTCAGTGTAGGCTGTCTAAGAATTCTGATATCATGGTGGCACAGAGTTACTTCTAGTCAAAATTTAAGCCTAAATTCAAGAGTACACAATCATCGATTAGACCAAGAAAAATATCAACAAAATATAAAAATTGCAATAACAAAACCATACCCTCAGTTTCCTTTAGGAAAAACTAAAAGTTGCACAGGAGAAAAAAAAGACATTCTGGATATCTTTGCCTAAGCGTCTGTATTAGTCATTGTCCCATCTTTGACACAAAATACCCAATACCCACAATTTAAAGAAGGAGAGGTTTACTTTCTCTTACAGTTTCCAGTGGATTCAGTTCATGGTCAGCTGGCTCCAAAGCAGAAACTTATGATGGGAGGGTGTGATGGAGGAAAGCTGCTTATCCTATGGCACTCAGGATATAGAGGAGAGAAGAGAGGACCCAGAGACAAGAATGCACCCTTCCAGACCATGACCCCAGTGACTCACCTCCAGCCAGGCCCTGCCTCCTAACCACACATTTAGCTACTGAACTTATCAACAGATGAAGCCACTGATAAATACAGCAGCCCCATGATCCAGTCACCTGCCAAGTACATGAGACTTTCAGGAAACGTTTTGGATCTAAATCTAACAATATCTACGTATAAAAAGAAAACAAACTTGCTCTATAATTTTTTGCACTAAGATATGTAGATAAAAATTGAGGTTGCACATTATCTTTGGTTTCAGTCTAAGGAAAAGCTTTTTTAACTACAAAGAGAGAAAAACAATTTTATGACTACCACTGAAGATGTAGTCACTCTTGCAGATGTAGTAACTAATTTTATTCAAGAAAAGTCTTATGCTCTCATGAGAAAACGTCAAAAATTTTAAAATATCAAAGTGCAATATTTTCTCTATATTTGTGAGCACACACACACACACACACCATGCTCACAAATAGAGAATTTAAAGAAAGCCTGTTGTACTACAAAGGAAACCTGGAAATAACAATAAATATTTGACAATATTTTTTACATTTTAGAAGGCAAAAATCAATGCCACTGATGTAAAAAAATCATAAAGTGAAAACTGAAATAAAAATGCTGTTTTAAAACTCTAAAATCCAATTAATGTGATCAACACAAAGGATTTTCTTTAGCAATCAAAATCCACTTCATTTAGATTTATTGGAAAAATGTCACGTCTCTAGTTAATGTTACTTAGAAAAAATACAGCTCTGGGTTTTTGGTGTGGAATTAATTTATATTTTTAAAATTTTAATTTATATGTTTTCACGATTTATTTAGCAGTTGTTCAAAGTAAAGCTGTACATTTTATTATTATTTTTTTCATCTACCAGGGAGAAAAGATTATTTTTCTCCATCATTTCCTTTTATTTAGTTAATATCTATTTATATTTATATATGCTAATATAATACCAAAATAATATCAAAAAAGAACAGAGTCCTACCACATCCTCTTCCCATTTAATTAATATTTGTAATAAAAAGTTTGAATTTTTTTCGGGCCCGGGGATTTAGCTCAGTGGTTCCGCCGCCTGCTGCGCAAGCTCAAGGACCAGAGTTTGATCCCTGGTACCAAAAAAAAAAAAGTTTGAAAAAATAGCAGTCCTCTACCTCTTCCCAAAGATAATTATTGTTAACATTCTTGAGATTTCTCTTGGTATTTAACTTCTTATTTCTAAATGACTTGTTGATATTACTACCCTTTAGACATTGTCTATTGATTTCCTACATGGTAGATGGGAAGTTTTAATTTTGTTATGTTCCCTTTTCTCTCCCTTCATCTTATCAATAGAATCTGATAACACTTTTTACTTCAAACTGTACAATTCAGTTCTGTCTGTGAAAACTGAAAAATTACTTTGACTCTGTATGTTACACAGCCTCTAAGGTGAGCTCTGCCAGTCCCCACCTCCTGGTGTCCTTGGCCTTGTGTAATCCACTCCTTTGAGTAACTTGCTTGAAACCAGTAGAACACAGCAGCATTTGAGTAGAGCCTATTTCTGCTGGCAGATTCTCTACTGATTTCTAAGCTTCAAGGAAGCAGATAGTCACCCTGGAGGCAAATCCAGCGCTAGGAATCAAAAGGGTCTCTGGTTAGCAGCCAGTGAGGACCTGGGACCCTTCACAAGAATCTGGGAGAAGTCAAACGCTGATGACCACCGTTGAACAGGTGGGAAAGCAGATTCTCTCCCAGTGGAGACTTCAGAAGAAATCAGATTCTGGGCTGACAGCTTGATTACACCCTGTGTAAAATCATGATGTATGAGACCCTGCTAAGCCCACACCTGAATTTGTAGACCATAGACTGTAACAACTTGCATGATTTTAAGCCCTAAGTTTGAGGTGATTTGTTATATGTCAACAGATAACTGATAGACTGTGTAAATATTATTTGCTCCTTATTATATATTGTGATTATATTCCTTATTGTATCACTTCATTCTTTCTGTAATTCATAGTCTTGTTTTTCCATTTGCTTAGTTTTTGTTGATCTTGTGGTTAAGATTTGCCATGTTATTTACTCAGTCTGACACTCAATAAAAATTTCCATATGGTAGTATCTGGTTTTTATCATAAATCTGTCTTTTTTGAGACAGCTCCTTCTGTAGATTTCTGTTCAAGTTTTCAATCTATATTTATTTTTCTGGCCTTTCTGTACAATCTTCATACTGAAATATCCTTTTGTCATCATTCTTAGACTACATTTTGTCTATCTCCTCTTACTTTCTATTTCTTATACCCTATGTTCATCTCCTTGTTCATTTTCCTTATGTTGGTAGGCCACATCCACATTCTTTATTGATATCTTGAATAAAAATTCATGGAAGATGTATTTTTTAAAAATTTTGCATGTCTGAAATTTTCTTTGTTCAATCTTCATACTTAATTATTCATTTGGCTGGGGTACATTTATGTTCAAAGTCTGACGGCAAATCTTTGAGTTTTCAATGTTGTTGAAATGATTTTTTTTAATAACTCTCTCTTTTTTTCTTTCTTTTTTTTTTTTGTCTTCTGTTTCCTGTTTATTTCCCCTTCTGGTAGATTTCAGTTTTATTTTTCAGTATTTTGAATGTTTCATTTTGGCTGTGGTACTTTTAATTTCCAAGAATCCCATCTAGTTTTGTTATGTTTTATTGTGATCTAATCTTGCTTCATGGATATTTGGTCATATGTAAGCATGCATGGGCATTGTACAGACAGGGGTTACCTGTCGAGTAGCTTCTATGTAGTGTTATCAGCCAGCTTTTGTGGAAAACTTCCAGCTGCACACAAAAATCCATTCTCCAGTCTCCTTTGCAATTAAAAGGTGGATTTATGATTGAGTTTCATATAATGAAGCGTTAGAAGTGATTTTTGCCACTTACAGGCTTGGCTAATGGAAATACCTTGATATACTCATTTATGGTTGTAGTGAAAATGAGGCTCAGAAAATGATTTCAAATGAAGGGCAAATAAACATCACTGTAATATGTTTGAACCATTACTCTGTTTTGATTTATTTATTATGGCAGTTAGCTTTCCCTGATATGTTAAAGAACCCCAAAATGTCAGTGTCTGTTTTAGGTTTTTATTCTGATTTAGTTCACTTTCTCTAGAGAATAGATTTTCTAATCTCTTTCCTAGAAGCATAGATTCTCTAATCTCTTTCTTGGTAACATGAATAATCTAACTGTAGTCACTCTGTCAGTTAAAGATTGCTAAAAAGAAGATATGTAGTATGCAGAGATTTCTTTTTCTGATTGCAGTGTAGTGGGTTTTTTTGAACTGGGGATTGAACTCAGGACTTTGTGCTTGTGAGGCAGGCAGCAGAAACACTGAGCTAAATCCCCAGCCCTACAGTGTAGTATTTTAATACCACCTTTGTCTGTCCCTTTTATTTCTGAATATAGAGACTCTTTGATTGTTTTTGCCTAAAGAAATTACCTCTCACAGTTCGTAGTGGAAGAGGAAGAAAAGTGGCCCGGTTGTGTGGGAGGGGTGAAGCACTGGGTATCTAACTTCTCTTAAAACAGATTTCCAATGAAACCACTGTGTTTTGCCCCTTTCTTTGACCGTCTTTCAAAGTATTGTGGGTCTCCGATTCCTGAGTCTTTCTCTAGGTCTGCAGGGACATCAGCTTCTTTCTCGTTGGTATTACCTTCTGTAGAAGTCGTACTACTCCTTCAACTCTTTTCTCTCTCCCCATTTTGTGGTGGTGGTGGGGTTTCAACTGCAATCAAAAAGGAATTTAAGTTTCTTGTTCTTCATAATGTGGGGTGATTTTTAAGAGCAAAAAGGTAAAGAATGTTTCTGCTTGAACATCCTAAGGTCAGATGTCTCCAATAATTTCAATCTACAACGATTATATGAATGGTTTTTTAAAAATGACCAAAAAATCCAGGACAGTTATTTCCAAATCAGTCTATAGAACCTTTAAGTACTTTATCATACACTTTAATGTAAAGTGGTATAATAAGTCAGGTGCCATAACAAAGTCATGGAGGTCTCATGCCATCATAAACGCACAACTATAATTTTGAAAATATTCTGCAATCTCAAGTCTTACTCTCTTGCTATCCCATAGTCTCAATATTTATCATTCTTCCTTCTCATGGCTTTCACGCCGTAAGTTCATAGACTACACACACACCTACAAGTGTCATGGTTTCATAGTTCTGTGGTCTTGCTGACTTTAGGTTTTAGTGTTTTAAAAAAGTTAATTATGTTCTAGGTTTATTGTGAAAACAACTTCCTGGATTTAAAACACCCTGAATTAAGTGATGAGCCCTTTGGAATGACTTGTATGTTTTGATTATCATCAAATATGTATGTCTTTTTACCAATAGCTAGGTCTTTCGAGTTTCTTCTACTATTGTTGCTTGATATTGTTTTTGTCTTCAAACATTAGTACAATATTTTCTAATTTTCTGAAGTTTCTCAAAATATTATTTGTGATATTTCTATGCTTATGACCAATAGAAAGTATCTCTTTTCAGGGCACATTGACAATAACAATAACATCAAATGCCCAGGAAAGAAATTACCAAATATAATTTAATTGCCTCTAACACCACAGCTGAATTTGGGTGCCAACAGGCTCTTTTAGAACTGTAGCTCTTTTTATCATAAAAAAAGTACTTTAGCAATAACAAGTTTCAACAGAAGCAGTAGATGTGGGGGAGGAAATTGAAAACAGGGACAGGCATAACATTTTATTGTGGGTGTTTTTTTCCCTTTCCCCCTACATGATGTCAGTTCTGTGTGAGCTTAATCGCAGCACATTACCTTTTCCTTGGGGCTTTTTGTATCTTTTAAAATCCACCTGGCTGTTAATGTCAGCTTCATTTTTTTCAAAAAAGAACAATTGTTAAAGAGTGGTGATGCTTCTTTGAAAATGTTGAAACCTTCTGGGTTCAAATTGGGCCAAATGAAACTCTGTCCTTGACTTTGGCCAGAAGATTGTCTCAGATGAACTCGGCTCACCATGCATCACAGAACCCTTCCTAGAATAGCAGAATCATCACCCCTTTCTGACAAGTCCAGAGATAACAACAAATATTAGACATAAAGGAAGCCTGAGAGACTCATTCTTTCTTTGCCTATTGATATTATAGGGAAGAAATAGGGTTCCAAGTAAATAGGAAACTGAACTTCTGAAGCGCATCCTTTATCATCATTTGCCTAAATATAATTTGGATTTTTTTTTGGTATACCATTTTCGTGCACACTCTTGCTAATAAAATATAGGTTACCCACAGATGATAGGAAGGAATATATGTCACTGTGTTGTGATTCATCTTTACTTTCTTTGACTTTTTACGTCTTTTCATTAGATGTGTGTATTTATCCATGAGGTAAAATAAAGAGCTTTTATTGAACAAAATGAGAATTGATGGGTAGACAGATGATTTTGGAATGGGCTCCATACTGGATGATACCAATCATATATCCCTTTTCCATAGGCTACACTTTAACTATGTTAAACAGAAATTATAAAAGTATTAGATATTGTACCTTAAATTAATGCTTAAAGTTTGAATATGTACTCAATATATTCTAGTTTAGAATTAGATTACTTTTGAAAAGTTGAAATATTATTAATATTAACATAAAATAAGATATATAGATATCTACCATTTATTTTGATTTTTTGTTATTTTTCAATTTTTTTCTTGTAAAAATTTCAGAGAAAAAAATGAAAGAATTGTTCAGTGTATATCTATATCCTGTAACCTAGACAGGTTTTCCTGAGATTCTTGAATCTATTAATTCTGTCTTTTTCCAATATGAAAAAATAATCAGCTATTATTTCTTCAAATATTTTAGGGGTTGTCATTCTCTCTTTCATCTTGTTTTGAACACTAAATATTCTGTGTATGTTAGACATATTTTTTTGATATTTCTGGTGATTCTTGAGGCCCTATTCACTTATTTTCAATCTGTTTTCATCTTAGTTTTATTCAAATTGGATAATTTCTGTATCTCTGTCTTAAAGATTAATAAGTCTTTATTGCACAATTTTCATTCTGTTTAACCCCAAATTTTTATTTCAGGTATTTAGTTTCTCAGTTACAGAATTTCCATTTCCTCCCTAGCTTTATGCTTCTACTGTATTTCTTTTTTTTTCAATCATCCTATGGTACAGCTTTTTTCCCCATCTTATACTAAAGCTATAGCAGTTGCTTTAAATTTTTTGCCCATTAATTCCAACACCTGGATAATCTTGGGGCCAGTCTCTGATGAGTCTCTTATTGCTTGAGTGTGGATGTTGTTCCTTGTTGAACAATTTTGGTTTATATTCTGAACAAATGATTTGCTTTAAAAGACGTTGGACTCTATAATGTTTCTTTTAAAATACTTATTTTTCATGCTAGCAGGCACATACCTTGGCTGGACTCAAATTGCCTGCAGATGGAGGCAGCTGAAATTTCAGCTCTCTTCTTCCAGTTTAAGCCGGATGCTAGACATCTTCCCATGCATGTTTAGTCAGGAGATGACAGAAGGTTTGTGTGGAGTGTATTCACAGTTTCTGAGTCTCTCTCTCTCCCTCTCTTTGTTATTTTTCTATTATCCTTTCATTTCCCAGCTGCCTTGTGCAACCCAACCTCTGCTGTTTTTCTTTTTTTCTTTTGTTGCTTAAATTCTTTTATAGGTACATTTTAGGTATACAATACATTTACATTTATCATTGGGTGCTTGTACCTGTACATGATGTATCTTGGTTCTTATTTTTTCCCCATTACCTGTGCGCCCTTCACCCCCTCCACCCTTCCCTATTTCTGCTCTGTTTTTCTTCATGCCAGCAAGGCAGCCCACTTATATCTGAGTTCTAGCTGCTCTGCAGGGTACAAACCAGGGCTTGCCCTAAGGTTGAAAGCCACACAAACATGAAATTCACCCCATTTTGTTTTCTTTATCCAAGTCCCACCCACCTTCCAGAATCTGATTTTTCCTTTCTCCAGTAGCTTCAAGGAGTTGCTTTTAACATTTTGTTTACAGTAATGTATAGGTGATTTGATCTACTTGGAAACTACCAAAATGGAACTTTCTCAAGTCACAGAGTTTTGACATTTGTGTACCCTCTTATAACTTCTACCAAAACAAGATCTAGACTATTTCTATGCTCACAGCAAATGGCTCTATTTTCATTCTTTTCCAGTCAAATTCTCTTCATGATCAATATCTGATTTCAATAACCATACATTAGTTTTGCTCACTAATGATTTCAAATGATTTTTGATAACTATTGATAATTTTGATAACTAATGATAATGATTTTTGGTCACTAATTTCAATAAACATACATTAGTCTGATTTGGGCTTCATATAAATAGAGTCTTACCATATACAGTTGTTTGTGTCTAACTTCTTCCACTTAGCACAAAGCTTTTGTGATTCGTCCAGGTTTTTGTGTGCCTCAGTTGTTCTTTTCTTTTCATCACTGAATACTGTTCCAACACTTGAGTACACAGCAAACCATATACCCATTTTCCTGCTAAGAGATACAGTACTTGGAGTTATTCAGGTTTGAGTTATTATAAACAAAGCCATTTTGAATATGTTCGTACAAGCCAATCATCTTGGGCACATATATTACCATTTCTTTTTTATATATACTGCCATGAGTCTCAAAATAATGTTTGGGTCAACAAAGAGCCATGTATGTGATGGTGATCTATAAGATTACAAAAGAACTGAAAACTTCCTATCATATAGTGATGCCATATTCACTGTGACTTTGTAGCACAATGCATTCCTCACTTCCCTGTGGTTGTGCCAATGTAAACAAACCTTCTGTGTTGCCAGTCATATAAAAGCATCCCACATATAATTGTGTATAGTAATAATACTCAATGTGTTACTCAGCTTTCTGTTGCTGGACAAAATACCTGTGAAAGTCAACTTAGAGGAAGAAAGTTTTTGTGGTTCATGGTTTCAGAGGGCTCAGTCCATAGCTGGCTGACTCTATTGCTTTGACCCTCAAGTTTGGGAGAACATCAAGGTGAGTAGCACAAGACCCAGGAAGTTGCTCACTTCATGGTAGCCAGGAAGCAGAGAGTAAAGGAGAAAGGCCCTGAGGACAAAAGATAGCCTTAAAGGCATGCCCTTAGTGACCTACTTCCTCCTGCTGGCCCACCTCCTAGAGTTTCTGCCACCTCCACATAGCAGCATCATCTGAGGACCAGGCTTTCAACACATGAGCTTTGGGAGGGTGTTTATGCACAGCAAAATAAAAGATCAATAAAGAAAGTGGGGAGATCTTTTTTAAATGGGAAGGAGAACAAGAGGTGGTGGGAGCAGAGACGGTAGAAAGGGAAAAGGGATTTAAAAAGAGAAAGAGAATTGAAGAATAAAATGGAAATAGAGCTTTCGCAAATGGGAAGGGGAACAAGAGATCGAGGGACCAGGGACGGGTGGGAGGGGAAGGGGACTGAAAAATGATTACCGTGCATTATGTTATGCACATATACAAACTCCCCACAATAAATGTAATCATTATGTACTGCACATAGGTACCAATAAAAAACATTTTAAAAATCCAATCATGACATTTGATAATGCCAGTAAATGGCTATGTTACTAGTTTATATATTTACTAAACTATTTTAGAGTGTGCTTCCTCTACTTATAGAAAATAAAAGTTTGCTGTAAGACATTCTGCCACATGATGCTGGCAGCAGCCACAGGCATCTCATGTTTAACACATCTCTTGATTGCATTGAGCCCCTGGGGAGAGATTGGTGTAGAAGGGGACCATCCAGGTTTGTGTACGTGCATTCTGTGATGTTTGTACAATGGCAGGGTCACCTAAGGATGCATTTTCCCCATGCTTTTCCTGTTGCAAAGTTACTCGTGATTATATGTAGAAGACGATTCCCTGAACGTCCGTTCTCTAAAGTCATGCACCATATGAAATGAACACCAGCAGTATCAGTTTTCGGTGCTGCATATCTTTAGTAATGCTTGGTGTTGTGACTGCTTTTAACTTGACCTAAGTTGAAAGTGGTACTTTATTGATTTAAAATTGCATCTCACTGACAACTAATGATGGTGGAAGCATGTTCACTTATTTTTTAAAATTAGCACGTATTTGCAGTATGTGCAGCCTCCAGTCGCCTTGGGGAGTGGGCACATGTACATAATACAGCTTGTTTTCTTTAATACCCTTCCCTCCCAACTCCTTCCTCTGAATCTCCTTTCCCCATTTTCATTCTTGTTGGTATTATTATTAATCTTATCTCATGTTTACTTTTATGTCTTCTTTTCAACACCTAAAACTTTCAAAAATATTTGTTGCATTTTTAAAATTAGTGATTTGTAGAAGTTCTTTATGTACCCTTTATCAGATATGTACTACATTTTTTCTGAGTTGGTGGTGTGTTTATTCGGTTTCAGAATGGAGTCTTATGATATGCTGATAATTTAAAATTTTGATAAAGCTCAACTTACCAGTTGTTTGCTCTTAGGGGAGTGTTTTTTCTGAACTGGAAGCTGATTTGCCTATCCAAAATTTACATCTAACCACAATATGGTGAATATTAGTATATTTTTGCAACATTTTTTCCTTCTTTTGAGGCAACTTTTTATATTGCCTTCTTATCTAGTGCAAAATGCTTTTTGACATACATTAAAATTGGTTCTGCAGATTTTTGGAGCACTGGGAAAGCTAGCTAAAAAAATTAAATAAGGTTTACAAGGAGGAAGGGCCCAGCACAGAAGCACACAGATGCCTCACTTCTGCCTAAACATATGGAGAGGAACTTCACTTCAGCCCTTCTTTCAAAGATAATGCCACCTTTGGATCAATAGTAAAAATGCCATCTTTCCATAAAAACCCTTAACTGCATATTACTGATGGATGATTAGCTTTCCAATTCAGTAAAGCAGTGGAACTATCTCCAAGTAAAAGTGCTTTATTTAGATTGAATAACACACAAAATTCTGAATATGCCAACTCGGCATGAGCCAAATGGGTGATGAAAAGCAGTGTTTGCCAAGACTGCCTTGCAGTTCACAAAATTGATATTAAGTATGATTTTTGCAGAATGATGATTTCCCCATGAGTACTACTTTTTCAGTGCTTTCAGAAATGAATCTAAGAGGACAACAGGTAGTAGCAGAGTGGCTCCAGTTTAGGCCAGGGCCTCCTTTCCAAAAAATCGCCATCATCCGACTTCCCTGCCTCATGCTGCTCATAAGATCTTAGGTAAAGTTTTTGGTGCAGAGTTACTTGATTTATCCTCATCTCCAGGCTTTTTTCTACTTGTGTTTTCAACATGGTTGTCTCCCATTCTTTCTTTTATAGTTCAACTTCTGTGATGCTCTCAATATGGTTAAAGATATGTTCTAGATATTTTTTGCATATTATCTTCAGTTTCTCACATGGTACTATTGGAAATATATTTTTATGTCCATTTTACAGTTAAGCAGTTCATGTTCATTAGGAAACTGTCAAAGCCACCCAGCTGGTAAGTGGCCTTTTGGAGATTCAGACTTATGCTATGATCATAGGGTGTGTCTTTTCCCCACTACACATATGCCACACTGCTTCCCTGGTTCACAACACCATAAAATTTATTCCAGCGGAAGGAAATTCCAGAGTTTAAGGTATTGTCAAGGTAAGACACACATGTGGTCTTACATTAGCCAGTGTGACAAGCTGTGAACAGCTCCATAGTTATTTCCTGTTGTTTCTGTATTGTCAACCTTGACTCACAAGTTTATAATTTGTCGTTCTGGTCAATATCATTTCACTCTTCCAGGAGAAGGTTAGATAAGCCACTAAATCCCTTTTTGATGAAATGAGGAATAAGGTCACTCCTAGTTTGATAATATGCAAGCTGATTAGAAAGAATGGACAGACAGCTGGCTTGTCTTTGTTTAGGTTATCTTTGCTTCATTAAGTGAGAAGAAAAGGTTCAAAAAGCCAGAAATGGTAAGAAGAAACAAGAAAGTCATCTAGTTTGGCTTGTTCTCAAGTTGGTTATTTGTGGCTAGCAGTCCACAGATGAAGAATTTTAATGATCAAAGGCCAGAAATACGCATTGAGCTAGTCTGAGTCTGTTTCATTAAAATGTAGGGCTGCTGGAGGTATAAAGAGAAAGTATTAGTTTTATTTTGTTTAAAATAGCATGCACTATTGACAATCTTTTCAAAGTTGCACAAAGTTACTGTTTAATTAAGTGAATTTTCTAGCAGGATTCCAGAAGATATGGAAAGGCATTTGCATCTTTTCGTTTTCCTTTTTTACAGATAAAACACAACAACACACATTGTCCACATGTACTGTCATTATGCAGGAAATTAGCTAACATGCTTGGAATGTGCGCTTTTCCCTGCTCAAGGTTTTTATTTTCCATCCTTTGGTAGAAAAGTTTCTTTTTAATATCCTACCAAGAGCACATCAGTAGAGTCACCATTACAGTTACATCACTTAAATTGATAAAACAAAGTGAGAAAAGCCTTTGATTATAATGATAAAAGAGTGTACAAAAGTGTTTTCAGCCTTCTTTATGGAATACAGTGTTAGTAGGGTTTTTTTTAAGAAAGAGCAATTATTATTATAATGTTAATTATGAATGTTAGCAATTGGCAACTCTGGTTCTGCACTATAAATCTACATTTCAAGATGTCTTTTTTAGATATGGAAATTTTCCTTATCTAATATTTAACTGAAGACTCTTCTTCTTGATCTCAGGGTTCCTGTAGTGTATGTGCTTATCCATCTGTATCTGTATATATTTGTACAGTTGTCCCTCTCTATGCATGGATTCTTTATCTATGGATTCAACAAAGTTTAGATAAAAATATTTCAGAAAAACATTATGCCTGTACTGAACATATTCACATTTTTCTTATCACTATTCTCTAAAAAATATAGTATAGCAACTATTGGCATAACATTTCTATTGTATTAAGTATTATCAATCATTGAGACATGATATAAAGCATACAAGGAGAATGCGTGTAGGTTACATACCATACAGTTTGTATGAGGGACCTGTGCACCCATGGACTTTGATATCATGTGGAACATTGGAACTCCCCATGGGTACAAAGGCTGACTGTATATCCACACATATGTGCAATTTGCATTATGGTTTATTATCCAAGTAGTACTTTTCTCACCAGTAACATGGAACTGTAGAAATGTCTTCATCAAGAGTATCATTGCATATATAAGGACACAACAGAGCTAACAAGATCATATAAATTCTTCATTCACATCCAAGTCTTCCTTCAGGTAGCCAAGAACCTAACAATCAAAGCAGAGAAATAGTCTTGCCCCTGTTAGAGATTATACCTGATAAATGAGACTGTTTAAATGAGAGTGTTCAGAATTATAAAATTAAAGACAAATGTTATATGTGCTTTATTCACAGATACTCTGTTATGCTCCAGGAGTCTGAGCCCATAACCATGTAGGAAAGAGATGAGGCATATTTGCAATCCATCCAAAAGATTAAAGATTATGGCTAAACTTTACAACTATAGATTTTAACCTAGTTCAACGCTTATTCTGCTACCAGGAGCATGATTCTCCAGCATATATTCTTCATAGAACAGAGAGGGGAGTGACAAATGTGTGTACACGAGACTACGAATGAGTGAGTGTAGGAATTGTGCGAAAACCAATGGCCAGGAAATGGCAGAGATAAGAAGGGAAAGAGATCTTAGGGTGGATATAGTAGTTAGGCTGAGTTTTTTCTTTTTTGCCTTTTTTCCATTCTCATAACTTCTTTTGGGCTGTGGTTCCTGAGGCTATTCCCCCATGAGTTCAAATATTCTAGTCTGGTAAGACATATAGGAAAATGATCAAACGAAACTAATCTTGTGACCAAATCAATGGCCAAAGGGGACCTCTTCCAATTATGGGGTTTAAGAGTTTGCGAAGGTGCTGGGCTCAGGTCTAGGGATTGGCAGTGCGGGCTGGTCCTGCCAACGCACCATCCAGCCAGTGAGGCAATTTTACCCTCCCACCTCCTTAATCACAGTTCATGCCTGCGTGTCAAACACCTGATTTTCATATTTTTGATAACTTCTGCCCACCTTAACTCCTATCAATCAGACTTTATGTAATAGCACTGTGTTCAGTTCCTAAAATGAAATCTGTTCTTCAGAACAGCTATAAGTAGAACAGGCTCTGAGAGAAAAGTGGATGTCAAACAATGTTTGTCAGACCCTAAGAGCAACCAGGCTTCCATAAGTAATTCAGGATGCAATTGCAGCTGGAAATAAATGGAAGACGTCAGTTGAGGTGATCTAAAATTTTGTAGACAAAATGAGGAGAAATTTCCTTTCTACAAGGAGAAATATCCAAAGTATCCCTGAAAACGGTAGGCCTAGCACGCTGTGAATCCCTGTACAATCCTTCCCAACCTTTTGAGATTGTGCTACTTAAACTCATTTGGTAGGGCTGTAGCTGTGAGAATTCTCATCCTTTATTTAATAGGGCTTGAATCTCAGGTGCCTGTGAATGGGTAAGATGTTTTTCTAATTTAATTTGAAAACACAAGTGTTTCCATTCCCCTGACTCCCTGACCATCCCTACTGCAGGACACGTGTTAATGGTAGTTGAATATCATGTCCTGACGTCACTGGGCCCATGCTTTTGTATCCTGTGCTCTTGGGCAGGTGATGTCCAGCTCTTCCTACATCACCGACTGGAAAGATGACACTAGCCAGGACACTAGGTGGCAGCAAACTGCTGAGATAATAATTAACCAAGGGACAAAGGGGCTCAAACCTCTTCACCAGCGCTTAACGGAGAGAAGATTAAAAACTGCATGTGGTAAAACTGAATGGTACAAAGCAACGCTCTCAGCTGCAAACTTTAATATTCCTAATTATACCTCTTGTATCTCTCAAATTTTTGGAACTCCTTGAAGCTAAATCTACCTACCTTCAAACTCCCTAGAGCAGTTACATATCTAATAAAAGTCCCTAAAACTTAACTTTTCTTTTCTTTCTTTCTTTTCGGTACCAGGGATCAAACTCCAGACCTTGACCTTTCGAGGCCTGCGGCGGAACCACTGAGCTAAATCCCGGCCCTTCTAACACTTTTCTGATGAAGACCACATACAGTTTCAGACATCCATATATTATGGATTCTTCAGCTCATCATTAAGTTTATCTTTTAATCTGTGTTGCCAACTGATTTCTTTCTTATTGGAGATAGGCTTATGGCTATTTTAAAAAGAAATATTTAAGTTCAGATAATTAAAACCAGTATATTTGCTCTCGGTCCAATAGTTGAGGATAAGGAAAAACACTTCAACAAGTATAATGTTTGTTAAGATAATTTCTTATGAAAGACTATTACATCATCAGTAGAGGTTTAAATATAAAAACTGAGCCAGTACAACCTGATGAAGAAAAATAAAAATCATCATACTTTATAAATACAAATGGTATTCTAATTTTTCATTTTTTACCTATAAACATTTCCTATACTATTTCTTTATGAATTGTGTGCTCCATTCCTAATCAGACTCAACCTTACCATGGAGCAACCACATCTTAAAACTGATGACCAGCTAGAATAAATAAGATAAATCATAAATAGGATAAAAATAAATAAGAAAGGATATGTTTTAAAATGAGTTTCAAAACAGAACATTTTTGATATTAATTAGTTATTTTTGTACTATAGGGGATAAATTGGGCATATATGAAATAGAAATAGAAATCCTAAAAATGAAATTGAAGAGAATTCCCAAAAATGCAACCCAGTGTTTCAAGAAAATTCCAGTGCTCTTTTAAGAAGACACTGTGTTAGGAGTAAATTTCTTATCTACTATTACCAAATATAATTGTTAAAGGGGAGAATTTAAAGTTTTGTGAATTCATTTTGAGGGCTTTAAATCGATTTAACCTGAAGGAATTTATAAATTTCTGTCCAACCTGAATAGTTCTTTGTGATAAATCCATTAGCTTGTCAACAGATATCACAAAGGTTTTCGCGAAGTGTAAGTGGAGAAATAAGAGGCAATCATACTTTATATGAAGTAAAAATATTTTTTTAGCCTCATGTAACCATCAAATAAAAACAAGCAATGTTATATTAGAACATTAATATGTTTTTTGAGGCTCTTACTTCTTTACACACAGACAATATATTATAAAATATAATAGAAGCTGACAAATACTTTCCTCATTGTGAGCTTCTTTATATGAAAATTATATAAAAGTAAAAAGTTATCACTTCACATGCTTATATAATGTATGCTTTATTGAAAGGTACATTTATTCAAAGGTCAAATTATCCAGAAAGAAGTGACATATAATGCTGAATAAATAAAACAAATTTAAAATGATGTTTTAAAATGTTTTCTGAATTTTGTTTTCTTTATCATTTATTTATCTTTTAGCTATAGCAGAGTACATTTGTCTTTGGGGCCAAACCTCCCAGTGCCCAGGAGAAGGTTTTCTTGCATGTCAGTGGATATGCCTGCTTTATCCTAGCAGAATCTGTGTCAAATCCAGTTGAGCAAGAAATAACACCAAGAATAAACAAGTGGGATAGTTTCAAATTAAAAAGCTTCTGCACAGCAAAAGAAACAACCAAAAGAGTGAAGAGGCAACATACAGAATGAGAAAAAAAAATTGCCAGCTGTTTCTCAGACAGAGGACTAACGTATAGAATATATAAAGAACTCAGAAAAATTAGATTCCTGAAAATAAAAGACCCAATCAAAAAATGGGCAATTAAAATGATAGATACTTCTCAAATGAAGAAGTACAAATAGCTAATAAGTATGTGAAAAACGTTCAGCATCTTTGGCCATTAGAATGATGCAAATCAAAACAATACTGAGATTCTACATTACTTCAGAAAGGACTCAAACAACAAATGCTGCCAAGGTTGAGGAAAAAAGGAAACATTCCGCACTATTATTGGGAATGTAAACTAGTACATCCACTATGTAAATCAGGATATAGAGTCCTCAAAAAACTAAAAGTAGAAATTCCATTTGACCCAGCTCTACCTCTTCTGAGAATCTTCCCAAAAGAGTTAAAGTCATCTTGTTACGGTGATAGATGCATACTCATGTTTATGGCAACTCAACTCACAATAGCTAAATCTTAGAAGGGGCTGATAAAATAAAGGAATGGATAGAGAAAATGTGGTATATACACAGTGGAGTACTCCAGCCATGAAGAAGAATAAATATGACCCATTTCAGGAAGAATGGATGCACCTTGAGATCATAATGCTAAGTGAAATACATCAGACACATGAGGTGTACTATTGCATGGTTTCTCTTGTATGAATGACCCAAAATATAAATAACAGCAAAATAAAAGATAAATGATAGGAAACAGGGTGGTAGACTTTATGGAGATGGGAAGGGGATTTGGAGATGAGTGGAGATAGGAGAGTGAGGAGGGGAAGATGAAATAAAAATGATAAAGATGAAGAAAAAAAAATGATGAAGATGCAATATGTATATGGACCGATTCCCCAAGATGAATCATTAGTATGCATCACAAACATGTACAGTGGACTCTCGAGTTACAACCGGCCTGACATACAAACAACCAGAATTTAAGTTTTAACTTAGACCAAAGTCTTGAGTTATGACCTGAATGCCAGCCGCTTGTGCTTCCAGATGGTCTCAGATACAGATTTAACCCTTAAAGAGCTCTGGAGGGAACATTACAACATCCTTTCCTGTGTGGGGTTAATAGAGAACTTCTGGGCCACTATCTCTCTATGGACACTGAGATCTACCTGTACACAGGAGAGAGACTGTGAGGGCTGTGGAGAGGATCCTGAGCCTTCAGGTGACCAACTTGAGTTACAACCAGCCCTTGAGAACAAATTGAGTTCTTAAGTCACGAGTCCATTGTACTAATAAAAAAAACCCAAAAACTAAGAGAGTCTGTTTTGTCTCATATCAGAAAAAGCAAAGTTGCCCCCAAAGCCATAAAGCATCAAATAGGGGTTATTCTAGTAGGGGTCAACATCTACTTTAGTACATTTTAAAATGTATTTTTTTGTATTTTCACAGGAGCCTGGCCATCTTTCATCTTCATTTATTCTTTTGTGTCTGTTTGGGCGAATATCAGGCACACACAGGGTTTATTAGGTTGTAATGAATGATTTCCATGGCTTAGTAGTAACAGCCAAATGGGGTTGAGGGTGTGATAAGATTCAGAAGGGTTATCGAAAGTACCTATGTCTTAGTTACTTTTTCTCATTGCTGAAACAAAATTCCCGACACCCCAGGTTAAAGGAGGAAAGGTTTATTTTGGCTCACAGTGTGTAGAGGTTTCAGTCCATAATCGGCTGGCTCCAAGGCAGGGTGGTACACGGCAGAGAGCGTCTCGAACAGAAGACAAATGGCAGCAACAATATGCCACAAGCGACCAACCCCAAGAAGAGCTTTCTGCCCTCTTTATCTACCCCAGGCTACTGTCCCTTGGAGTGGGCAGAACTCACACCCTTAATCCTAGCATGGCACCGTGAATCAATCCCACCATCACGTCCTTGATCCCAGCAGCACACACCCTGGATCACCTATGACCTCACAAGGCTTTGGCCGGGGGCGGGGACACACGACACACACATCTAGACACAGCCCTAACAACCCAGTAGAGTTTTAATTACTAAACACACCAGTTCAATTCAACACCAGATCTATTTCCATTTAATCAACTTTGGAATTTGGGGCTTATAAACGATATAGTAAAAGTTGATGCTGGAAGTGACCTTTGACGTGAGCAAAGGCTGTTTTAGCTTTTGTTTCTGTGAAAAAACTCAGTACCGCTAGAGGTCACTGCAGTTATTAGCAACACAGCGGTGAGAGCAGGCTGATTTACAGGACAGCAGGGCCTGAGGACACTCGGAATTTGCCAGCAGCAGACGCACGGGCAAAAGTGAGCTTAAACGATACGGTTTGCTCTGTCCTGCAGCCCGTTGTAATGTGCTATCCTTCCAGCCGGTTCTTTGGGTCTAGCTGTAGCCGGGCGGAAGTGGAGCCCACCCTTTTAACAGCAATCCAGCACCCTGGGCCGCACGGAGGGAGCCAGTCTACCTCCTCTGCTCTCCCTTGAAATAACAGGGCTTACTGTCGTCCCGGGGGACACGGGCAGGGTGAGCGCAGGTGGCAACAGGAAACATTCTGGCCTCTCTTAGCTCATTCGGCATGGGCCAGGCAAATAACCAGTGTGCAGAGGCGTGTGTGTATGTGTGTGTGTGTGTGTGTGTGTGTGTGTGTGTGTGTGTGTGTGTCTGGGAGGGGAGAGCATGGAGAATGGATCAAGCAAGTTAGAGGTGGCATCTTCTGTTCAACATCGTCAAACCAGCCAAGCTGGCAGGTCTGTAAGTCTAGCATCTCATAAAGATTTACCAAAAATAACTCAATAGATAAAATACACCTGCCTAACCTGCCAAGAAAGAGATGCCCCTGGGCTGGTTGTGGCGGCTCATGCCTGTAATCTTAGCACCCTGGGAGGCTGAGACAGGCGGATTGCAAATTTGGGCTCAGCCTGAGCAATTTAGTGATTTAGTGAGGCCCTGTTTCAAATTAAAAATACAAAAAAACCAAAAAACAAGGGCTGGAGGAGTTCAAGGCACAGGCACTAGGTTCTACCCCCATACCCCCCCCACACACACATGCACACACACACACACACAGGCCACTGGTTGTGAGCATCAGTTGTGTGATATATTTAAAGCCAAGAAGGTGCTTTTTCTAGAGCATCTCAGATTTTTGCACAGATTCACAACATGCTCAGCCTGCTGGCAAGTCAGAGCACTTTCCCTGTAGTTTCCTCACTGAAAGGTGGCGGAGGGTCTCATGAGGGGACATCTGCGTCCCACAAGGGACCTTCTCCATGAGGCCCTGCCTGCTTCCACTGTGGCCCCCGTAAAGGTCAGGCTCCTGTCCTCCCCCTGTCTAAACAAGCGCCGAGGAGGCTGGCACCTGTGCTGGCATGTGTCTTTGGCATGGAAAGTCAGGATGGTTTCAAAGTTTCATATACAATAACAGGAAAAAAATCAAACAAAGGAACATTGCAAGCAGCAGTCCCCACCTCTGAGCCCTTGCTTTCCATTCTCCGCCAGAGCTCCGCATACCTCAAACCCCTGGGGAGTGAGAAGACTGTGAAACCCACATGCAGGGTTCTCTCTGCCCTGCAGCGGAGGAAACCCAGATTGTTACAACCTTTCTCTTCCAGCAGCGCTTGGCATCTCTCAGAGCATTCTAGAAGGGCAAATAGAAGCGAGAAAGAGGAGAAACTGATTTCTGACCTGTGCACCTCACACTCTAGCATTGGTGCTGAAAGTAGTATCTGCTGGAAAGATGTTAAAGCACCATTCACTTGCTTATTTATCTATATATTTTGGTGGTGCTGGGCCCAGAACCTTCATTCTGAGCTGCATCCTGAGCCCTTTCTTTTTGTAGTTTTGAGCCAGGGTTTCTCTAATTCACTAAGTTATCCAGGAAGGGCTCAAACTTGCGATCCTCCTGCCTCAGTCCCCC
This sequence comes from Heterocephalus glaber, assembly GCF_000247695.1. Next base: position 13,544,702 of record NW_004624756.1, read on the forward strand.
AGAGAGTTGCAATTACAAGCATGTGCCACTGCGCCTGGCAACCTTCTAATTTTGTTGTTTCTATGTATCAAAACTAAAATGTGAAGATGGATTTGAAATGGAAATGCTAGAGGTGGACATGGTGGGATATCCCTGGCATCTCAGCACTCTGGGAGGCTGGAGCAGAAGGATCACAAGTTTGAACCAGCTCAGACTTAGTGAGACCCTGTCTCAAAATTAAAAATACAAAAATGGGCTACAGATGTAGCTCAGTGCAAAAGCACTGGGATCAATCCTCAGTACTGGAAAAAAATCTCAGAAGATTATGTGCATTTATAACTTGATGGGTGAAAAATAAGGTTTAAAGGGGAAAAAAGAGAAAATCTCATGATCTATTGTGCAGTGTATATCAGCATTATTTAGTTGAGGGGTTCATTAGTTGTTAAAACCCAAGAAATTTATTGTAAATAAAATCTTTATTATTTTTTTTTCTTTTGGTAATACTGGAGATGGAGCCCAGGATCCTCACTCTGAGCTACATCCCCAGACCTTTTTAAAATTTTTGAGACAGGGTCTCTCTAAGTTGCTCAGGCTGGGCTTGAATTTGTGATTCTCCTGACTCAGCCTCCCAAGTGCTGGGCTTCTTGGCGTGTGCCACCACAAAAATCTTTACTTCTATTAAGAATGAGCTTACTGTGGATAGAGCAGAGCATGGAGGAGAACTCAGAAGAGTTCAACCTTAGCGCATGTTGACCTCTCTGAGCTGGTCCCTGTCCTTATAAAACCCTGGTAATAATATCTTTGTGTCCCTTCCTCATTAATGTTTTGAAAACACTTTTCCTACCAAGGATATTTTGTTGAGATCAAATGAACCTCATAGAATAATGTATAGATGCAAGAAAAAATGTCTGTTATAGAGTATCTTCCAGTGAAAAGATGTAAGAATTCTTGAGTGTTCCCCTGTTTCACCTTACAAACATCTACACAAATGCAGGCAAAAAGATCACGTTCAATTCTTTGCTTTAAGTTGGCCCCCATTGGACCAAGTCTCCAGTGGTGTTACAATGGCCTGTGCATTCCTCCCTTGGCCAGTTCAAACGCCCGCTGCCATTCTTGGCCCCTTTGCCTTTTCTCTCACCCCAGTGGGAAATCCCATGGTCTCTGTCTGTGAGATGAACTCACTGTCTCACCATCACTCAGTGCCTCTGGGGCCACAAGCCTGGTTCTAAGCACGGGCTGGGTGATCCTGACAGCTGCCTACTGACTTCCAGCTGGGTGTCTTCCTACAAACCTATTCTCAAAACAGCAGCAGAGGGACAGCAGAAAATGCAGCCGACCCTGTTCCTATGGGCTGGGAACCCTGCAGGGTGCCCCTTCACCCTCAGAGACAGGCAGAAGCTCTGCACCTGGCTCCTGCTAATCTCAGACCCTCCTCCCACCACTGGGCCACAGCCCCTTCGCTGTTCGCTGCACATATACATAGTCTTCCCTCTTCTCAGGTCCGTCATGCTGGGTTCCCCCTGATGTCCTCATGCCCCACCTGCTCTCACTCACCTCCCCATGTGCTTCTCTAGTGTCCCAATGCCACAGCCTCAGTGACATCTTCCCTGGGCGTCATGTGGAACACCAAAATCCTCCCCACCCCTCAGGCCTCCATGCCTTGCATTATTTTACTGCTCTCCACACTTCATACCATTTTGCTGTGCTCTAATACACAATTCATTCATTTCTTTGTTTTGTTCTTCCCTTTTCTTGTCCTCCATTAAATGTTACTTCTTCAAGGGGAGAGAATTTTGCTTCTTTTGTTTTCTACTCATCCTCAGAGCTCAGTGCTTGCCGTACAGTCAGTGCCTGATGATGATTTGCTGGATGAGTGAATGGTACCATAAAGACTCCAGTTCCTCAGCCTTGTGTGTGCTGTCTTCAGCAGCCAAGGGTGCTACCATTTCATTTATCTATCACATTTACTGGCCAATGTCTTTATAAGGCAGGTGTTTTTGTCCATGTTTCCTTGGGGAACATAAGGGACCAGGCTAAGTCCTGCAAGTACTGTCAGAAGAGACCTGAGCTCCTTTAAACTTTTGGACCAAAGTTCTTCAGCTCCCAGGACCAAGATACTGTTTCAGAGTTGAACTGCTATTCTTTTTTATGTATCATACATTTTTATGTGAGGTCTCCAACTTCTAGTCTGTATTAGAAAAATGATTATTTAGAAGAATTTTTTATTCACAGAAACTGGCTTCATTACAAACCTGCTTTTGGCACTATCAAGTGTGTCCTTCCATAGTTTATTTCACCAGCATACAGTAGCTTCTTTATTGGGTTTTCTGATAGCTGCAATTGGATTAAAATACATAAATTCACTGGGCTTGTCATTTCGATCTCAATTCCCATTTTAGAAAAGAAAAGGCTCTTTTGATGTCAAGAGTATTTTCATATTTGGTCTGGTCCTGGGAAGGTCTTTGGAATTAACAGGTCAATTAAGCACAGTGCACTTGTGGCTGCCCACTCCACAAGCCACCGTGGATTGCCTCTCAGAAAGCCTAGCTACTGGGATCACTGCAGCACTTTTCAAAATGACTCCATTTCCGGGGCATTCTGTTTATCCAAGCATCTGGGAATGATAACAAGGCCAAACACTATTAAGATGTCACCTTCATAATGATGTCCTGATGTGGTAAGAGGGATGCTGTTTTTCCTGCTGCTGTTCCCAGGGTAGCTTTTAGAAAACAAGGCATCAGCTCTGTGGATTCTGCCATGAAGCAATGTTAAAGGAAGTTATTCACAGACGCATGGTAGTAAGTAACAGAGACACTGGGATTGTCTTAGAGCTCCTTCTGTCCAGTGCAGCAGGATGACACCAACAGTCATCCTGGCTCCCTGGCTTGAATGCTGGAGGTCATTGCTCCAGTTGTGACATTAACTGTCTATGCCTTGATGGGTTAGGTTCTTACATTTCCAGCTATCATAGAGCCATAAAACCCTGGAAAAGGCTATAATTAGTGGTGTGAATTAAATATAAGACAAATAGAAATAACAACTAAGTTTGCCCATTTGTAGTGTGTCTGTAAGGTAGAAAGAATAAGGAGGAATATGAAGAAATCTTCAGAGAAAATGTAATTATACTTGTATTTTGAGGGAAAAATATAATGTTTTCAGGTGCAGAAATTTGAGAAAGATATTCCAAGTTTAAATAAAATCAAAAGCATGAGGTATGAAAAATCATAATGGAAGGATGATGTACCCACCCCACCTTGTCTGCTTGTAGAATAAAGAAGGGAAAGAAATATTTAGAAAAGTACATTGGGACAGATCTTAAGTGATTTGTCATATCATGGTGAGGATTTTGATAAAGATTTAGATTTTTATCCTGAAGGCAATGAGGAGCCATTTAGTGTTTTAAGAAGAGTTGAAAAAAAAATATATATATATGTTTACCACATAGAAAGATCACTCTGCTCAGCTGGAGAAAAGAATTGGAGGGTAGCCAGAATAGAGTCAGAGAGATGTATGAAGGAAGTTTTATTCCACCCCAGGTGTGGGAGGTGAAGATGGCTAAAACTGAGAACTGGTCATAAGTTGGATGTAGAGAGGAGGTTGAAATTGATATGAGGAAGAAAGAGCTAACAGAAATTGTTGGTCATGTATAAAGAACAAAAGAAACTAAACCTTAAAAGTGAATAAAATTACTTTAACAAGGTAATGGAGAAAGCTAGGACGCTGCTGCCATTAAAGGGATAAAGAATAAGTTAAGTAAAGATATTCAGAAGCAAGGAACTTGGCATGGAGTTCATACTGGGATGTGGGCATTTCAAGAAGGGAGAAATATTTAGTACTATGTAAGTATGCAGAATGGTCGAGCAGGATGAGAATCCAGATGAACTTATGGATTTGTCCATGAGGAGATTAATAAAGCAATCTAAGAAGAGATAGGAGAAAGCACATCAGAATTATTTTAGTAGTTTGAGGAGAGAGAGAGAGAGGGAGAGGGAGAGAGAGATTGCTTTTTAAGATAGAGAAGAGATGAGGTTTTCTCATACTGAGCCTAAATAGAAGAGAATCAAGATAGAGGAGAGAATGGAGGTAATGAAATCACAGACTTCAAGTGAGGTATAAAATATCCTGATCCCAGGACTTACAGAAGGACTTGGTCCCGGCAAGGAGGGGTAAGTACATTCTCCTACAGGACCAGGTGGTGAGGTAGATGGGAGATGACAGAAGGAAACTGAAGATTTTCATGACTGGTGGACCCTATTTCCTCTGAGAACCAGGAAACTTGTTTACTGTCCAATATCTGACCCATTTTTGAACCATCCCAATGTCTGACCTGTTTCTGAACCTCTGCACCTGAGATGAATGCCTAGAGTGTGCCAGGTGTTCCATGAGTATCTGTTGAAAGAATAAGTATTGCATGGAACATCATGAACAATTCCTAGAAGAATGGGCAAAGACAATGTAGTTAAAAGTTTTCAATCAGTGAAGTCAATCTGCACCTTCTTCCCTTTCCCCGTCTCTATCATGTTCTGTCTCCTGAGACTTTGCTATGGCTCTTCAGCCTCCACCTCTGCCTATTAGTAGCTCCCTTCATTCTTGTCTCAGATGACTATGATCTCATTTCCTACTAAGACATCACACCAACAGTTAACCCAAAGTCAGCAGCACAGTGAGCCTCCCGCCTGTGTACTTGTTCTGAAAGGAGGAGACATTGCACACTGCCTACAGAAGCCAATGAGCTTGAATATGCAAGAAGAACCCATGCCAACACCGGGAGGCCTTCTGTCTTGATGGCTTTGCTTTGGGATCTCTGCTAGTAAGGTCAGCTAGTTCCTCAAGGAGAAAACCACTATTGTCAGCTCTTCCATTCTCAAAATGAGGCGACCTTGCCCCAAAGAATTGGGACAAAATAGGCAGTTGGCTCACTGCCTTGATAAGGACTGAACACGTGTCTACGACAGACATCATACTCTAAGGCACAAAGTGTACATCTCTCAATGCCTTTCACTTGACTATAAAGCCATCACTTCCCAAACTTCATTACTATGACATGTTTTGGACATTGTGTGGACAGGGAAAGAAGCGTGTAGATTTCTCTGCCATTATTTCTTATTTTTATCCCTGCCAATACATGGCCAATATTCCTTTGGCATGAAATGTTCATGTAAAGTCTAATGTATGAAATAATGATTCCAGATAAGAATGCAAGAGTCTATTTAGAAAAAAAAAAGATAGCCTTAAAACCAAGAGAATGAAGATTTCACTGATTTGTTTACTTAGCTGTCAGAGTTGGCATTCTTTTGCTTACACTTATGTGGCATGAGTCTTTTTGCTGCCAAAGATCTTTCTCAGATATGATGAAACTTTCTTGAATAATTCTGATGATCCTCTTGTAGCCAGGAAACTGGTACCCAGAATGTAGTATAGCTGGAACCAATAAAGAAGGTTTCCCCTGTAACTAAACTATGATTTCATTGGTAATATTCATCTTGAATGCCATGAGCAAATGGCATATTTTTTTCCTCCCATCAGTGCCTGATTCCAAAAACGGGAATCTGGCACTTTCTACCTACACTTTTGAGCCAAATTCAACTGTTTATTTCTTAGTGTCCTTACCATGATTTTCCTGGGATCTCTGAAGGCCGGGAAGTAAGTAGTCAAGGCTGGGTTTACCTGAAGGACCCTGAAACCTGCTCATTTGAAACCTTTCCCCTCCAAGAGTTTCCTATGTGGCTCCATTCCTCACCTCCTCATCCACAAATTCACAATCATGCCTCATCTGGCATCTTCATCTGATCTTACCCATCCCAATTCAGCTGCTTTTACAAGGGAGAGATGAGAAAGAAGAACAGGAGCACCCTCACAATGATTTTCTGCTTTCTAATTTCCGTGAGATCCCTTACCTTTTGAGCTCCTTTCTTCCTTGTTTAACTTTATACTTTCCTCTTTGTCCCATAAACTAGCCCCAGAAGGTTATAATCTCAATGATGTTTAGAAAGAAAGAAACAAACACACCCCAAGTATGTACCTCGGTCTTGTTTTTAGGACAAGGTTTGCAAAAACAATGACTTTTGAGCTAAAAATCACGTGTAGAAGAAACATCCCCAGAGGACCCCTTTACCCAATTGCAACATGCTTGGGATGGTCTGCATTTAGCCTTATGTGATCGTTATCCCTAAAAATAGTTTATTTTCTTTTGTTAATAAAAGTAGAGCATGCTGATAAAGTCAGCTGAAAGAGTCAAAAGAAGAAAGCTCATAAGTCACGGCATTCCATTAACTCACAAAGCCACAAACATGCATATTGAGAAATAGCAAAAATTGCAGGTCACAAACTTTATGCTGTGAGGGGGTAGGAAGCGTCCTTCTCCTCCTTAGGCCAGATGGGGGACTTGGAATGAGCTCCCTGATCTCCTGATTGACGCAGATCATTCTGATTCCCAAGTCCCCTTCTCATCTCCGATGGAAAGGGGATTGAGGTACAAGGGAACCTGGGTGTCTTTTCAGAAGGTCAAAGCAATAGAAAAGTTGTTTGAGGAAATAATAGATATTCCCACAAATTAATTTATTTCTTAATTTCTTCCTCACCTAGTCTTTCTTTTCATTCTTTCTCCTTCCTTCCTTCCTTCCTCTCCTCCTCTCCCTCCCTCCTTTCTTTTTTCTTTCTTTCTTGCTTGGTTCCTCTTTCTTTCTTTCCTTTTTTTTCTCTGTCATATATATCTAAACATATGCACACATAATCCTTCCTTCTCTCTTTTTCCTTCTTTTACTCCTCTTCCTTGTCCTTCTTACTCTTCTTTTTCTTCCATTTTTTTCACTCCTATATTCCACCCCTTTTTTCCTTTTCAAGAAGTTTCCTCCAGTCTCTGTCCATAGCCTCTGGACTTCAGATTCTTCCCTTAAAATAATTCTTGCTGGACCAGCCTGGCTATCCCTCTGTGTACAGGATGATCACATCCTTTACTGAGAGACTTTGGAGAGGGAGAGGGAGGAAGAGTAAATAACCATTCCAGGGCAGAAGGTGCGATGAGTACTCTCGGAGGCAAACATGGGCACACGTCACCTACTTTCGGCAGGTATTTGATGGATTTGGGGCTGTTTACACTTTTGGAATCCTTCTCAAGTTGCTTCTATTGGATCAGCTGGGGCACAGACTTAGTGGCCTGTCTTCCTATTTTCCCTTCCTTTCACTCAACTTGTGGCATCCCAGAAAAGCCCTTCTTTCTCCAGATGGGGAACATGTATAGAATGTCCCTGCTGGAAAGTATGTGTGCAAATGGCTGCAACCTATAAAGAGCATATCGTTCTTCTGGGTTCTGATACTTGCTCTTTCCTTCACATCTACCTTTTTTTAGGAACACCTTCAAGTAAAAAAGAAGGATTGGGAAATATATAATAGACAGAAGAGGCCAAAAAACATTTAAGCAGTTTAAAGAATAACAATGAAGCAATGGAATGCAACCAGTACTATTCTTAGTACATCTCAAAAGCCATATCCTCCTCCTTCCCCTTGCCCCAGCTAACTTCTCTCTTTCATTTTCTGGTCACTCTTCCCAGCTCTGCTTTAGTTTTACCTGCATGTGTGAGTCCCTAAATAAGCTCTCTCTGCCTTTGGGGGGAGGGGTCAGGTGGTGCTTATTTGCATAAGGACTCCAGTGTGGTAACAAACAGTTCTTTTCAGGGAAAAATACTAAAATATGATGTGTTTTCCAAATACTTAACCAAGAACAATATCAGCATGTGTGTAAGGGAAGAGGGCTAGGGGGAAACCCCAGCACTAGCATTACACTTCTTTGTTTTCATTTCCTTCTATTTCGTGATGGAAACCCAGCCATCTATTATTTGGAATTGATATGAACAGCTAATGTCACTGGGGAGGTGAAGATGGATGTGGGATTTCCAATCTGTGATAGTCTGCTGACAGGGATGGTGCTATGCAAAATTGCTCAGGGTGTGGCATGTGCCAGCCCTGGTGTACTCCAAATTCCTATCCATTCATCTTCATGGCCATCCTGGGCAGCCAGTGTTTTCTCTCACTTTCTAGCATCTTGTACATCTTAAAAATCCATCATCCACATTGAGTAAGCTTAGGATAGGTTTTTTTTTTTTTTAAACAATCCCTACCAAAATAGTACTGGAAAACCTAAAATTATTTTGAGAAGTCTTTGAACATGAGTAGGTGGTGGTAAGTATAGGTTTATTTATTCATTTCATGGAGTACTCCATAATCCACCAAAGTGTCTAAGTCACATCATTACTGTAATGAATAATACACTGAACATCTGCGTGCTCACCTCTCAGAATTAGAAATAGAATATCAGTGTAGTTTCACTACTCTTGCTGTTAACTGCGAAGATTAGATTGCTTCCCCTACCCCCCACCAGAGGTAACCATTGTCTTGAATTTTGTCAAAACAAAAGTTTTTAGAGTTAACACATTTTTAGATTTTTTAGAGTTAACACATGCTATATACATAAATCATGTGTGTGTGAATACCCCTAAATAAAATACAGTTTTGTTTTGTTTTTTGGGAAAATTTATACATATATATATGAAATTGTATATAATTATATTTTCCCAAAACTTATTCCTTTTGCCTAAAATTGTATTTTAAGCATTCAAGTTGACACCTGTGTCTGTAGCAAATTTGACTGCTCTATAGTATTTCCCTGTATGAATTTACTTACTCTGCTTTTTAAATTTTTTCTAGTTTGAGATTCCACAAAGAGCACTGATACCAATTTTTGAATGCTTTTCTCCTGGTGCACATATTCAAGATTCTTATCCTACAAAACTTGAATTGGAAATGCTGAGTCACATGATATAAATGTTCCAATTTCTAGAGAACGCAAGCCTGTTTTACAAAGTTGTAGTACACATTGAAACTCCCACAAGATGCAGAAAAGAATGGTCGTTGCTCAATATCCTCTTACACATGGGGTTGTCCAGTTCTTTTTTGTTGTTTTCAAGCTAGGAGATATGAACTGAAATCTCATTGTGATTTTGTGCATGTATTTCTCTAATTACCAAAGGAGCTGACCTTCTTCTCATGTGTTTATAAGAGATATCTGTTTTCTTGTCTTTGAAATTCCTTTCTGGGTGTCTTTTTCCTCATTTTTCTATTGAGTCTTTTTCATAATAACTGATTGGGTTTCATTAAGTAGTCAGAATAGGCATAGAAGAAACAGGCAAAATTTTTAACAATGTGAAATTTAACTACTTTTATAAATTGCATGTGATATAATTATATATTTTTATGTTGTAGCTAATTATTTCACTTTTTTGGTTAAAAAAAATTTTTTTTTGGTACCAGGCATCTTTTTTGGTTTTAATATAAGTGTTCTTAATTTTAAAATCATTGCATTCTTTAATCTTTTCCTTTAGAATTTGTGCATTTTAAACTTAGTTTCTAGATACAACCCACATTTTCATTGAAATTATATGGTTTTGATTCTCACAGTTTAATCCTCTAATTTTTTTTTTTTTTTTGGTACTGGGGATCGAACTTGAGTCCTTGTGCTTGCGAGCCAGGTGGCAGAACCACTGAGCTAAATCCCCCAGCCCCCTCTTTAAATTTAAGGCTTGTGCATAGCGTAAGGAGGGGTATAATTACAGATTTTAAATTTTGGATGTAGAATTTATTGAATAGTTTATCTTTTCCTCATTGATCTCAAATACGACCTCTGTCATAAATCAAGTTTCTGTATACCCATGGATTAGTTTTTAGGTTTCCTCTTCTTTTTTCCCCATCTATTTGCTTATTAATGTGCAGCATTACGTTGTTAATAAGTAGTCACTATAGTTTTACAATAAGTCTCAATATCTAATGGAGCAAATTCATCTCCCCCCCTACTCCCCGGAGCATGTAGGCGATCCATTATCCTTTGTTCTTTCATATAGATTTCAAAACCAACTTGCTATGTTCCAGGAAAAAACATGGAGTTGTTATTATAGTGAAATTATCATTTAGGCCTATTTGAGGAGATTGGTGACTTTATGATTTAGACCTTTTAGATGGTGTATTGTTCCATTAATGGAGTTACTTAATAAACCTCAAAAATAACCTCTCCTATTTTCTCCATAGGTGCCTTATATACCTTCTGTTAGATTCACTTGTATGTATTTTCTGTAATATGTTACTTTTATAAAAAGCATTTGAAATTGTATTTTCTATCTGAATGTTTTGATATGTAGAGAGGCAATTGATTTTGCTAATTAAATTTTTGACATTTTTATTATTAATTTATCTTGATATTTTGAGTTTCCTCTCTAAAAAAATCATCTGTTAATAGTGAGAAGTTGATTTTTTTCTCTGAAATTCTCAAAATTTCTCTTTGTCTTTTTGTACCTTGATAGTTGAGACTTCTACTGCATAGTGGAGGAGCTGTCATGGGCTCATCTTTGTCCTGCTCACGACCCTAAAAGCAATAATTTGAAAGTTTTACTGGTGTGATGATGTCTGTGCTACAGTTTTGTAGGATTTCTTTAGCAAGTTAAAGACATTCTATTCTATGCTATTCTATTCCTTTGCCAAAAGGAGTTTTTATTATTGTGAATGGATATTGAATTATATGGGCCATCACTTCCAGAACTATAATATATGGTTTAATATATTAATATATGGTATAATTATATGGTTTAATCCCCATTAACTTGTTAAAGTAATGAATTACAATAATCTTGGCCTGTAATTTTCCCATTGTATTTTGTCCTTAACTAGTTTTTATATGAAAGTTATGCAAATCTCATAAAATACGCTGGGAAGTATTCCATATTCTTGAAAGAGTTTATGCAAGAAATGTTCATTAGAATTCATGACCAAAATCTTCTGTCATATTTCCCTAATGAGTTTTTAAAATGCAAATTCACTTATGATATTAGGGATTTCTATTTCCTCTTGAGCCATTTTTCTTTTCTATTTTCTACAAATTCATACAATTCATCTATTTACAAACTCATTGGCATAAAGTTGTTCATAATATTCTCTTATATATTTTTAAGTATGTGGGGGAACAATGTCTTTTTTCTGTCTATGCAGTTTGTTTGAGGGCTCCTCCCACAATTTCTTGCTAAATCTCACTAAAGATTTCTCTCTTCAAGCAATACTTTTTAGAGTTTTGAAATTTTATTTTGTTTTATTTATTTTCATTTCTTCATTTTTATTTCTTTAGCTTGGATATTTAGCTTACTTAATTTTGAGGCTTTCCTTTTTCTTCTGTAAGAATTATAACCCTTATAGATATCTTTCCAAGAGAGCTGATGACATCATATTACAGTGATACATACATACATATTAATGTTTATAGCAGTACAATTCATAATAGCTGAATCCTGGAAGCAGCCAGTATGTCCATCAAGGATGAATGGATAAAGAAAATGTGGTATCTATACACAATGAAATACTCAGCTACAAAGAAGGATAAAGCCAAGAAATTAGTAGAAAAATGGATACATCCAGAAAATATAATGTTAAGTGAAATAAATCACACACACACACACAAGCTTAAATATGTATTTTCTCTATAAACTGCTTTTGTTATATTCTACAATTTTAAAATACAGTTTTTCTGTTCACTCTACATAAACATTGAATAAATAAGGCAGTTACCCTGACAGTTGATTTACAAGATTTGATGATATGTTGAGAGCACTACAGCATAGAATATGGTTTTCGTAATTTATAAGGTAAGTATAATGAGTAAGGCAAAGTGCAAATAAAGAGGAAAATAAAGGCTTGATAAAAAGAAAATAGGGAGATCTTTCATGAATGGGAAGAGATTCAAGAAATTGAAGGCAAGGAGTGGGAGAGGGGTAGGGGGAGGAAAAAGATTTAAGATGTGTCATGCACATGTACCAAACACCCACAGTGAATGTAAACCTTATATGTCATCAATATGAACTAAAAATAATATTAGTAATAATAATGAAAATGGAGAAAGGGGATCTAGAGACAGAGGGAGGGAGGGAGGTGGAGACGTGAAGGGAAATTAAAAAGAATCAAGATGTGTTATGTACTTACTTTCTAAGATGAATGTAAACCTCATGTATTGCAAACACGTACTAATAAAATTAAATTAAAAAGAAAAAAGAATTGTAAACTATATTTTTCTCTATAAAATGCTTTTGTTGTATTCCACAATTTTAAATACAGCTTTTTCTGTTAACTATGCATAAACATTGAATAAATAAAACAATTACCCTGACATTTTATTTACAGGATCTGACAATGTGTTGAGAGGACTAGGGAACAGAATACGGTTTTCATAATTTATTATGTAAGTATTCTCTTAACTAAGATAAACTTCAAATGAATAATTCTATAATTTCCTTTCCTCTTACTTATGCATGTCTTAAAACAAAGACAAAACAAAAACAAAATTGGCACAGTTAAGATCAGAAAACATTCTCTCATAGGGCCCATGGCCTTTTGGCGTTTTTGCCACCCTAAAACATAGAGAGGAATGAATGTGATATGTATCTGGAAAAGCCAAGAACAGATGTTCTCAGTGGATTCTATTCTCTACAGGCCCTCTGCCCTTGTAGGTGGATCTTTCAGGAGCCCTGTTTTTGGACCCTAAGATTGTATTTGTTTTTATATTTAAAGCTTTAATCACAATGTACCTTCGGCAAATCATGTAAGCTTTACAAGTCTATTTCCTTATATGTAAATTGAAAGCCATATCAATATCAGCCACTTAGAATTTTTCCAAGAATTTAATAAATGTGGACACAGTCTTTTAAAATTAAAATGCTTCACTAATATTAAGTATTACTTTTTTCCTATGGCATTATTTCTCAAATTTTTATACATCAGTCCTTTTTCTCATATGTTTTCCTATTTCTGCAAAGAAGAGTTCACTCTCTTGTCAAAAAGTCTTTTGCTTTAGGGGCCAAGATTTAGAGATTCCATCTTTACAGGTTCAAAACCCTTATAGATCACAAATTTGAAGCTTCTTGTAGGTGAAAACTAAAAGGTCTAGGGAAGGATTGTCTATAATATATAGGTCTATAAATGTTGGGGGTAAAATTTCCTAGAGTTTAAGGAAAGACAAACTGAAGTCTCAGGACTTCTGATCTAATGTTTTCTATAATATTCTTACCAGGTGATTCACAGTTTTTATTTAAAGTCTGTTGGCTGGTAATTAGCAACCATGTAAGAGGCAGTTTATGCTTATCATTTATCTTAGTTACTTTCCTCCTTGGTGGGACAAAATATCCAACAAACACAAGTTAAGGGAGGAAAGTTATAGTTAGCTCATAGTTTGTAGTGGTTTCAGTCCATAATGAACTGGCTGCAAGGCAGAGTGAATGGGAGACAGTCATCACAGAGGAGAAACAGTTCATGGCAGGTAGAAGGTAGCAAAGCAAGCAAGGGACAAGACAGGTCTTTTTCTGTCCCTTATATTGTAGCCAGGCAACTGGGATTGGGATAGTGCCAAACCAATCAGTGGATTGATTTAGTAATCACTCACCCTTAATCCAACCACTCTTAATCCTAGCATTGCATCATAAAGCAATCACACACTCTGAATTCAGCCACCTCTGAAAAAGCCCCACCTATGTCATATGAAGCTTTGGGGGGACAACTGAACACAAGCCATCACATTCTGCCTCTGGCCCTCCAAAGACTCATGCATATCCCTTTATGCAAAAGGGACTTAGTTCGTCTCCAAGTGTTGCCAAAGTCCTAAAAGTTTCAGCATTGCTGAAAAGTCCAAGTCCAAACTATCCTCTGAGATTTAAGGCCAACTCTTAGCTGTGAGCCCCTGTATAAGTGAAAAGAAAGTAAACACTTCCAACATTCAATGGCATGAGATAGACATTTCCATTCCAAAAAGTACAAAGAGGAGCATAGAAAGGAATGGGAACAAAGCAAGTCCAAAATCCGACAGAGCAAACATTAAGTCCTGTTCCATATCCAGCATTCCAGACAATCTGTGACAAGACATGAACTCCAAAGGGCTTGGGTGGCTCCACCCCTATGGCATTGCTGGTGGTTGTAGCTCCCATGGCTTCTTTTTTTGGGCCAGCTTTGCTCCATTCTTGCAGCTTTCCTCAGATGATCCATGTTCCTGGCTTCTCTAAACTTCTGGAGTCTCCTCTGCACCTTCAGCTTCACACTCACAGCTTCATACATTGCCTCTCAGGAGCACACTGCCTGGCTTCCCAGGCCTTCTTCTGAAATCTGGGTGGAAGCCTTCCTGATCCCACAACTCTTACATTCTGCATGCACCTAAAACCAGCACCACTTGGATGATGCCAAGGTCTTCTGCCAGGTGGAGCAGTAGCCAGGCTTTCTTCTCTCTTGGCTGTAAGGGTCCAGTGCCTATGAACCAAATCCCAAGGAACAACTTCACTAGGCTGCTGTCATTCTGGAACATGGTACTTTGGGGCTCTCATCTCAAAGCGAAGACTTTCTTTCACCTTTGCAACTCTGAGGCTGCAAAGGCTGGAGTCCTGTTGGTTCTTGTGATGTGGCCATCTTTTCTGTTGTCTTCTTCTGAAATCCTTGGCTTTTTCTTGCTAGTTTTTTCAGCAACCAATTTCTCCTCTGTTCCATCTTTCCAGGCTGCAACTTTACTGGAGCTTCCTATGTGGCCAAACCCATAACATTTTGAATCATTTTGCTGGGCTCTTCACTCTTGATTTTCAACATAAATCTGGCTGAAAGCCCCCACCAGTAGCCATGCCACCACCTCAACATTATACTGCCTTGAAATTTCTTCTGAAAGATTAATTAGTCCACCGGCTTTTATACTTACCCTCAGGCAAAATCTCTGCACATGAGCAAAATGCAGACAAACTTTCTGCCAAGTCATAACACACTGTCTGGAGTCCAGCAGACAATGCAATCCTCCTTCCCAAGAGATCACTCTATCCAACAATGGCCCTGTAGGAGGCTACTAGAAAGAACCATTTTACTAAAAGGCTTAAAGATAGCTGTGCCCTTTGTCCACAGAGTCCCTATGAATTAAATAATAAACCTCAAGGTGCCTATGAACGTGGAAATAAAAGAAATTCCAGTCAATAAAATATATCTCTACCTTGCCAAGCCAGATCTCTACAAGCTACACTTGGAACACATCATGTGGCAACTGGAAAGGAACTATCTCTTAGTTGTCATTTATTTTGTCACCCTGCAGCTTGCAGATGTAGAGGTGAGTCACTTATAAACTCACAAACATCAGCAAATTTATGTCAATTGATTTGGCATCAACAATCACCCAGTGAGGTTCATTCAGTGCATCCATTTGGAAACATTACTGTAGTCAAGTTTGCTCCCTAAGGTAAGTGACTTGAGGTCACAGCCCCTAAATATATCTAGAAAGACAGTTCTCATGGGCCTGGGTAGCAGCTGCACTCTTGGAGGGAAGGGTACCTACCCAGATGGTCCAATCTCTACAGCATCCTTAACAACAGTAGCGATATTGCTTGTTTAACCCAGCTTCGGGGACCTAGCTCATTCAAGGAAAGGCAGCAGGCAGGGGTCTGGTGGGTCACTTCTGGTCTAGCGGCTACCAAGGGGTTGAGGAGCAAGGTCAGCAGCCAGTGCCGCCTGTGCACATGAGCAGTCTGGACGACCTCTGTCAGGCTCCAGAATCCTCGAGCTGAGAGGCACCAGGAGTCTCTAGTCATTGTGCACTGTAGAGAAATCAAAGAATTCCAGAGCAAGGCCCTGGAATGCCTGGCTGCCTCCCAGCTCACTTACTAAGAAATAAATTCCATTGTTGTCTCACTCTCTTTTCCGTACTCTCAGAATCAGCCCTTACTGTATGGCCAGCATCTCTTTCTCCCTGCAAGGAGACTGCTGGGGTCACAGCAGGAAGCACGGAAATCTTGGAACATAAACTCAGAGTGTTGCCTACATTTGTTCACTGCCCCAACCCGCCTGTCCTGTCAGGGACTGTGGACTCCGTGACTTTCTCCATGTGCTGGACCTTGGCCTGGTCACTGTTCCAGGGACTCTTTGAACCTATCCCAAGCTCGTGTCAGACAAAAGCCATGATCGATTCCCTGCACCATCCTGAAGAACGGAGGGTAATATCGCACCTTCAAGCTGCACCAGCTGGTAAACAATACAGCTTGTACCCGGCTTCATAAACACACCGCCTTCCTACAAAGGCCCTTGCAAACGCAGTGTGATAGGACTTGACCTTAAAAGCTATAGACAATCTAATGGAGCACAGACGGCTTCATAAAGCACAATCACTTCCTGGAATTCTTGGGCCAGTGCAGTCGGAGCCGTGCAAATCCTGTTTTCCTTGCATCGTTTCCTGCATGTGAATATCATCAGTCTAGCAGCTCTGTAACCATGGCACTGGTAAATAGCTGAGGGGCAACTTCTGATAAAGGCATGTACTCTTAAGAAGTCTTTTTTTTCTTTAAGAGAAGCCTAAATCAAGCCCTACAACTGCTGTATGTCAAAAACAAAGCTGACAGACTGCAGTTTCAAAAACAGACACATTCAGATCCAAATATGTTTTTAAATCACCCAAAGGAAGCAAAATAGATGCTTTGGTAATGATGGTACAGTGAGTTGTTCTTCCTTTGTTGTAACGTAAATTTCCACAGCAGATTCATAGAGGACAGGCAGATGGACACAGGCCAGAAGCGCAAATGATTCTTTCCACAGTATGCTTCCTTTTCCACTGAAAGAAAGTGGGAAATCTTAAATGCTCATCCTTCATTTTCTCCAATCAGTAGGAGGAAGAAAAAACACTAATGCCATTCCTAGGAATATTCAGTTTAAAATTGTTAATTATCAGGAATAGGACTGCAATAACATCTGGACAATTCTACCCCTATTTTATTTGGTGCACAGCAAGTTATTATTTATGCTTTGAGAGGGTAAAAAAAAAAAATGAGACATGCTTTAAAAATAGACTGCTTTGAACTTCCACAGAAAACCCAATGACGTATTTCTAGATTTGGTATAACTGGTTCAAATACATAAAATTTAGACTTGCTGAACCCATCTTGATTCTGTAGCCTTGTACAGGATTGAAATGACAGTTGCACTGACATTTTAAGTTAAAATTTTCGACAGATTTAAAACATGGTAGATATTGGACAGAGTGCCAACACTTTTGTGAAGTTCAGGAAGATGTCCTAGGGACAAAAAAATATATATGTGGTGCCCACTCAAGTTTTTCCAGATGCCTATTTGATTTCTTAAGGCCCAGAAGTCTCTCTGAAACTTTACATTATTTTTATTTTTAAATTGCAAGTTAAATCAGCAATATCTGGCCAATATTTCACTTGAGTACTAAGGATCAGTTTAATACTTTGGGAAAATTTATACCTTCTATGATTATGATATGTAATATATGACAAGATCTAAGTATCTTGGAATAGTAATTAACAAAATAAAGTCCTATTTAATCTGTTATTGGAAAAAATAGCACAATTATTTTCCAGGACTTTATTTGCTTTCAAATTCTCACTTTCAGCTGGGCAGGATGGGACATGCCAATAATCCCAGCACTCTGGGAGGCTGAGACAGGAGGAATGTGCCCAGTCCAGCCTGGACCACTCAGCTACTTAGAGAGATGCTGTCTCAAAATAAAAAATTTTAAGAGGCTGGGGATGTAGCTCAGTATGAGGACCCTGGGTTCAATTCCCAGAACTGAAAAAAATAAATAAATCCTCACTTTCCATGAAACTACTGTATATTTTGGGGGTCACCTGGCTATTTTATAAAATCTGTAGTGCTTTTCTAAAGCAAGCAAGGCTTAGGAGTTTCTTTGTCTAAAACCACAAAGCTAACAAGTAGCTGAGTCAGCATTTGAATGCAGATGTTCATGGCCACAAGGCCATTTTTAACATCAACAATCCAATTGAACTGATGGCTGACAACAGGACTCAAACATTCTTGGAGGCAGGGAATCACTGATTGATTTAGAGCAATAAAAGAAACTATATTCTAGTTCTCTAAACTCCGGTACCACAGAGGAGAAAGTGTGTCTATAAATCGCTGTGTTTAACCAGTTCTGCACAAATGAGTGACTGGACCCTGATTCTCAAAGGATCTGACTTTTCTACACACCTCTTAAAGTGCCACTTCCCCTGGGTTAATGAGGAATCTTGTGAGAACAAGAGCAAGCAGAGAGGCATGCGCTGGCACACCCTGTAAAGGCACATTGCTCAGGAGGTCCTATTACCAGATTGTCCCACACCAAATATGGCTTCCTCTAAAGCCAAAAAAAGACACATAGTACTACTTTGGAATGAAACTAGGCTTTATACGTTGTGTTTATTTGTCAGAATTCATTTACGGGCATAGGCAGGAAGATGACATATCTCCTTTTCATGAAGGTCCCAGAGGAACCACAAGCACACAACGTCACCTCATACCACACAAACGCTACAACACAGAAGACTCCTTCTAGCATAATAAACCACCCACGATCACTGTGTTCTTGACACTGCCAATCCTTTTTCAAGTAAGATCAAAAAGGGATTTGGGCATTTTTTGACGTGGTGTCTGTCTGAACAGGGCAAGAACTCCTGCCCGAATGTTCAGTCCAATAGATCTGGAAGTTTGATCATCAAAATGGATTGCTCTTCCAGAACTTTGAGGGCATTTCTCCTGAGAGTTGTAGGGTAGAAGTTATTTTAGTTCTATCCATAATGTTGTATCAGTTATAGTTTATATTATTTTCTTTTGACAATTTCACTAGGCCAAAAGTCATGAAGAAATATAATTAAATTTTCAAATTATCACTGGACCTCTCAGGAGGTGCAGTCTTACTTATCAACTGTAAGGATTAAGTCACAATTAACTGTATAGGGTATTTTTGATGGGTCTCTTAGGGGGCTTTTCTTTTTAAGAGGAGCTCTGACTGACTTCTATTTTCAAAGAAAACAAGTTAACCATTAATATTTTCACTGGAGTATCAAGGATCATTTTGATGCCTATGGGAAAAATTCAGTCTTAACTGATGGCATTTTATTGTTCTAAATTAGAGATTACGTACCTCCCACAAAGAAACTAAATATATAGGGTTTTGGCTACTTGATATAACAGTGACCACATTATAAGCCAGATAGTGAGGAAAGATAATGGTGAAGAAAAGTTAAGTTGAAATTAGACCTGGAGACCATAACGGCAGATGAAATAAATCAGACACAGAAGGTTAAATATTACATAGTTTCTCTTTTATGAAAAACCCAAGGTATAAATAATTTAAAGAACAGAATCAAATAAATGATAGGGAATGGAGATAGACTTTGGAATTTGGGAAGGAAACTAGGGATGTGGTGGGAGACAGAAGAAAGTGGAGGGCAGGGGAAGGGGAAGTGAAAAGGTGCAGCATTTCCATGTAACAATTCCCCATGAGGAATATGTTTATTATGTATAGCAAATATACTAATAAAAAGGTAATAATTACAAATTATTACAAACAATGGACTGTCAGAGGCATACTGAGTGAGCTTAAAATAACATCCTACTGTATATATATTTTGCTTCAGCAAAGAATTATCTAAAAAAAAGAAATTGTACAGCTCCCGACTGCAGCAGGCCACTGCTTCTCTGCTGTGTATTCACAGCCTCTTCCATCCTCATGGAACAGTTTTGTCTGATTCTTTTTGCTTTTCCCAGGTTTTTCAGAAAGTCAGTGTCTGATACAGCCATCAGTGCAATTTCACTGGAAGTTAAGGCTGACTATTAGAGAAATATCCAGCTGTTTCCAAAAGTTCAACCACTGTGACAAACTGTCTTTCCATATTTTTTTTTGGAAAATATACAATGGAAAATTTTTCCTAAAATAATATGAATATCATTTTATTCGTTAACAAGAACCCAGGCTTTCTCAGACTTAAGATTTCACCTACAATCATCAGCGTATTTCTCTCTGTATAAATGTGTGCCCTTTTATTTATGAGAGAGATGACTCCTTTATCAAAAGTATGGTTTCCAACTCCATGGGTTAATATCAGTTAAGGAAAAGTGATTGAGACCTATTTCAGACAACATGGGCATTACTTTTTGGTAAAGGAGTTAGGGCATAAATACAAAATATGACTCCAGCACAAAATGAGAATGGTAAATCCCACAAGACAGCTGTGGATAAAGTGGTAAGGGACATGCAGTTTGAATATTAATAGACTTGAGTGCACCTTCAAGCCATCTTGAGGGTAAGAGCAAACTCTGGTATCTGAATGCTTGAATCCATCAGTTGCGCTATTGATTTGGGTTTGTATGGAGTCCTTAATAAATTCACTACCTGCTCACAGAAGCAACCAAAACTTAGTCTAAGTGCAGCTTATCTCCTTATTCATTAGTGGCAGTCAGAGCTTCTTACAGACTTCTGAGGAACCCATTTGCCCGGATTGAAGGAAGATGGATTCCATGTCATAAGAGTGGCTGGACAAGCTCTGGGAGAGCTCTCATGACTAGCAAATATGCTGTGTCCCAAAAGGAAACATCTTACTTCGACATTCAGAAATCTCTCATTGATGTCATGTTTTTTAGAGAACCATTCGTACAGCCGTGGCCAGACCCACAGCAGTCAATCACACACAAATACCGTGCACAAGCTCTCTCCAACCATCTCTATAAACAGCCACAACTGGATCCACAGTTGGCTAAGTTAGTTGATTTAAGGTCAGAGACAGACACACCCCTCCTGAAAGAAGCAAACCTCCTCAGAGGGGTATTTCTCTAGTACATCCAGGGAGAAAGTATTATCAGGTTACTCCACAGCATTGACCAACTCACCCCTCACAAGAGTAGAAACTTTCCACTGTTCACAAATTGTGGCACTTTCAATCAGATTTTCCTGCCTCTCATTAATTCTTTCCAAGAAGATGGGAACAAACAGATGTCTTCTTTTCTTAATTTGTCTTTCAAGTCAAAGCAGGACACACTTTGACCATCACAGGTTGGCTATGTTATCAGAGTGGTACCATAAAGCAAAGAAAGCCAGAGACAGTCAGAGCTCTGCTATTGCTGATATAGAGGCCGAACCTTCTCCTATCCCTACCCCAGGTCCCTACCTGTCCTTCATAGGAATCTTACCCTTCAAGGGCCAGCAAGATCACCTTTACAAAGTTGAAGAGTGAAATGACATTCTGTAGAGTTGTTAGAACTTGGAAAGTTATTTTTGAGATTCCTAAACCTTTGTGAAGAAAAGGACCATTTTCAGATCTTTAGGGTTTATTGCACCCCAAATGGGGACACAGTTGAATAATAGAAGAAGTGATTATTTGTCACTAATATGATTAAGGACACCTCAACCAAGACCCAAGTGATTTGAAGGAGATTCATATGAGACAGATGTTCCCTGAGAGAATTCCTGCTAAAGAATACAGATTTGGGCTTAATCCAAAGGGCACCCAGAAATAGACATGGAATTAGGTAACTAAAACTAGGGATAATGAAAGGATTAGGAATATTCTGGTGTATCATCTTTATTTTCTGAGAGGCTGCAGATATTACTCATTTTTTTGAACAATAAATAATGATTCATTTTTGCCTCTCTTGGTCATTTTGTAGAAAAGTAGAAATCAGGAGACTCTTTACAGTGGCATGGTGACCAGGTCTATTCTACATCATTTTGTTAAAATAACTGCTATTTGCAAGCTGACAAATCGAACCCAGGTTTCCTGGGTTTTGGTTTTTTTCTTTTAACCACATTTCAAACAAGAATAAACAAATATCATTGCAGAGTGGTGAATTGGATTTAATCCTGGCTGATTCAGACCTTGGGCAATGGCTCTTGAATTCTTGTTTATGAGTCTGAACCTGTTGATTCATTGAACATCAGCAGTGCTTAGGTACTCTATGCTTGTGTAGTGAAAACTAAAACCTTTAAAGGGACCAGAGCAAGAAAACATTAGGCTGTGGCTTTCCTGGAGGAGGAAAACACTTCAAAATGCTTGGACAGGTATGTAGAATATGGAAGGTGTCAAACTCCTTCACAATGCCAACTCTACTGTTAGTGAGAAATTGGGTGAGTTCTCTCAAGCCGACAAGCGATTCTCTGCCTCACAGTTTAACAGACAGTGAAAATTGCCTTAAGGGTCAAGTATTAGGCTCAAAAATTCAAAGTATAGTTAAAGTAATAATCTAGAATTTCTTGACTTAATTTTTTAATTTGTGATGATTTCATTATCTTTATTTGATAGAAGCCTGGGAAATTTGTGATACATGGTTTAAATTACACTTGAATCATCTTTTCCGTGCCTTCAAAATCTTGCACATGCACATTTTGGATATTTTATTTTATTTTTTGAGATGAGGTCTGACTATGTTGTCCAGGTTGGCCTTTAAGCAATCCTCGTGCCTCAGCCCCCACAGTAACTGGGGCTACAGTAGGCCTGCACCACCATCCGTGCATATGTATATCATGAAGTTTAATTCCAACTGCTTAATCTCGTGCTTAGCCAACAGCTTATGATGAAGTCACTTTGTGAAGAAACTGAACCTGGCAGATGACTCACTCTCCAGGGCTCAAGGAGGAGAGAGCTTAAGTCATGTTTTCTGTGAAGAAATAATGCAGCTTGGTTTATCCACCTAAAATTTTGGACAACTGTCACACTAGAATACAAATTCTTTCTCTAATAAATCTGTTTCCCACAAGAGCAATGAAAACCAGCCCCCAATATCCAGGGAAACTATGTTACTGAGAGGCTGTTCTCATACAGAGCTTGCATTATCACAGAGCTCCCTCTCTTCTTCCAGGCTTCCTTCCTTTGGGGCAGGGGTGGGAGTGGGGATGGGAAGGGACTGGGAGGCAGGAGGAGAAGGGAGCTGAGTTCGACATAACAGTGGGTGAGGTAAAGACATTTCAAGCCCTTGTGTCCAAGGCAAAAGAAAATAAAAGAGTCCCATTTCTACTTAAAGAGGATTTTTTAGAGGTTGAGTATCATGGCCTGTGCTTATTATCTCAGCTACCTGGAAAGTCAGCACAGGAGGACTGCATCTCTGAGGCCAACCAGGGCCACTCAACAAAATCCTATGTCAAAAAACATCAGCATATGTTAGGGCTGTCCATGACCAGGAGTGAAGAACAGAGATGGGCAGTTTCAAAGTGACTCACTCTTACCTAGGAGGCTCCTGGTACAGCCCTTCAAATCACTGATGCTGCCTGACTACTAAAGCTCAGTGGCCTAGGTCATCACCGATAGCCTCCAGCCATCCCTGCTGGGAAGGCTGACTCATTCTGAACAGCAAGAGGGTGGGGAAGCAGACGGACTTGGAGTAGTGGCAGTGGACTTCATTCCCCCAAATGCTGCCCATGTCTGAGGCAGACAGCACTCTAAAAGCTGCTGGACAGGAGAGGAAGTGAAAGGTAGAAAGAAAAGAAGGGGAGCCAAGACACAAGGAAGATCGAGATATGGGTAGAAGGAGATAGAGGAGTAACAACTGAACTTTTAGTTGTCAGGAAAGAAACTCATTTCTTTGCCAGCCCCCTAACATATATTCATCCAAGTCATTGCGCTCTGTGGTGGCCAAGGGTGGCTTGATTCTTGGGGTGGGGGCGATTTCTCCAAGTGTTTCCTTCATGATGTGGGGAGTAGGATGGACACAGCACAGAGAAATTCTCCCCAGAGTTAGAGGGGATGAGTTAGAGGGGATCAC
Organism: Heterocephalus glaber; assembly: GCF_000247695.1. The sequence continues at coordinate 13,568,261 of NW_004624756.1, forward strand.
TGCAATGAGATGAGTGGCTCCAGGAAGTTCTTTCTCTGAGGCACTGCATGTTGAGCAGGTACAGACAACACATGAGGATTGGGGTGACTGCTCCTGAGGGAAAAGGAGAACAGCCCACACAAGCTTGTTTTTATTTCTTAATTTTTATTTGTATTAGTACATGTTTACAGTGGATGATTACATTCACTGTGGGGTATTGGTGCATGTACATAACCCATCGTAATTCCTTTTATGTCTCCTTCTCCTCCCATCCTCCCCTGACTCCATTTCTAGGTCCCCTTCCCATTTGCGAAAAAGTCTACCTTTCAGTGTCCTATTATTTTTATTTTGCCTTTTAACTGATTCGTGCTTTACTTTTCTCATATACAGGAACCATGGGATGTTTACGCTTGTGTGCCTGATTTATCTCACTCAACACCATGGTCTCAAGCTTGCCTTTAAACTAGACTTAGTGAAAACAAAGTGGATGAGGCTTTCGGGCAAAGTCAGCCATCTAAATAAGAGGAGCCCGAAACAGATTAACCAGCATGATGTTGGTCTGCACTCATCTGCTAAAGGACTGCCGTGACCAATGACAAATACTTTAGGGGTGGGGTGGCAGGAATATGGCAAAAGAAGAGCTCTGAGTCCAAATCTCTCTCTCTCTCCACATGAAGCCAGCAGATAAATGCTCCTTGTTCACATCCAGTCAGTTGCTACAGGGAACATTTGGCTTGGCTAAAGTTTAGGTGGTTACATTAAAAAGTCCAGATCTTTGCATTAATATTCTTTTTTTACGTTAATTTTCCAGATGAGAAGTAAATTGATGACGTATCTTTAGATACTTTCATCATGTTTCTACTTTTCCATAGCCAACCTCTGATCCCTTCTATCTTTCTTATCCTCTTTTAAGTAAATGTGAACCATTTACTTCTTTGTTTTTCTCTAATTTCTTTTTCAAAAATTTCTTAAAATTTCCTTTAAATTACACAAGAAACATAGATACATTGACAAGGAGAAAAATTCACATATTATGGCTATCGTAGAATAAATGGGAAAGTCCCTTTCAGATGTTTCTGTATTCTCTGCTCTCCTTTCCAGAATAGATCACCATCAACTGTTTGATGTACACACATTCACCAATATACACAGCTGTACACCTACCCAACCGACAGATGTACAAATACAATTATGTGTCACTTAATGGTGGGTACACTTTCTGAGAAATGCATCAGGAGGCAATTTTGTTATTGTGTGAACATCACAGAATATACTTACACAAACAAATAGCTGTGGTGTCATGAGCAGTACAATCATTGTATATGTGATTTGTCACTGACCAAAATGTCATTATGTAGCATGAGACTATATCTATAAATGTACACCTACACATGCCCTACACATACCTATACACATGTATTTGTGCATATATGCATGCATATATATATGCATAACATGATTACTTAGCTGGAATCACCATATTATTTTTCTTATCAAAATCCTCAAGAAATAGATGAAAATATATTTTATAATGTATTATTTTAGGATCCTTATGTCTATTAACACCCAGAAACTAATGTATTAACTATGTAATCAGACATTTTTAAGCGCACATGTCTTTCATCCTCCATTCAGTGATAAAAGTTAATCAGGGATAAGTCTCTGATAACAAATCATGGTTATTTTTATTTATGTGTTGCATGTACTGAATAAAGAAGTAATAAGCCTCTGGGAAATTTATAGAATATTTTCCAAAATTCTTGAAATTGTTAATTCTGTTAGAAAATCCCAGAGGCATGAACTCGTACATGAACTGGAAAGCAAAAAGATAAATGACCCTAAGCATTTCAGTTTTAGCTTCAAGTCTAAAAATGGAAAGGGACCCACCCATAATTAATGGTACTAATGTTGCCTTAGACTGGTAGGCTTTGGCCATAAAGACAATAACTATGTCAGCAAATAAAATCCAGGTCCTCTCTGTTCTGTAAAATGTAAAGAAATCCAAACTTAGCAAACAAAATATCATGGCTTGACATTTCATCAGTCACATGAATCTCCCCTTAGAAATACTTCCTGTAAGGGATTAATATAAATAATAACTGAATTACTCATATACTTGCAACATAATCTAATTTTTCTGGAGTGATCTGCCTTCAAGCCCTTAGGAATACAAGTCTATTGAACAAGCTCTGTCCAGAAAAAGGTAAAATTTCAATATTTTAAAAGATACAATATATTTGTTTGCCCTAGAACACAAGATACAGTACAATTTTCAAAATTTTATGTCGGGAGTCAATTTCTAACCCTTTTTTATGGCACAAGTATGCACTGTGGGGTGTGAGTTATGGTTTGGATGTGTGATTTTATTTCCCAAGGGTTCATTTGCTAGAAGCTTGGTCTCCAGTGCTGTGGTGTTGGAGTGGGGAACCTTTGAGAAATGGGATCCAGGGGAGGATAATTTGGTTATGAGGGCACTGACTTCGGGAGCCATTTTTGCAAGACTTGCAGAATGCATTAGTTTTCGAGAAAACAAGTTGTTATATAATGAGTAAGCCTGGTCCCTGAATGCCACTGTCTGTCTTCCTGAGTGACCTCTTCCATATCCACTTCTGCTGTTGTGAACTCATTTGCCACAGGGCTCTCTAGAGGTCCAAAAGGTGGCGGCCTGATCTTAGAATTCAGCCTCCAAACCTTAACCACTTTTCGAAGGTGTTTCCCAGACTTAGTTGTTTTATTATGGTAACAAAAAACAGACTAAGATGGGGGTAATGATTAGGTCAGTTTCTTTAAATGGAAGAAGGGGTGAAGGAAACATTTTCCACTTTACTTTACTTTGATGCTGTCCCTGCATTGATGACTGCCAGATTAGCCAGTCACTTCTTCTGAGTTCATCCTCGTATATGAGCAGGCCGATTGCATCACCTCCATGTGGAAATGTCACAGGCATTTTATATGCAATCGACAAAGTTACTGAATTCTTGATTTCTGCGTCATTCCCTCCACCTTATCAATCAACTTTTTTACATAAAGCTTCATCTCAATAAAAGATCCCACTATCTTCCCAGTCACTAAAATACATAGGATTGTTCTCTACTATATCTCCCTCATACCCTGTCAATTAACCAGCAAACTTAATTGATTTCTCTTTTAAGTAGATCTCAAACCTTTCTGTCTCCACTATAGTCTAAGCCATGTTTTACCCTTTCATGAGGCTATTGAGAAAGATTCTTAAATGGTCTTATTTTAAAATTTACTCCTCATTTTCTACTCTTCAGATAGCCCCCATAAAACCTCCTAAAGCCTCTAAATAACTTCCTTTTTCACCTGAAGTTGAACTTGACCACCTTCAAGTAGATTGTAAGTCAGGCGGTCATCTTTTCTGGTGTGCCAAAGGCATCCCCATTTGCATCATTTGACCCAGTGTCTTTATGATGACTACTTTAATTTTCCAACGTGTCCCAGTTTGGATGAGAAGTCACATTCCAAGTGGAAAGAGAGCACATCTGCTGTGTTTCACCACTGTAAATGCTGTGCAGAGTCCAGTGCCCGAGACACAGCATGAACTCAATAGACATTTGTTGAATGAATGAGCAAATAAATAAATATGTGAAATGAGTAATTTATAATCATGAATTGGGAGAGTATGAGAATGATCTAATTCTGGGGTAATAGGAAAAAAAGAGTCACAAAAACTCAAAGCTAATCCACCATAGACCTGTCTTTGGCCCACGAACTCTCAGTTATGGATGACTTTGAAGCCCTGTGTACCACAGGCTGATGGTACGCAAGGGAATAAAATAAATACTTCCTCTTCTTCAGGAGATGACAATCCTTTAGAGGAGATAAGCAAAATAAGTTATTTTAGTACAATTAGAACACAGAAAAGGGGTATATAACCTCAAAAGGGTTTGAAGAATCCCTGTTAGAGAGGCGACTATGGAATTGAATGGGTCATGTGCAGGTTATCACATAGTGATTTGCTTTGGAAGCCACGAACAAGCTTATTAATAAGGTGAATGAAACCTACATGCTAAGGAGATTGTTCAGTCTTCTTTAGATCAGAAGTTTCCAGCTTTTAGCCTCAGAATCACTTTTTATTGTTAAAAAATTATTGAGAATCCCAAAGAAATTTGGATTACACAGGTTACAGCCATTTACATTTACTGTGTTGCAAACTGTAACTGAGACACTTAAAAATATTTATTCATTCTTCTTGAAAATAACAGTCTGCTATACACTAATGTAAATAACTTGTTTTGATGAAAAATAGCCACGTTTCCCAAAGCAAGAAACAAATCTGATGAGAAGAGTGGCATTCCACTCCGTTTCTGCAAGGCTAACGTCTGGCTTCATAGAAGACAGCTGGGTTCTCTTGTCTGTTTCTGCATTCAATAGGTGATGTGATGTTGATTTCTTTGAAATGAAGATTATCCAGCCTCAGTGAGGAAAGTAGTTGGGAAAGTGAAGACTTTGTAGCCCACTTAGACGAGCCCTGTTGCTGTAGATAGCAGCCTCCATTTTGTTTGCCTGGCAGTGCCTGGGCAAATTATACTAGGTAGATTATTCTAGCGTCTGTACAGTGAATGAATTTGAACAAGTCATACCACAAGTTAGGAGGCTATTTTGTATGGTGAGGTGACACAATTGAAAAGGTCAAGTGACCCACAGATGTGAGGGAAAGAAGAGAAGTGGCTGACCATGGCAAGGTGGACCACAAGCTTCTCTTTAGAGTGAAAAAGCCAACTGTGGTAAGGGTTCCATTGAAGAGCCAGGTCTTTGTGAAGCAGGAAAGAGGAAAGAAAAACTCCATTTTGAAGATGGACTGTGAGTTCCTGTGGACATCTAGAAAGGACAGCCTGGAGACATCTGATTATGTGAGTATGAGATATAGGGAGGTGCTCTTGCTGGAGTCCAACCGTTGCAGGTGATCAGCGAGCAAGTGGAGAATAAATATTTGAGACTGGAATGAATTGTCCAGAAAGAGCAAGTACAGCAAGAGGAGTGAACCAGGGCAAATATCAGAGAATGTGAGACTTAGGGTTGGATGGACACAGAGACTCTCGTGGAGTAACCAAGAATAAAATCACCAAGAGTGCATGTGGTGACTGAAGCCATGCAAGGATGGAGTTCATGAGAGTTCTGGTTCATGGGTCAGTCACAGCAGAAAGATCAAGTGAGATGATGACAGAGACAGGGTTACTGATGTGCTCAGGACAGTATCAGTCTGGGGGACTGAAGAAGAATGAGGAACAAACAAGAGTACAGAGGGTAGAATTATTGATTGGAGATGCAAGTAAAAAGAGTAAAAATAACTTTGTCCTAGAAATCTGGCTGAGGCTAGAAAGAGAGTAGTAATGTTATAACTAAGGTCAAATCCATTTGTTTAATTCAGCATAGAGAAGACTTGGATGTATTTATGGGCTAAAATAGTGAAGTGAATTGAGGGAAGTAATTGAAGACATGGATATTAATTATCACAGAATATTTCTGAGGACAAGGAAAAGACAGTATCAAGAGAATAGATATTGTATCTTTCTTGCTGCCTTGCAAACATCATCTCTATGGCAGATAGAACACAGAAAAATAGGAAAGATGAAGAGATTTAGCAATAAGCACCCTCTCATTCCTGTGGCTACTAAGTGAATATTAGTATTTTTCTACATTGGCTTAATTACTTTCCTTGTTGCTAAGACATAATACCCACCAACCAGGAATTAAAGGAGGAGAGGTTTATTTGGGCTCATGGTGTCAGTAGTTTCAGTCCATGGTTGGCAGGCTCAATCACAGAAATGACATGGAAAGGCCTGCTGCGGAGGAAAGCTGCTCACAACACAGCTATCAGAAAGCAGCAGGAGATGGGAGAAGCTGGGGAGGGAAATACATACTTCTAGCCACAACCCAGTGATCCACCTCTGTCTAGGACCCACCCCCTAACAGCACAAGAGCTGCTGACCTCTTTAGTGGATGAATCCACAGATGAATAATATAGGGTTCTGATGATCCAATCACCTTCCAAAAGCCCTGTCTCTGAGCATATGAAAATTCTGGGGGACAGTATCAATCTAAAACCATAACATACATTTAGTTAAGTGGGGCAAAAATAAAAAAAGAAATGCTCCACAAAAAAGCATCTACAAGACCAGTAAACAAAAAAGCAAAAGGGGAAAAAGAAAGTTTAGGTAGGGTGGAAACTACTCTGTCCCCAACTAGTTACACACTATCACCTGTATCTTAGGAAGTGGAGGATATTTGTGGTACCAACAAGAGCATATGTAGAGGGAACTGCATGAATTTCACACTACAGACAGCAATTTTGGTTTTTCTCAACTAACCCCCTTGGTTGTTGTCAAAAGAGTTGAATTAAAGAAAAAACTCCTTAGCAAACATTATCAAAATTGAGTTCTGTGTGCTCTTGGAACTCTCGTGCCTTTCTTTTTTAAATTAAAAATAAAAGGAAGGGAAACTTTAGGCAAATTAGTTTGGGAAACATTGAGTTAAAAAAAGTTGAGCAGATTTCTCAAAATTGTTGCTATAATTATAGGCATGGAGAATTCTTCAAATGTGCGATAAGAGTAAGTTCCATTTTCCAAACTTTACTTAATCACAGAACCATTGTTGTCATTGAACATGTGTGTACCGACTTCCTGCCACAGAGTAGGATACAAAAAAAGACTATTGTGAAACTCAGTTATGTCTGCTTATTCCTGAGCCTTGAATAGTTAAATTAGTAAGGCAGCCTCTTAGAAACACTTTATTTTACAGCTTATTTCTAAATAAATACACTCTAAACCATATTCATATTCTCACTGTATTGATTTCCACTTTGGATGTGATGCTGTTTTGTTTTTATTTTATAACCCCTACCATTTGTGAAAAATAATCCATGGACAAAACAGATTCTTAACAGGAATGCTTTGATTATTTTATATTTTAGATACATTTTTCAGAGATTTTGCTTTTGGGTTCAGTGGGAAGTCAAAACCAGAGGGGGGCATCACTGATGTTTAAGCATCAGGAAGAAGTGTCCAGTGCACTAGCTCACTCAGGGGCCAAAAATCACCTTGTCACCCAGCATGTTTGTGTCATAGGTTCCAACAGAAGTCAGATGAGCTCGTGGGAAATGCATCACCTCCAAGTTTTCCCATTTCATTAAATTCCTTTATAAGGTGAATATTGCACGTTTTTTTTATTCTTTTGAAATTCAGAATGTGTTTAATTTGTAATTCTAGCTAGATACTGGGGGAGGGGAACAGTGTCACAAAAGAATAAAAAGTAGTACCCCTCCTCTTCATAAACTTACAGTTGACTTGGGTAGATAAGAGAATTAAATGAAAAAAGCAAATGATATATAAGTAAAATTGTACTACACAATAAACATGAAGCATCATAAGACAATGTGACAGGAGAAATAAAAATTAATCACCCACCACACACACACACGCACTCTCAGACATGTGCTGTACCCAAGTGAAGTCCCACAAAGATAGGCCACAACACAGGGAAAAGAAATGGGACAAGTACAGTTTTCCACAGTCAACTAAAAGCCAAGAAACCAGCACTCCCTATATGCCCTGGAAGACCACAACCTCCATCACCAGATTGGTTTGTATCTCAACAAGTTTGAGCAAAGGTCTGGTAGAAGATAGAGACTCCTTCCCTCAATCTGGATCTCATGAGTCCAGTCTGACTCTCCAAGCAGTCATCTGGTAACAGCCAGGCATTCCTGGAGTGACTGCTGGATGAGTCATCTTCAGAACTCTCAAAGTTGTGAAGTGTATTGCTTTATTTTCATTCCCATTTTTCCCCCAGCTAGAAAAGCTTCCTGGTGTAGTTCTTCCTGTAAAAACATGATTAATATTCAACCCTTGATTAGATTCAAATTCCTATACAAGGCAATGAACAGGTTGTTTTGTTCTCTCTCCAGCTGAGAACTTGGGGAAAGAAAGCCATTTGATGTCTTTTCTAACTCAGGGAGAAACTTGGCAACTTTATCTACTGGGTCACAGTGTTACAATCACTGGAATGTGTGCTGTGATTCAACACAAACTGGCCACCTGCGGGCATTTTGAAATGGGCCAATAAGAATTTATACCAAAGAGATGGTAGACTGGTCTCCATCCTGTAGCTCCATTGAATGGCTCTTTATCCTATACAAATTGCTAACATTTATCAAAATGCATAGGAATATGGAGAGGAGAGATACTCATAAGGCTAGAAATTCTAGGTATCCTGGAACTACTATGGGATCTATGGGATCAAGATATGTGGGACATGAAGTCTAGACAAAAATGATTAAACAAAAAGGAATTGGTTATACACATGATTACTGTTTGCTATTGTATAATCCAAGCATCTGATTTCAACAAAATATTATCCATTGTGATTTAGGATTACAAATTACCGACTGAACACAGCCTCCTAACTATAGTCCATATATACCTTTCCCACATTGTTTTATGATTTCCATTGTATTTGTTGCATTTATTCATATTTCATTCTTTCCAAAATTAATTTGTAGTTGTTGCTGCAAATGACACTGTAGATAGTGCAAGAAGAAAATGATAAGTAAATCAGTAACTACACATAATTATACACAGCCACCAGCCATGAAAGGCTCAAAGAGAATTGACAACTATGAGAAAATAGAACAACATAAATACATAGGTCATAGATTTCTACAATTAGACACAAACATATAATTATAATATATAATATTTGAAACATAGCTACATAGAAATATGCACAAACTTCTGATAAACTATTGTAAACTTCTATATAATAAGCAAGTAAACAAAAACATAGGAGGAAAAAGAAGGAAATGAAAATAATTTATTAGAACTATAGGCAAATAAGAACAAATGGTTCAATTTAGTTCATAATGAACACAGTTGCAGAAAACTATAAAGAGCTTGAGGGCATTTTATTTTCCTAATTAACTTTTTCTGAGGCTGGAAAATAAAGTGTTCTTAATTTTAAGGTGGTGAAATAAAATGAAGAGTTATCAATTATCCAAATAAATGGAGGTAACAAAAACATTACCTCCCACTGTTCCCAGATTTCAATTATGATGAATAGCTTTTAATAAAGCAAATTAAGAGACATTACAGAAGATACTGACAAACAGGGAGACAAAAATTTCTAGGTTGCTACTATTTTACATTTATATTCTTGGAAATATTTGGAATTGAACTTTTTATTTTTATTTTTTATTTTTATGTGAAAATAAAACAAAATTTCATAACAAAATAATAAGAGAATGAGAATAGTTAATGCACTGCATATCATTATCCAGGATTTTGAAGTTTGAAAGGAATCTATTACCAGAAGGCACAGATAATAGTTTGGCACTATGGACATCATCTCGAACCTAACATGTCTACTGGGGAGACATTTGGAACATTCAAATACAATAATATTAGGAGAATAATAGCATTTCCATAAAGTCAAAAATGTATGTTTCCAATGATACAAGTTATATTTACACATCATGGACAGACAATGAATAATAAATTTTTAAGAGCTCAAGAAAGGAATTATGAGCTCCTCAGAAACCAGACAAATTTGTCATTACTAAGAATCAGGTACAAAACTGATGAGTGGGAACATTCAACAATAGAACATTAGCCGCCTTCTCATATTTACTTTGAAATAATGTAATTATCCATGTTTTAAATAATGTGGTTATACAATAATAATTTCTTGATTTTTAAAACTGCTTATTCTTCTGTGACATTTTGCTCTAAAAATGAGGGTTTAACATTATTACATGCTTCCCCATTCCTACTCGAGTTATTATTAATAATTGAGCCACGTGGGATACTGAGTTCACTTTCTTTGTTGATCATTTTTCCTGGAGTTATTGCTTTACTTTTCAATTTGTTTAGTTTCCTACGCAGAGAATATAAATTCTTTCTCAAAACCCTCCCCCCTAATCAATCAGTAAAACTTTTCACGTAGACAAATAATGCATCAATGGAATCGATGGGGTCCATCCTTCTCTTGGAGTTAAGTATCTAGACATTTCTCCTCCCATGGTCAGTTCGCATCGGGATGCGCTGCTCTCCAGGCCTCTTGAACGTGTCTGTTCTTCCCTCCTGGGAATTTTTTTCATGCCTCTTATATTACGGTGCCTGTCACCTGGCTCCCACTTCTTTCCCCTCCTTGATGTACTCACTCCTTCAGAAAGCCCGTTAATGAATTTCTAGGAATGCTGCCAGAATGATCAGTCTAAAAAGCAGGGCTGGGCACCCCAGAGTCTGCAGGATAAACCCGTGGCCTGTTTTTGTATAACTCATGAGCTAAAGTGAATTTCTATATTTCTGAATGGTTGCAGAAATAAAAAAAAAACAAAAATAACCTAAAAGGGACCGCCTGTGACCCATACCACATTTACCATTTTGTCCTTTATGAAAACATCTGCTAAGCCCTGGCCCTGAAATCTCTGCAGCCTTTGGAGGGATTTTATAAAGACGATTCCCCTTAATCTACATCACCTACAAGGATGTTTCTAGTGGGTTTCTGCTTGCGTATGTTGTGATTTAAATGACTGATTTAATATCTTAAATGGCTACTTTTCTATAACAAGTTCTCTCAAGTTCTATTTGATACATTATGTGTTTCAAAACATGTGTCTTTTTGTCCTGATCCGTTTTGCCAGAATGCTGTCAACTTTATTAGCGTTTGTGCAGAACAAACTTTTGATTTCCTTATCTATTTCCTCTTTGCTTTCTATTTTACCAATTTCAAATTTAGCTTTATGATTTCATTCTTTATTTTTTCTGCTGTTTTTCAAGTTTCCAAATTGGATGCTTACTACTTTGAATTTTAGCTTTAAAGATTTAGGTTCTATCCTGGTATGTATTTATTTTTCAGTGTCATAATTTTTCATATTTTTGTTATGGAATGATTCCTCCCAGTACCCACATTCTGTTTTTATAGCAATTGTCATTTTCTTAAATACTGTTATTAATTTTTCTATTTGTTTATTTTTATGTATTTTATTATTAAAATGTAAGTTTCTTAAAAGGTCTTTTTTCATCTGACTTTCTCATTGATGCATGCATAAGCTCAAAAACATAGTAAATTTTCTCAGAAATTTCCCAAATACCAGCTGCAATTGCTTTCAGAATGGTTTTTCACATGAAGACATTAATTTTTGAATGGAAATAAATCATTGTATTAAACTTTCTTTTGTTAGGGATGGGATTAAAGAGAAATGTGTGATTATTATAATATGTAATTTATAATGGGAGACATGTTATTGACAATAAGACAGCAGCAAGTTCTGATATTTTAATTCTGACATAATAATAGTATGTGAACACTAGAAAGAAGTTTAGGAAGACGATATTAACTCTATCTGCAGGGCCAGGGATTTAACTCAGTGCTTCCACCACCTGCCTCAAAAGTGCAAGGTCCCGAGTTCGATCCCTGATACCAAAAAAAAAAAAAAAAGAACTCTATCTACAAATTACTATCACTTACTTATTTTGACTTGGGCAAATTATTTAAATATCATGCTTCAATTTTTTCACCTATAAATTAGTAATGATAATGATAATTATAACATGCCCCGTACAAAAATGTAAATTGGATAAGAAATTGTTTTGGTAGCCTGGACCCTTGATTTAAAATATTAATTTCACTTACGTACCATTATTTCATTTGCCTCAATTTTTCAGACTTGATAAATTCTGAGATTCAGAAGAGTCCACTGATTTAGCCCTGTGGAAAATTAAGAATGGGGTCACAATGGGTACTTGGATAATAATAATTTTGTGTGCCATTGCTTTCTGGGACTACGTATCTCACATAAGAAATTGCCAGGCATAGTGCTATCTGCCTGTAATCTCACCACTGGGAAGGTTGAGGCAGGAGAATTGCTGAGATTTCAAGGCCAGCCTGGGGTACAGAGTGAGTTCAAGGCCTGCCTGAACAACATAATAAGACCCTATCTCAAAAAAAAAAAAATTGAACTGTTAAAGGATTTGATTATTTATGAAAAGATTCAGGCTTGGTCTTTGAAGGGTCAAAGCTTATTTCCCAAGGCCTTGGACTGGATTCAGTTTTCCTTGGATCAAAGAGGAAGCGAAAAATCAGGTAGCAAATCCATAGATGGGCCAGAGTGCAGTTATGAATTTTTCAGAACTTTTCTCCTCACTTCCTTCCATTGTCAAGTGTGAAATGAACAAGTTTCCTGAATTTCTCCTATAGGTGAATGGATTTCTGGATTGCTTGATATGTCAGGTTTCAGTCCTTGGTAGGTAATGATTAACTATTTCATTCACACATGGAAGCCATTTTTCTTTGGAAATATGGACATGTGCCTGCCAGAGTCAGACATTATTATTTTATAGTGAGCAGCAAGCTCCTTGAACATGAAATCCTTTGCAAGCTGAGCTAAGGAGTGTGTAGATCAGCAAAGTATTAGCCCTGCTGGGCAACAGCCACATCCTTCCCCACAGCAGTGACTTCCTTTGCTTCACTGGCTGCCAGACCAAGGAGATATAAAAAAATTGCATTGCAGGGACAGTTCTAGAGAGCACTGTCACCAGTTTGGGCTATCATTATTGAAACAGCTTCCAACTACTAACATCTCTGAGGGGAGACGTGTGAGACAGAGCGGGTCGGGTTTTCCTTTTTTCCGGCTGGTATTTGTTTTTGCCTCTGATGGTATTCCCTGCTCAGTAATATATGCCTTGACTTTGTGACCTGTCTTCCTGCAATAATTCTTTGGTGGAAAAATCCAACAGTACAGCCAAAAGTTAGTTCTTCCTCTGGCTCCACGTGGCCAGCCCACAGACCACAGCTTGTGGGGTGAGCAAACATGTCTAGCTGGGTTACCATGTTAACTATTTAGGGCTCTTTCTCCAATTCTGGGCCATGCACATCATCCTGTTGCCAAGTTTAAGATTTCAGTTAATTTATGAGTAGTGGAGGAGGAATGTAACTGAACGTGAATAACAACCCATACTTAGTGTACCAATCTTCTATGTGTTCGGAGTATGAAGTGTAGTGGTGCTATCACAGTTCATTAGTGGCTTTGAGAAACAGAAGATTCGCACTCTCAAAGGGCATACAAATCTATTCACTGAAATGATTACAGAGAGTTTAAACAGAAAGAATCAAACAGTGATGATAGAAAGTAAGGTTTGTACTGTTTGCATTACTCCGAGTTTTAGTGCAGAAAATAGAATGATTTAGGGCAGTATATTGTAGCAAAAGATCTGGGTCCACTTTGAATTTGGCCTTGTATTATCTATGATGCTGCCATTCGGCCTTGGTTTCCTATAATGCTATCAACATCATAATGTTAAAGAATCAAATTTGACTGTTGCACACTGCCGGAGGGAGTTTTAAATGTTGCAGCAGTTGTGGAATACGTATGAAGAGTCCTCAAGAAGTTAACAGTAGAATGACCACATGGTCTGGCAATACCACTTCTGAGCATACATCCAAAAGAATTGAATGCTGTGTCTTACAGCCATATTTTTGCACTCATGTTAATAGCAGCACTATTCACAACAGCCAGGAGGTGGAAGAAAGCCAAATGTTCATTTATTGGTGACCGGATAAGCAAAGTGTATGTACATATAATAATCTACGATGTTGCCTTAAGAAGAAGGTACATATCACGTGGATGACTCTTGAGAACATTTTGCTAGGCGAGAAAAGCTAGTCACAAAAAGACAAATACTGTGTGATTGTAATTATATGAGGTGTCTAAAGTCATCAAATTCATAAAACTAGGAAATAGATGCTCATCAGAGATTGTCAGGGATAAAGGGGAAGCTTTAAATGGGCACAGAGTTTCAGTTCTGAAAAATGAAAGAGTTCTATAGATCTGTTTCACAACAATGAAAATATACTTAACACTACTGAATTATACACTTATAAATAATTAATAGGGTATACATTATACATGGATTTTTTTTTTAGCCAGCCAGTCAAAAGAATCAAGTTTGTAAAGGAGGGGATGATCTTTTCTCTGCCTATCTTATGAGACTGATGTAAAAGGATCAGATTAAGGTAATAAGACACACATAAAATGATACAAGGCCAGGGACAATCATTCCAGCATTGCTTGCAATAGCAAATGATTGGGAAAAACCAAGGATTCACTGGTAGAGGACTGCCTCGGTAATGGTGGCATGTCCACATAATGGAAGACAATGTAGGTATAAAAACAAATGATGAGAAATCTGTCTCTAAGAACAATCTCCGAACGAGTGAGGGGGAAAACCTCAAAACCAAACTATGGAGGTGAATGTATAGCATTGCATCTTTTGTGTAAGAAATAGGAAAATATGAACATATACTTTCATTTTCTGGTACTTTCATAAAAATTTTTTGAAAAGGTACCAAAGAAGCTCATGCAATATTTATCCAATATTTATAGTGGGGAGGAGATGGAGGGAATGGGGCAACAGTGGGGAAGAGACTTTTCACTGTGTCCGTTTTCAGATTGTTTTGATTTTTTTCAAAACATGAGAATATATTGCGGATCTTCTTTTCAGAAGATATTATATGAGAAGGATTTTAAAATCTTCAAAGTATTAGACATGTGTGAATTGCAGTGTTACTTCTATGGTTATTAACAATATAGAAATGTAATTATGTGCATGAAAGAAGTTTGGTTAAGCAATAAATCATTAATCAAGCTCCTCCCAAGTATGTGATAAAGCAAAAGTGAACAGATTCAGTTTTGCGACTCTTCCCCAAGTTCATGTAAAATTGAGCAGTTTTGATTTGAAATATAAAATTACTTCCTCTCCCTCTCTCAAGAGCTGTCCTGCACTGATGCTCTGGTTCCTAAATTTCAAGAGGAAATGGTGGCCACCTGTCTATGACACCTGCCACCACACTGACAGCCAAACCTGATATAGCAGATAAGATTGGCTGGGCAAATAACTTCACTCTTCATTACTCTGTCACTCACTCCTCTTTGGCTGCTTGAGGAAAGAAGGAGGGTCTGCGCCCCCAGACACTGGACAGCTCATCTTTGGTCACAGAGCAGAAGGTATAATATCTTCTAGGAAGATGATTCTCAATGGGAGGCAACTTTGGTGTCCCAGAAGACACTGGAAATACCCAGGACATTTGTTGATGTCAAGACTGGGATGTGAGTTACTACTGGCATCTGCTGGGTAGAGATCAAAAATGCTGCTAAACATTCCAGAGTGAATGGGACAAAGAATCACAACAAAGAATCATCCAGCCCAAGGAACATCCGTCCAACAGTAAGTATGTCAGGAGAAATGACATTTCCTCTGAGGTCTTTTGGAGACTAGAGAGCCATCCAGATGTACAGGAATAACTTCTTAAGAGTGAAATGTCAGGACCATGCAATGGGTGTGGGATCTTTGGCCAGAGATCCCACTGGCTCTTCTCAGAACACATCACTCAGTGTTTTGGCTCAGTCTTTCTATTCTCCATGCATAGTAGACTGCTGATTAACAGTGATTAATGGATTTATTTGCTGTTTTCTCCTATTATGGCATAAAGCATGCCAATTCCTAACAGTATGAGCCCATTTCCAAACAATGCCACCCCCAGTTTGTGTTCTGATAACACAAATATGGTAGCCTTCTAGAGCCCACCCCTGCAGCCTCAGACAGACAACACACTCGATTTTTCTGCGTGCCTGTCTTCTACTGTTAGTCTAGCATGGGACGCAAGCATGGCTTATGTGTCAATTCTGTGTTTTGTGGTGTGAGATCCTTAAGCACATGCTCTATGCTTTCCTATTCATATATAGTACATGTGCAGTGCGTGTTCAATCAATAAATATTTTCAGCTTTAAAGTATGAAAAAAATTTAAATATATGAAATAATTATTTAGAAGACAAGAACAAATATATATATATATATATATACATATATACACACACACACACACACACACACTTGGCTACATCATTAATATTTTTCTAGGTACTCTCCCTCTCAATAAAACATAGTTGATCTAAAATATTCCAGCTTTATGAGAAAGAAGACATGTTATAAGAGCAAAGGGCAATTTCTTCTGTTGATTTTAGTTACCGTGTCATGGATTTCTTACAATTTTCTTTGAAAGAATTTTGTTTAGCAGTGAAATAACTGAGTGTTCATTTAATACAAGGCACTGACTTCGGTGTGTCAGAGTTATAAGGCAGTCTTTGCTATGACTCAGACTTTGAACTGTGGTTGGAAATACAAAGTATTCTAGTCTTGAAGAGATGAATAATAGGAGAATAATAAGAATGTCCAAGTAGCAAGTAATTTAAGTACTGAGTTCTGACATTTCAAAAGTAAGTCTTTGATTAAAAAACTTGTTCTTATGATTGCTGGTGATAGATGGTTTGGTTTCTTGGCTGAGTTCAGAGGAATTTGATGAGTGGGAAAGAAATCTGTAAGTTTGTTGGAGAGCACAACGAATAAGCCAAAGGATGATGTGTGCAGTGAAGCCCCTGCTGAAGACAGTGCAGCCCCAGTGGTCCCACCCTCTGTGGGCTGAAACCTGCAGAGGGAATGCACCTGAGCTCTATTGTGCCAAGTCAGTGGGACAGTTCAGTCTCCACTGGGGCATTATCATTAGTGCCTACTGAAGGATGCGTTAAGAAAAGGACCTGAGCAATGTAGCCGTGCATCTACATCTACAGTTGTGAGAGCATAGTCCCTGAGATGGGAACACCACCTTCACCCTGGAGTTTGTTAAAAATATCAACACCAGGACCCCATCCCTGACTTCCTGCTTCAGAAACTTCAGGGGTGGCTATGGCAATGTGAGGCTTAATAAGATACCAGTTGGTTCTGATGCACACTTAAAACTTGAGAAGCACTGGTCTACAGTAAGGGTTTCATTAGGAATGTTATCTATGACTTACCCAATGTCATCTGTAGGAGGACTTTGGAAGCCTATTTCTTTCTGAGCACCTTTCTGGAAATTATTCTTTTAGCATTTAGGAAACAAACAACCCCCCTGTTTTTTCTGGCACTGGGGTTCAAACTCTGGACCTTGTGCTTGCCAGGCAGGCGCAGCACCACTAAACTACATCCCCAGCCCCTACTCTCTTGTTTTTTAAATCCCCACTTGACTTCTCATATACAGATGACCCCCAATTTATTATTGTTTAACTTAAGCTTTTTTGACTGTACAATGGTAAGGAAGCAATATGTGTTCAACAGAAAACACTTCAGATTTTGCACTGGGATTTTTCCTGGCCTGGCCATATGCAGTGCCGTCCTCTCTCATGACACTGGGTAGCAGCAGCAAGCTGTCCTCTAAGGTCTGTTGCTTGGCTATGTTGTGATGTTTGGTAAGTTCAAGGTATTAAATGCATTTTTAGAAATTCACGATGTGTTTTCAATTTACAATAAATGGGTTTACAAGGATGTAACCTCACTGTAACTCAAGGGGCAGCTGTACGTTTTATTTCTCTATCATACTGTATTTTGTGTCTTCTTATGTTATTCAAGTTTTTTTAAAACGTGGAATACAAACATATCAGTGGCAGTCAAAGCTAGCTAGGGTGAGGGCACTTGACATTCCAGGGCCAGTTAAAATACTCTTTCCCTGTTCACTCATGATGAATCTCTAATTTGCCCCTCATTTCTGGATTTAACTGGCTTGTAGAACAAGCAGTAAAAGGTTCATAAGTAGGGGGAGTCTTTAGATCTTCACTGGCCTCCATTACCTGAAAGAGTCCTCATGTTTCAAAGTTTCACTCACCCTGGCTACATATTCCTTCAGTCACTCCTAAGATATGCCGTAACAGTTGATGTCTTTGCCTACTTCGAAGTTGTGTCAGAAATGTTCCCTCATTTGCACAAAAGATGTGTTCCTAAAAAGCTCCATTTGTTTTAAACCACATTTATACCCTATGGCAATACTTAATGGAACCTTACCAGTGAATTCTTGAGTACTACAAAGAATCAGCCTCACCTGTAATTTGTTATGGTTTGAAAGATTTTCGATTTCCTGATATCAGAATTTATCCAGAGTGATAATTACCTGCAAATGGCATCTGGGACTCTGAACCTACTTTTACTCTAAACCAAGGTAAACGAGTGCCCTCTATTTGACAAGGGATATTTTTAGGCAGATTAAAGGGAAAGAGGCAAAACATGAGAATCAAAACTCTAAAACTTAGGGTTACATGGTGATAATTTTTCACAGGCAAAATTTGAAGCTGGTGATAACAACAGAGCTTTTGTGAAGAAACCATGTAGCCAAACTTGGTTGTATTTTTTTTAGCAGAATTAAGTAAAACCACACCACTACATATTAGAAATTTTTGGAAGCACAGTGGAACATTCCAAGATAAAATATTAGGTCTTTTCAGGGCTCGATCTGGGGTGAGGGAGTCAAATTGGTCCTCAGCTAGTTGTTAGTGGTGGTTTTTTTTTTTCCTGTTTTTTTTGGAAAGCCAACATATGCACTCATTTGGAAGAACACTGGAAAGGTTTTAAGGAATGATTGAGCATTTATTGATCCAACAAGTGTTTACTGAAGGCACAGTATGTATCTAGCACTGTACTAAATCCTGGGAAGCGAAAGGAAAAGATGAACAGATATTTTGTACACAAGGAGCCTCCATTCTCAGAGTTAACCCTTCCTATGATGTGCTGGAGCACGATGCTTTTGGTCTAGCTATTTTTCTGCTCTGGCCCTTCATTTCTCATTGGTAAAATCAAATTATTTGACTGGATAATCTGTCTCCAGAGTCTCTTCTGGCTCAGAGTGTCTTTGATTCTAGAATCAGGGAATGAATGCTTTTTTGACAATGTGAAAGAACTGGCACATGCAGAGTTCAGAGTTTGAGGACATAAGCTGTTTGGAAGGGGACCCTGGAGAAACAACCATGGCACTGTTGGTCCACGGTTGAGGGCCCATGAAGAGGATGTACAAATGGAGAGTAAGGCTCAAGTCCTCAGCCATCCTCTAGGTGGCGCCTCTGTTTTCTCCTCTTTCTTTCCTTCTCTTTTCCGTTGCCTCTTCACCTCACCTCAGTCGGTGAAGTCAGAGTTAGGGCAAGGAACGAGACAATGAACTCATCTGGGCCCATTTTGGGACAAAAGTGAGTGGGAAGAAGTGCGAATCTGCCCCAACTTCAGAGTCAGTTAACAGAGATGAAAACAAATACATCAAAATCTATGCTGTCACGGTTGCTCTTTGCAACTGGGACGAGAGAAGAGGATGCAGGGAGCTTTCAGAGAGGGCATGAGCTCTGCCTTCTTGAAGTCCATAGAAACACTAGGTGAAGGGGCTTTGCAGAGTCATCTAGACCTGGAGGACCCATGTGCCAGAAGTCTCTTTGGCACCGAGATACCCCAGGTAGACCAGAAATTCTCCGATTCTAAGAGACCTTCAGGAATGATGATCACATTCCCAACCATACGTTTCTGATGTTCAACAAGTTTCACTTTTGCAAATCTTCTCTTTTTGGTTGACCTAGATTTTTCTCATTTGAGAAATACACTTCTTCTTCCCCTGTGTTCTAATGACTAAAGAAAAAGGAACCTACCATATGCTTCCTGTCTGGTTCAACATTGTACAGAAGGTATGTATGTATCTTTGGAAACAGTACCACTGCTGTGCATTTGTGATCTCAGAAGAGTGTGAAGTTTGTTATAAACCCTAAATGGTTTTCTACTGCTAGAACATTTTTTGTTCTATGTGTATTGCCTGGAACACAGCCTTAGAATCTGCATGAAGTTCCTCTCCACAGTGGTAAAATAATTCTGAAGTTTTATTTTTTCTGAGTCAGCCTGGGGTCATCCATTAACATAATGAGCACAAATATGTTTTTGGTGCCATCATTGACTTGATGGTGAAAAAATGAGTTCTCGCTTTGGCAGCACATATACTAAAATTGGAATGATGGTGAAAAAATGAAACCCCTACAGACCTAGGATCTACCCAAAGATATTACTCCCTCACATAATCACATGTCTTTCCTAGACTCATTTACACTTTACAGCTCTCCTGCGCAGGAAGTACATTTCTAGTCCCTAGGGCTCTGGACATCTGCTTTCTTCACATTAATTTCATATTCTTTTTCTGATCCCCCAGCTCCCACTTACAAAGAAAATGCCTCGACACTGGGAAGAAGAGTTGAAGGTGCTTATTTTTAATTCTTTCAAAGCTATGTGCAAACCTCTTTCAATCTGTACAAATATCACTGATATCCAGAGATTCACTGGGGACTTGTTACATAGCATGCAAACAGCTTCTGCATAGGAAAATCACATTGTGTTATGTTTGTATCTCTTGTCATCCAAGAGGATGAATCAACTCCACAAAATGCTTAATAAAAACAGCAACTCATTAGAGAGAGGCTACTTCTAGGCAAGAGTGTCTGGAAGATCATTCTGCCTTTTGCCAGTTGAACAAAATGCTCTGTTTCAGATGGTAGCTACAAGTATGAAATAGAGTTGAAAGAAAATAATAGCTGATCAAATGGTTCCATTAGGCAAATAGGAACTATTTCACTGGGCTTCCTAACCTGTGAGCAATTTCTGCCCTTTTGAAAACAAATTAAGATTTCTGAAATCTTAATTATTTTCATACCACATTTGGAATCCAAATGGGAGTCCTGAATTTACTTCCACTGGTTGTGTATTAAAAATCATTTGAAACTAGCTACTAGTCAAGTTGCTTGCAGATAGGACAATATGGAAACAAAGGCATAAAAGAACCTAAACCATGATCTAAGGACACACTGTGAATCATCAGGCAACCTAGAAAAGGGATCCAAGTGTCTTCCCTCACAACCTGTGGTTTATCATCTCACCAATATATACTGTACTAGCAAGGGACACATTTGGGTTGGAATCCCAACTGTCACCTGTCGATATGTGACCATAGATAAACCACTTCCCTGAGCTTCTGTTTCCTTACTGGTAAACTGTAAAAATACAATGTATTAATAAAGACGTAGTAAACAGGACAATGTGTTTACCAGAGCTTTATGCTCAATAAATGGTAGCTATTACAGCAACACATTCCCTCCTTTCACTCACTTTTCTCAATGATTTAGCTTCCAGATGTTTAATGTTGCATAAGTAAAAGAAATAGGAGCTATGGAGTAGGGCACAGTAGTGCAAACAAGAGACCGTGTTCCTTAGCACAAATCTAAGACTGATTCAGAATAAATGCAAGAATGCAAACTGTTCTGGGTCTCCCCTCTTTTGACATCTTAGCCTTCTTCACTTTTTCTTATTCACTGCCTGTAAATACATTAGGTCATGAAATGTATACATCTTCAATTGATGGCGATCTTCAGTCATTAGCTATCCATATTCCTGTGTTTCACCACATATGTCAGGAATCAACATAAGCGATGAGGCTAGGAAGTTATGTTTTAAACAATGCCTTTTAAATAACCTATTCGACAAAATTTAGAAGAAAAATTTCCTCTTGTGGCTAGGTAGTGTTACATGGTTTCCTGGCACCAGGTAGCCACACTGAAATCATCAGTTTCAGATATATCAGTAAGAGAGTAAAGTTGAATACACACAATTCATATACTTCCTCAGAAAGTGTTCTTTAATCTTCTTATGTATTTCCTAGAGGCTTTTGGTTGGAGGAATTATCTTATTTGTTGGATAGCATAGTATGTATATTTTAGAATTTATATGCCATACTATTGCAGGGATTTTATATTTTACATTGGCAATGCATATAAATTACTATCAAAGAAGACAAGTAAACAGTAAACATCAACAAATTACAGTGGCACTTCGGTTCACAAACTCAATTCTCTCCATGGTTTTGGTCACAAACCAAACAGGAGCAGAACTGAATCAAATTTCCCCATACGGTCAACATCGAACCTAGCCATTGAATTCAATTTGTCAACTCGGTTTGTGACCAGAATTGTGGAAAGACTCAAGTTCATGAATTGAAGTACTACTGTATTTTTCTTATGATTCAAAATGATCACTTTTTTTGTTTCTGTTGTCCAACTTAAATGGTCTACATGGTTCTTCACAATTGTAAGCTTCCATCCTGGACGTCATCTTTTCCAGGGAAAAAAAACTAGCTAAAGCATGGTAGCCATAAGAGGACAGTAATATCTCCATTTTTACCTCCAGAGTTGGGTTCTTAAAAATCCACAGGGATAGATACAGCATTTTAAAGTCTGTTTTAACTATCCACAACCTTATTTGAGACAATATCTACTTAGGAGTGCAGTCATATGTTTGTTTTTTGTTGCTGTTGTTAAATTCTTTTATTAGTACATTTTAGGTATACAACACAATTACATTTCTCATTGGGAATTGTACCTTTACATAATGCATCTTGATTCTTATTTTTCCCCCATTCCTAGCCCTCCCTT
>NW_004624756.1:13595503-13658290 GCF_000247695.1 Heterocephalus glaber
CTTTGGGGTTGCTGTAGGTGATCTGGAAGTCTGGTTTTGAGACTTATTTATATGTTTTCTCATTTTGACTGGGGGGGGGGGCTGTTGGTGCAAGCACAGGTTACCTCCTCTGAGCTGGGAGAGGTGGGATAGGGGCCAGGAGCAGCAGTAGGGATGGTGGCCCAAAAGCCCTTTCCTCTGGGCTTGGAGCAGTGGGAGGGATGTTGGCTGGGAAGCCCCTTCCTCTGTACCAGGAGCAGTGGGAAGGTGGCTCAGAAGCCCCTACTTCTGGGCCTGGAGCGGCAGGAGGGATGGTGGCCTGGAAGCCCCTTCCTCTGGGCCAGGAGCGGCGGGACCAGTCAAGTGTTTTTTACAAAATTATTCATCGCAATTTTTTTCAGGTACATAAAAGATTAGAAGTATTTTCTTAAGTTAGCCCTTTTCCTTCATGTCTGATCCAAAGATTACAGGACCCAACTTTGAGGGGAAAAAATATGTAACTACTGTTTCATTAAGTCAAAGTGGACTTTTAGAGATGGCCTCCCTTGTGTGAAAATGTGTTCTTTAAATAAGTTTTACCTCTGTCATCACTAAAGATCATCTTATCAACTAGGCCTAATGAGCCTCCAGTCATAATCCCACCACCCAGTTATCTTTGATGATGGATAATTAATAAAGGGGTTGTTAAAGACCACTATCAAGGTCAGTGCTGAACAGCAGCAGCACGTGAAAGCAAATCAGTCTATTTCGCCCACACAAGCTAGGCCAACCCAATCTTTCTGTTCTGCTGGAGGTGGAACAATAGAAGAACTCACCCTGTGCAGCAGACCACACACACCTGGGGTGCTGTGTGTGCCACTGAATGAGACTGCATGCACAAGTTTCAACAAACTAGGAGCCTTTATTTCTGAGCATTTCTAGAGATGAGCTTCTGCTACTTCCTGCAGTAGGAATGCCAGTCACCCATACTGGAGAATATTAACAGTTCTGTCCAGTCTCAGAAATGACTTATTATCTCAGCATAGAAACATTTGTTTAAATATTAAACAGTGAAATCTTGCCTGCTCATTAAAGCCAATAAAAAAAAAGAACAGGATGGAAATTGGTTAACAATCTTAGACTTTGGCCAGCCGACTGGCTTGAATGTCATTTGTCTTGGTGGCATGTCACCCACCCAGAGGAAACCCTGTGCATCACAATCCCAGCTTCGTTCACACACAGTGTTTACAGTGCTTCTATGATACGTGCCTGTCTTCTCATAAAACATGCAGATGCTGAACAAAGTCATTTTTTGGTCTTCTCAAGGACCATTATGAATAACTGTGTGAGTCTGGATTCATAAATTCCATTTGCCATCTATTGTGTTTTGATCTGAGAAGTACATGCTGAATAAAAGTGCTTTTAAAATCGAATGCAAGTCAGTTCAAATTTGCCAGGCTATTGGTATGTTGGTTGCTTGGTTGGTTTTCAGTTCAATTCAACTCAATTCATTTTAATTAAAAAATACCACTGGATACCCACAGTGAGCATATCCTCTGTTTAACAGAGTGGTAAGGTGGTTTCCAAGGTTTATCTAACACATATTACCCAACCTCAGGGAACTACACTCTCATTACTATACCATCCTGATCCTTGACTTTCTTTTGAGATGGCTTTACTAACACAGTTCCCTATCACTACGTTAATCACTGATATATTCTCAAAGCTCTTCTCATAGCTTTTGTAAACATAATGCTAAGTAAAGGAGAAGAGATTGGGTCATGTTTTTAAATCAGTGACCTACCCAAATGTGTATGTTGCTCAATAATGGGTAGTATTTTCAGTAGAGTAGTGAGAAAGAGAATGAAATACTATCATCGTTTAACCAATAAATGATTCTTTTATCACCTTAAGTCCAAGAAGTCATATGGATGAGGTGATGAAGGATGAGTATTTAGTTAAACATATTTGATGTTTTTTCTCTGAATTGTTATCATCTGAATTTACCATAAGCGTGCTTTGCTAACAAGATTTCACATAAAATTTATTAGTATCTTGTTAGCAGTGGTGTGAATTTATTTGGGGATGCAAAGAGGTGATTCCTTCATTTAAGCAATTGTCTATTGACCATCTACTATGTGCCAGGTACAGTCTAGGTGCAAAGTGTAGCAAAGTGAAAGTCCCCAGCAAATAAAAGATACTGGAGAAAGGCATTGGGAAGATGAGAGATAAGCAAGTGCTTCAGATGATGCTGGTTGGAAGTCAGGTGGCAGGAGGACTGAGAGCTGAGGAACTAGAACAAGGTCATGAGTAACCAGGATGAGAAGAGTTTTAGTAGAGGAACTGGTGGAGGGCTGAAGACCAACTTGGAAAAGCTTAAAAAGGAATAAGAGAAGAGAAATTTAAGAAAGTTCTGAAGGAGACTTCAATTGTGATGATCTTCAGCAATAGGACAATAGAAAGTTTGGTAAAGAGAAAAATAATTTCTGATAAGAGGAATAAAAGCATGTTTGCAAGCTAAAGGGAATGAATCAGTAGAGACAAAAATGCAGATAATATTGGAATGAAAAAGTGTGTTTTACTCATTCTGTAGCTGTTTGAAGATTGAGATATAGAAGAATATGAGATCTTTTATTAACTGAAATAAAATCACAGTAAGTGATAGAAATCCAATTGTATAAATGCAGGATGGAAAAATAAAATCTAAACCATGTTTAAATAAGTTTGCTGATTTCCTAACTGGTTTTTGTTCTTCACTAGCAATTTACCCTCTGTACTAGAGTTTGTAAGAGTACTGTCAAATCAAGATTTTATTTATCTAGGATGTAGGATGTTTGGGGAATAAGATGCTTTGACTAAGAGGACTGTGCTGTTTAACATGGATTTGGGTGACAGAAAATAAATCTAAAACTGCATAAAACGAACTTGAGTCTTTTATGATTTAGACGATACTTAAGAAGTTGCATGAAGTTTCAGGGTTAATATTATAACACTGTAACATATAAAGTAAGTATAATATGTAGGCAGATACACTCATTTTATGCTGACCATCTTATACTAATCTGTAAAGGGCCACATTATTCTGGATTTGGAAGATGTATGGTTTCCGAAGCAGCTACTCAAATCTGCCATTGTAGGTTAAAAGTAACTCTAGACAATGATTAAGTGGGACATTGGACAAATTGTATAAATGCACATTCAGGCTTTTTCATAGATCATAAATAAAGGAATGCGTTTGTTCCAATAAAATTTCTTCACAAACATGGATAGAAGACTGGATTTGACCAGGGGCAGTAGTTTGCCAACCTCTTCACAGAGATGATTGATTTAAAGAAATGTTTTAATATTTCATATCACATTGTAATTAAGGCTTTAGAACCATAGGTGCCATTCTTTTATTTTTTTGAAACTTCACATACTATGACATAAGTGACCAATTATTCTATGTCTTATTTAAGAAATAGGCTTCTATTTTGGTACCGGGGATCGAACTCGGGTCCTTGCTCTTGAGCAGCAGGTGACGAAACCACTGAGCTAAATCCCCGGCCCTAGTGACCAATTATTCTAATGTTGTCAGGTTTTTGAAGCTAGGGAAAGGTGACTGGAGATGAACTTGTTTGTATCACTTCATTTCTTTAACCCTTTATCATTTCATCTGTAAAATGGGGATAAAATATATCTCATAAGATGGTTGTAAAGCGTAATGAAGTATTGTTTTTTAGTGTGTCTTTTACTTATATGAGCTTGTTCCTTTGATTTTGGGCTCTTGGTCATGAATGTAGAGAGTAAAAATTTTCACTTAAGAGTTTTGTGAGCTTTTGCTATTTGGGTGTCACAAAGGGATGGGGAAATCTGTGGTAAGTCACTTAGGGAAGAACCATCACTTCCCTCTGCCACTTCTGCACCCTCTTCATCCAACCTCGATCTTCTAGGTTGTGAGAAGTTTCAGCCTTAATGTGGAAGGCTCACACAGCTAGTAGTAGCTTCTCTGTGAGAAACTATAATTAATTTCAGTTCTTTGGTTTAAATCAAAGTTCCCATTTGGAATCTTTCTTTGTGTGAGCCACTGTGTTGAGGGGTGACAACTTTAGATGCAACCACAGATAAGGACTTGTGGGCAAAAGTGACCCGGATTTTGCTCTCCTTGCTGTTGGATCTGTGTGGATATAAAACCTTGGGTGCATGCATTTCCACTCCCTGTGCCATCGGAGTGACTAGAGTTAGTGGGCCACACTCTGCCCAGGACTTGTGGGACAGAAGTGTCCCATCTGTACCCAGCTTGATCCTACAGCATGCAAGGCCCCAGAGATAATCAGTTCTAACAGATAAAGAAAACCTATTTCCACCCCTGTGAAGGATACCTACCCCTCAGCATGGGGAGTCAGCACATCTCGGAGAGGAAGTGGGTAATTGCCTTGAACTTGCTGGGCACGTGGTGAGTTAAATGTGGAAGGTACAGTCACTTTCAGCCAGGATGCAATTCATAAAATGCCTTGATAGGAAATATTATTATTATCTTCACGTTATAGATGAGGAAATTGAAGCACAGACAGGTTAAGGATTATCCCAGGTTAAGGCTTCTTGACCCTAGCATTCAAGATTGTCTCCCCAGGGGGCTTCACTGGACTGTCCCTCAGGGCGAGTCATCTGTCCCCTCTGCCACAGCACTTACACATTGTATTAAAATTGCCTGCTTTTTTGTCCCAGGGCATTAGTCCTTGTTCCGAGTTCCATCATCTTTAGCTGAATGACTGCAAGAATAAATATCATCAGTGACATTTAATAAAAGTGCTTGTGCAGGAAAGTGCCGGCTGAGACAACATTTAAAATATAGAAGAGGCACTGCTGTGAGGAGACTCAGTGGTAGACCCTGCCTTTTATTTCGGTTATATTAAGCACTCTTCAAACCTTACCATAGCATAATTCCATTACAAAAAAATACAATAAAGTTAGGATGATAGCAAAGAAATGGTAACAATAGCTGCCATAGAGACAAGAGAAGAAACCCCACAAATCCTTTGTTATTGCTCCTTTCTTCTTCATTACTTTCTGAAGTTGCCTCCCCCATAAGCAAATGAACTGGGTTGCCCCCAACTTCTCCCTTCTGTTTTTACTTAGCTAGATGGCTGAGTGGTAAGACCACTGGGCAGAAGTCACGTCTACATTCTACAAGACCTTCCAAAATATTTACTTTATAGAAGGGGCCGATTCTTCTTCCCAAACTAACCGGCTACAGAAAAGAATGTCCCTTCTTAGAAACCGACCAGGCTTCTCCCAGGGCTCAGGTTAGATGACCCAGCCTGCTGCCAGAGCCATGAACAGAAGCTTCCTGGAAATCGGGCAGCACCGAAATGACCTTGAACAGGGGTTGTCTTGGAGACTGCTGCAGTGTGTTGGAATCAGGCAAGGGGCTGCGTGTCTGCTGCCGCCGACCTCGCCAAAGGGAAGGAAGGGCAAGGTCAGGAAGCCTCGGAAGGCGCAATTCTGCGCGGGGTGTTGATTTGAGCCGATATGTTTACATCTCACACTTCCTTTTTTGGTGCTTCCATTTTCCAAACACATGTTCCCCTTTTCTAACTGGAAGTTCAGTCACTGCTATCCTCAGAGAAGGCCAGGCTAGTGCCCAGTGGGACGCGTGATTAGAATTCTCTGTGCTGGATGCACCTGGCTCTTCACATCGTGAGTCAGGCACCGGGCGGGGAGATCGGTGCCCGCAGTAGAACCCAGCCTGCCCACCTTTGATGCTGGGCCATGACATGAGTCCTTTTTCCCTTTCCCTCCAACCATTATAGAGAGACTGGATCTCAGGATGAAGATGATGCTTTTGCTTTTAAAAATGCACTTTTGCTGTTTCTCAAGTGAAAACGTGTATTTCTCAGGCTGTAGCTGGCTATAGTTGGGACACTTAGGTGCTCATTAATTATTCCTAAGGAACAGAGAACTTGTTATTTACCAGGTAGTAAAAAATATTTAAAGCCCTTCAACAGTTTTTTTACTGGGAGGGAAGGATTTTTCAGCTTCTAGCGTTTCAGATATGAATCCTGAAAGGGCTATTCTTTCATGCTTCTCTCCCTACAGGCATAAACATACCGCATTTTAAGCTTGAAACACACAATGTTATCTACTTCTGTTGTCTTATGTAACTTTTCAGGAATGTTGAAAGACTTTCCGGGCTTCGTGGAGGTTGGGAATGGGGAAAGGAGAGAAGGGGGCTGGGATAGGTTTGAGGGGAGTTCGGGAGAGTGGAAAAAAATAAGGCTTTTCCATACATCGCTACATTGGCTGTTTGTAACATGAAGTTGTTGCAATTAACCTACAAGCCGGAAGTGTGGGCTGAAGACTCTCAGCTGGTATCACAAGCATTTGTTGATAAGGAAAACTTGGAGGAAGAGCTCTGGAGAGTTGTTGTCTTCAGTGGTTTCTTATGCAGGAGGAAGTCTATATGGATTAGTCAAAAAACTGCTGCACCCTATCTGGGAGAAAACTGTTTATTTTGCTGCAAAAGGAATGTTTCTGCCAAGATTGAAGTGTCGATCTTCTAAATTAGGTCTTTACATTGCACGCTCCAGCACATGAGCCCATTGTCTCGCTTAAAACAGTTATTCGAGAGTGGCTAAATGACTTGCCAAACCGCACCAGCTACAAAAATAAGAATAAATATTCAGATATCCACATCTAAAAATCCTTAATTACCTTTACCCCAATTAAACCTGAATTAACCTATCAACATAGGTAAATATCCCCTCAGGTCTAATAAAATAAAATGGATTTCATTCGAGAATATGCTATATTTCATGCAAGACACAACCAGAGGAAAAAATCTGAAAAATATTCTGGATTTTTAAAAATAAAATACGGTGGTAAGTTAATGGAAATAATTAGTGAAAATTAAAACCCTCAAGACACTAGAAGTAAAATAGAAATTGTTTTAAGCAAGACAATGAGTTCATCTGCTGGAGTATACAATATAAAGACCTAATTCAGAAGATTGACAAAACTTGACAGAAAGGTTCCTTTTGCAGCAAAATAAGCAATTTTCTCTTCTAGATAAAGTGGAGCAATGTTTTGACTAGTTCATATGGTTTAACCTATATGTATCTTAGAGTAATGTTAGGCAGATAGTAAAACAATCTGGACATATTATGTATAGGAAAACACAATACACAGTAGAGAAAGATGAAGAGTTAAACTGGAGAGTTAAGCTTCAAGGTCAACTACAAGGTGCATCTGATGAACTTTCATAATGAGATGTTCATCACATTTTCTTGGCACTTCGGAAATTATCACATTTCAGATTTTTTTTTGGCTGAGCATAGCACGTTTACTACGTCATCATCTATAAAGTAAAAAAAAAATTCCAGGTTACTATTTATCTGGATGAAAATGAAACTGGATGCGGATGGCTCCTTGCTGGGCACTTATCCACAAGAAAAAAATGGCCTGCTGGGTTATTGAGTCAATATACACATGGCTTCATGATTGGGCAGGTGGAGTAATATCTCAGAACTATTGTCCATCATAAAACATCCCAAGTCTGCTCTGTATCAGCCCATCCCCTTCCTAGAAATCACTCAGCTAACTTGTTTGGTTCATAATAAACCTGAAATAATGATAACAATTTAGATTGTTTCTGGAAGGCCTTCCAATAAAAGCTGAGGGCTAGGAAATTCAAATGGGTAGTTCCTGTTTTAAAGTTAAGATAACTTTAGGGTCAAATCTCCTTGTAAAGGAACATTTGGTGAATTTATCTGAGTCATAAAAAAGTAAAAATGGCCTCAGAAAAGATGAAATGCATATTTACCAGCAACAAATAGTAAAGTTCCCTGACTTTCTGGAGAAGGAAAGTGTTTTTAGAGAAGGACTATTAAGATGATCTGCTCTACCGAAAGTGGAATGATCCATGCTTTAGACCCTGCCCATCAAGAGGTCCTAATCAGGTAACCAGTTGTAGTCTTCAGCTGACAAGTCTGTGTGTTAAGTAAAGAAATGGATGCACATGAAGAAAATAACTTTCATTCATAGAAAGGGCTTCATGTGTGCTGTAGACCAACAAAAAGACCCCATAACTGGGGTACTAGGACCTGCTCCAGATGGGTTCAGATGAGCCCCTCTGACTGCCCACAGCAGCAACTCTGCAGACACAAACACTGAATTCCGCTTAAAGTCCCAGAGAAGAACAGTCAAGAGGGGCTTTTATGTGAATGTGCTCACAAAATCTTCCTCAAGTTTCCCTCTTATAGGGGGAGGAGATGATACAAAACATTCTCCAAATTCGTGACAAATATCTGGACAGTCTGAAGGGCCTTATTTGAGATATGTCTTCTATTTTTTTCTCATTCTAATGTCTTATGAGGGTTCTTATGGAAGTTTCTAAAAACAAATAAAATAGCCCAACCCATTAGTGTGGTTCATACCACTAGTCACTTTGCGTGTCTTATGCACAGCTACCTACATTTGTATGTAGAACATATGGTTTGAAAACATGATTGGGGGAGATTCTGCAGCTGTCTGATTTCTTGCCTCTTCTCTATTGTTTAATACAACTTCCAAAGAACAAACAAATGCCAAGAAAAATCACTCCTTAATTCTTCCTACCTAATCAACTCCCTATTGGGCAAAGACTACTACCAAAACTTACACTAGGGAAATTCAAGATATTGCTTCCAATTTGCTGCATGCAGAGATCATTTTATCTGTGGTTACTTTTCTGCAGTATTGCAGGACTTCAAAATTCAAAGTAAATTTAAATTCTATGTACTCCAATAGTTCGACATAGCTAAAGTATGAGCCCCCCTGCCCTCCATCATTCTGGATAGACCTGGGATGGCAGCATGTTGCCTCCAGGGACAGGGAGTCCCCTTTCCATTTTAAGCAACTTTAAATTTTAGAAAGGTCTTCGTTGAACCAAAGTTTGGTTCCCTGAAGTGGCACAGACCACGTGGTCTGGCTTTCAGAGTAGACTTTTAATTTGAAGATATATATTGTAGACCATAGTCCCTCTGCTCCCTGTAGGTTAGGCAACCTCTTGGGAGGAGCTTCTGACAAAGGCTAGACAGGGTTAATTTAAAAGGAAACTGCCATAAATGTATGCTCATTCTACTTTCATACATGATGGTCAGTGTGAGTGGAGCAAACCTCTCAGGTTAGGATGAGAAAAATTAGATTAAATTCTTTTTCTAATATAAAGAGACAAACATCACACCATCTCCTAAAGGTCTACATGCTGTTTCTTATGGTTTTGGAGGTAGTAGCCTTGAGAGTAGCTCAGTTCCCATTAGAAATGGGGCTGAATAACCCCGTGGCTGTGGACTCCTAAACTGCAACCCAACACCATAACTGATAGTAGAGAATATCAGCAATGACATTGTTTAAGACCGAATGTAACACAGGTAACAAGAATTTACCCTTCCTATTCCTCACAGTGCATCTCAGTTCAGGTCAGACCTGCAAAGGGGCCAAGGAGAACCATCAGAAGAGCTCCAGAGATGGGCAGCCTCCAGACAGAAGCCTGCCGTGGTACAGAGCTCATCCAGGAAGCTTCTAGTACCCAGAGGGCACAGAACAACATCTAGACAGAACTCTTTACTGCTGCAGAAAAAAATCCAAGGAGGAGGATTGAAAGATTCATATTGTAGAGCTCCTTTCCTCGTTTAGGAAATCTTTGGCACTATTGGTCATTAGGGCATGTATCAGTGTCTTTCTCCTCCACTAGCCTGTCAGCATCTTCAGAGTCAAAGTCCTGCATTCATGGTAGCATCCTGTGGAACTTCAATGTCCCTCACACATGGCACAATTGCTAGGTTTGAGGAGTTTCCTTTCAAAGACCAGAAACTTTTTCTAGAAAAAGTGTAGGGATCCTTTAGGTCCAGGGTCCTCTAGGGTAATGAGAGAATCCATGCTTCTAATCCCACAGGCCCAGGATGGCCCTGGGAGCTCTACCCTTTCTGAAAGGGAAGTAGTACAGAAGGTTCTTGAGTATTCAAATAGATGATTGCTGAAATCAATGCACCACAAACAAGCAACTGACTAGGACAAATGAAAGCAATTTCATGATTTTAGCATATTGCACAAAATTTATATATACAATATTTATGATGTATATAATATGACATATATATGACAGTGAGACAATTTTTTGGTTTTTTCCCATGTGAAAATCTCAGGTCAGGGCATGGTGGTACATGCCTGTCATCCTAGCACTAGGGAGGCTGAGGCAGGAGGATTGCAAGATTGAGCCCAACTTGGGCAGTGATGGTGGCTCTTTTAGAGGTTTCAATGATACCAACAGTCTGTAGCAGCATGTGTGCCACAGGTTAGCCACCATTGCTCTGGAATAAGAGGGGAGGGAGAATAGTAAGATTAGTATTTATAAAACATGACACTCTTAAAATAGTTTGCATAAATAAATCTGTACTTTTAACGTATAGGTCCAATTATAAACTAAAAGATCCAAAGTATATTGAGGAGGATAAAGGGCAGATCAGAAAAAAATTCAAACAGATATCCAAAATGGAATCAAAGTGAAACCACTCCATTTCTGTGTAGTCTGGGCCTAAATCCAAACAAATGAATAAGGGCAAGTTTCCCCTGAAAGGCACAGGTTGAGCTTCCCTCTAGAAAATTACAGAATCTAAAGCAGGTGAGGATTAGTGGAGCACAGGGAATGGGGAAAACTAAGCACCAAGATACATCATGTACAGGTACAAGGACTCAATGATAAGTGTAAACGTATTGTATACCTAAAATGTACCAGTAAAAGAATTTAAGCAAAAAAAAAACAACCCAAAAAGGTGGTCATCTTGGGTTTGGGCTCCCCACCTCTGTAGACATCAAATGTGCTCACACAATTCTGTTGATAATACTATGTAGCAGCTAAAATGGAAATACAGCATCCACTGTTGTTTCTGGAAATGATCTCATCATAGAGGTTCTCCAACATCCTACAGGGAAGCTTAACTGATGCCACATTTGGATCTTTCCTTGAATCATAAACCCCCAAAGTGGAGAACCTACATACATACCGATACATGAAGAAGGATATGTATTCCTGTAGAGTCCAAAACAAACAACAGCCCAGCAGGGAAAACAATGTCTGGCATAAAAGGCTGCTAGGTGTGATCACAACATACTGTGAATGTTTTAAAAATTGTTTTCAATGTTATTACAGCAAAAGACACACTGTCATTAATTCCCTTACTTTAAACACATTTATCCAGTCATTTTCACCACTTTCTGAGGCAGTTTGGGAAGTCCTGTTTCATGAGTGTCGTTCCTTGTTCTGTTGTGTCTGCCTTGGTGTCCTGAATTGATTCAAAATACTTATGGCAATTTATGTCAAATCAAATGGTATAGTGTGTCCTCATGCACCTTATTCACCAGACCTGTCGCTGTGCAACTTCTGGCTCTTCCCCAAAGTAAAAATGACCAAGAAAGGTAAATGTTTTGAATGAGTTCAGGACATGGAGGCAGCCATAACCTCACAACTAAAGACTCTCGCAAAAGAGCACTACCAGAACTGCTTCAGAAAGTGGCAAGAATCAATGGATAATGCATCCAGAGCAAGGGAGAATATTCCGAGAAAACATTAATGACAATGTGCCTTTTAATGTAATAAATATTTTTTAATTTGTATATTCACCATAATTTTTGATCATACTGTGTACATTATCCATTTGAAGTTGCCTGTTTCTGATGATGCATTTTTTTTTTTACTTTTGTTGAGTATTATTTTCATCTCCAGAATAATTTAGGAGAAACAGATATTCTTTTCCTTCAAGTGTCTGAAATGCAGAATTCAATTTTTTCAAAGAAATAAGGAAAATATGATGCATTTGTTTTAAAAATTCTTCATGATGATCTTGGACTGAGAGCTCCTGGAGGATTTACTTTTGATGACTTTAGGACTAAACATGATTATCCACTTCAGTTTGGGGTCAAGGGCAGCAGATCCTTCTACCAAATTCCTGAGAGAGAAGCTAGAAGAAATCTTAGGCAGGTAATCTTACATTTTAAATTGTGTCTACTAATTTAGTGGTTAACATCTGCTCTACAGTTTTCCCAGGATGATTGTGAATGTTAAATTACACAATATATGAAAGGCACTTTTGCAAATTAAAAGTGCAATAAAGTGGGCAGTACTATTATAAATAGAGGCTTCTGTGTAACTATCAATTTGACATTTTATAAAGCCTGTTTGCTATAAAACAGAAAACTAAGGAGCAATCTTTTCAATCCATTTCTAGAATTATCTTGAGATCAGACTTCCAAAGCTTTGCATATAGAAATGTATTAAAGAAAAAAATCATGGTATAATATTCTTTTCCACCATTTTTAGCCCACTAAAGAAGTTAGAACATTTCTCAAGACATGTCAGTTCAAATGCCCCTAATGGCTAGATGCCTAGACTGAATTTACAGAAATTAAATTCTCTAAGCATGATATTACGAGGGTAAATTTTCAACCTGTTCCCCTCTTGGTTTGAAATAAATTCATTCTGAAATATTTTTATTTCATATGCTTGACTTCCTCATAAGTCTTCATGAAGTCAGCATTAAATATTATTTCCTTTCACTTAAGGGAAAGGAAATGAACTACATTCTGCCAATAGATAGTTATGCAGTATCAAAGCAGCTTAAAAAAAAAACTAAAGCTTTGGGAACTGAAGGGAAATATGCAAAAGAGAGGTCTTGAGAATGTAAAGCCATAAAATGATGAAAATATTTTTTCCTGTGAAATATTTTGTTTATGTTTTAGTTTTGAAGAAAAATAGAACAGAAAATACAAGAAGTTCCCAAATATTTCCTTTATCATTAACATTTTGCCTCATCATAATGCACTCATTACAATTGATAAGCCAATACTGATGCATTATCATGAACTAAATTCCAGGTATACATAAGGGTTATTTCTGTGTGTGCACCTTCTCTGGGATTTTATGACAGTATAATGATACATATTTATCCCTGCAGTATCATATGAAGTAGTCTAGGCTCTTCTTATTTATCTGTCTCTCTCCCAAGCTCTGGCTCCCACTGATCTTCATACAGTCTCATAGTTTTGCCTTTTCCAGAAAGTCATATGGTTAGTTGTATGTCATACTTAGCAATATTCATTTAAGATTTCTCATGTATCCTGTATGGCTTGAAACTTCATTTCTTTTTAATTCTAACACTCATTTTATAAAACTACTATACTTTGTTTTTCCACTTATCTACTAAAAAACACTTTGGTGGTTGTAATTTTTAGCAATTATAAATAAAGCTGCCATAAACATTAGTGTGCTGGTTTTTAACGTACATATAAATGTTTAACTCATTCTAGTAAATACCGAGCAGTGATTGTTGTGTTATATGACAAAACCATGTTTAGCTTTGTAAGATACTGCCAAACTGTGTGTCAAAGTGAGAAATAATTCAAAAAACATTTTTAAAAGTAGCAAAAAGACATATATTGCATGTTATGAATTTATTCATCATTCATATATTGCATAGTATTCAAGATAAATTCAATAATAGATAAGTGTGTATGATTTTTCGGCTTACATTAAGAGAAAGCCTAATGTTATTCACATATGAAGAGACAAATTATTTTAAATATTTCATTTTCTACATAATCCTCATTTTGCTCAACCAGTACCCTTATGTGGAGCCCTGTGACAGGTCCCAGCACATAGAGAGCCAATAAAGGACCCTATTGACAAATAGTAGCCCATCTTTATTTTCACATTATTCCCTGCCTTTCATTATTCTCCGAGTCCTTTAGCCACAAATAAAAGCCCCAAAAGAGCTCCTTGCCACTATCATGACCTTGTAATGTCTCTACCAAAGAGCTAGGAGAAGCATAGGGACTCGCTCTGTATCCTGCCTCTTTCCCTGGGCTGGGTCGTGTCCTTGACCCCAGTCAAAGCTGTTGGCACAGCTGATTCCAAATGTTGCTGCTCTAAGACTTAATCTTTTATTACAGTAGGTAGCAGCCTCTGCCTTTGCTAATCACCCAAGGACATTTTATCTGACTCCTTAGTATCCAATAAATGCACCATCACACCCTTTATCCACAGCGGATACATTCCAAGAAATTCTTATAAATACCTGAAGCGGTAGATAGCACTGAACCCTATAAACTATATTTTTCTTGGGCAGACACACCTATGATATGATAATGCTCAATCTATAAATTAGGCACAGTTAAACACTAACAACAACAATAAAATGGAATAATTAGGACAATATACTTTAATAAAAGTTGTTTAAAACTTATGAATTGTTGATTTCTGGAATTTTCCATTCAGTATTTTCTAATTGTGGTTGTGTCTGGGTAACTGAAACCACAAAAAGTGAAGCTACAGTTGAGAGGTCTTTACTATGAATGTATTTCTGGGAACACAACTGCTTTTCTTCTTCCTTCTGTCTTCCTTTCCTTCTATAAATTATTAAGTGTAGACTTGCAGTGTGATCGACATAAGACACTACTTTGTGTGGCTGAGTCCTGAACCTTATAGAATAGAGAGATAAACCAGTAACCAGAAAAGTACAAGACTATGCGTTAAGTGAGATATGCTATCAAAACTTCCTGGGACTTCAGAGATGGTTGGAAAGTTGTCCCAGGGTGTGACGGGGTTAGGGTAGGCTGAGTCTTGAGCGTGTGTGGGAACCTATTTAATGGGTGGGCTTGTGGAGGGTCAGCTGGAGGGAAGAGTCACTCCTGATCAGTGTACCCCTGCAGGTGCAGGTAAAAGAGTAGCTTGCTAGGACAAAGTAGTAATGCAAACAGCGGAAACACCCTAGTGGTTCTAGAAGCCACAGAGAGTAGACAGGCTGCCCCTGGTGTGTCTCACACACACACACACACACACACACACACACACACACACACACACCCTATTCCTTGAGGTGTTCATTTGTATATGTCTAGGGGCTCCTTTTTCTCTAATTTTGCCTGAGGAAAGTCCTGCTTTCAGTGAAGACAAAGCCTCAGTGTTCTGCACAGCTCAGAATATAGGACCAAGGTGACCACTTGCTAAAAATCTACACTGAAAAGTAAACATCCGTGGGTCTTCAGAGGGAAGAGCCCAATCAATTCCACAGTTTCCTGGACAGACCAGGCAACAGCAACACCATTGGGGATGTTGTAAGAAATGCAAATTTCTGGGCCCCACCCTGGAGCCTGTGAATCAGAAACTCTGGAGATGGGGCCCAGACAAACACAGTTTACCAAGCTCTCCCAGGAGCTCAAAGGCCAGCAGAAGTTCTGGAACCACTGCTTTAGTCGATTTGAGGTGTCACTTGAAGGAAAACTGAAATTTTAATCAACTCTTGTTTTTGTCGTTAATAAACCAGATTCTAACTAAATAAAATAATACACCCGACGCTGTAGGAAGGGGACAGTTTTAGGACACTGGTGCATTTGGCACTGAGTTCTACGTGCAGAGTAATGTAATCGGTTGCTTCGGTTTCTTGAGATAAAACCAATCTTTAGGAACCCTGCAAGAGTACAGAAAGCATAACAAAGGTAAGTGAACTGTAAAACGCACAGCGCTTTATTGACCATGTTCAGTCATAAACGTTTACAGCACCTCCTAGGCCAGGTGAGAAAGCACGGGACACACGGGTGTTGGCAGGGCTGGGGGCTCGCCTCGGTAAGGTCGGGTAAACGGGGTGAAGGGCCATGCTGCATTGATAAATATTTACAGGCAAATCATTGAAGAATGAGAGAAGTTATATTATTGTCGAAAGGCAATAGGTCATTTTTGAATAGTGGCATCTGAAACTGGAAACAAATTTGTTACTGAAATACAAATTGGAGGAAATTGCTTTTGTGGGAAAACATTTCCTCCTCGGTGGGTTTCTCTTTTGTGTTGTGCCTGTTCCAGTGGTGGAATTTCAGAGGACTGGGATCTCCTGATAGGGCCCTGCTCCTGTTCCAAGCTCCCCGCGGCAGCCTTAGGCAAGGTGCCTGTGCCTTGGGTCTGCTTTTTCTCACGGGAGATAATGACCTTAATGCCTCACTCTGCGTCAAATGTTATAAAATCTGCAGATGATTGTTTCTAAAGGCAGAGCATTAAAAAGAGAGGTCAGGGAGCTTGCAATGGTCACCCCAATCTTTCCCTTCATCCTTACAGTGATTTTATAACCAGGAAGATTGTAAATCACGACCTTGAGCTTGATACGATGAGGGATTCCTGAACGCAGAAAAGAGTCTGTCTCTCTGAAGAATATGATAAACAACAAGAAATACACACAGCTGAACTGTTTTCTAAGCATGATAATGACCCAATGCTGGCATCATGCACCAGGGACATAAATTAAATTTTGAAAACGACTGAGAACACCAATTGTGGGTAAGGATGAGAAATAATCAGAATTTGGAAATATTTGTGAGGGTATAGAGTCGTACAACCACTTTGGGAAAAGAGTCACCATTTTCTTAGGAAACCAAACATATACCTCCTTTATTGCCCAAGCAATTCTACTTGAAAGTACCCAAGAGACAAGAAAACCTGAATCCACAAAAAGGCTTGTATAAAAATGTTTGCAGAACCTTTATTTATAATAGTCCCAATTGGAATCATCACAGTGTAAGTTAGTAGGATAATGAATACACAGCTGATTGGGTATTCATGTAAGAAAATAACATTCAGTAATAAGATGGGATAAGCTGCATATAAATGCCTCATGGACGGGCCTCAAGAAATGTGTTGAATGAAAGAATCCCAATATGAAAGTGTGCATTCCTTTCCGTGAAGTTCTAAAACAGGCAAACAAATCTACATTGGAAAAAATCCAAAAAGTGGTTTTTTGGGAGGTGTCTACTTACTGAGAAAGTGCGTGAGAAAACTTTCTGGCATGATAGTAGTATTCTCTATATTTTTACATCTGTCAAGTTCAGTGTACTTAAAGATCTGTCCATCTCATTGTGTATAAAGTTAACTCAAAAGAAATGCTATAGACAAATACCAAACTCTTATGATATATATTTTAAAGAATTTAGGGATGAAGTACACTGATGTCTGCAATCTACTTTGAGATACATTAGAAAAATAAAAGAAGATTGATCTGTTGGTTGATGGACTGAAGTTTGGGTGACTGGGTAGATATTGAGTAAATCATGCATAGCAAAATTGACAAAGTAGACGACTATAAGAAAATATTGAAAAAAATTTGTGTTATGTATGAATCATCTTGAAAATCTAAAAAAGATGTATACCCCTGGATCTTATCTCCAAATGTTCCAATGGTAGATATCAGGAAAAGAGTGTTTTTTAGGCACCTCAGAACAGTCATGAGCAGATTCCTTGAGATGTGCACTCAGAATGCTTTCCATGCGATGGTTCAGATAGAGACTAAAACTATGAAAATGCCCCATGGTCATTTCCTCTTCATAACCCAAGCTATAGCATATTCTCATAGGGCTTAGGGTTAAACCACAGAGTAAACCCTGAAAATATTTTTAAGCATCATGAACTTCGGGCATATTACCTTTAATACTCAGTACAACCTGGTGTGGCAGGTGCCATCATGGCTATTTTGTTTTCTTTCTTTCTTTCTTTCTTTCTTTCTTTCTTTCTTTCTTTCTTTCTTTCTTTCTTTGGTACCAGGGATCGAACTCTGGTCCTTGAGCTTGCGTAGTAGCTAAACCAAGGAGCTAAATCCCCAGCCCCATCATGGCTATTTTAAATGTGAAGACACCAAGGCTTAGAGAAGTTAAATGTACTTTGGCTAGGTCCCATAGTTATGTCCAGCTTCATGGATATATAACCAGTGCAGCTGCACAGAGCCTCACATGTAGAAAAGCCCTGTGTTCATTCATGGTCAACATTATGTTGTCCTCTCCTGAAATTCTTAATTTTGTCATTGAGTTTGTGTTTTAAAATGAAGTGTAAGGGGACAATGGGGCATACACCAGGGGCTTACAACTTTGACTAGGAATGGTCCTTCCCCTCTTAGATCCAGTTCACTGGCCTTCCTCTCCCTTCCTATTCCTGGGATTGCTGCTAGTCTAGGACCAGGGAATGGACCATCTGCAAAGATAGACTTGTGTTCCACCATCACTGCCAGCCCCCAGTAGGGATAGTTTGGTCTATGTCCTGACACTGGGCAGGGAGCAGTGTTCTCACCCACAATGACCTAAGGACCTCCTACTAGACCTACTTTCCAAAGTCCACACCATTTGCCAACACCACCACCCTGGGACCCTTGCCTGCAACACATGAGCCTTTGGTGACCCTCAAACCACATCTACACCCAGCCACTACTACTCTGGTGGGGGTTGGCATTTTCATTCTGCCCTGACTCCTGCATACTGTGTAGCCACCTCTGCACAGGCTACATGATAGCTAATAAATGACAGACTAGGCTCTGAATCCAACTCTATCTTACTAAAGCTCCTACTCTTAGGAGGAAGCCCTGGAAAGTATACAAATAAGAATCAACTATAGTTTCTTACATCAGAAGTTTACAACAGTGAGTAAATTATAACCTCTGTCCTGGAGAGGCTGCTCTGAGATGACATGGATGAGCAAAACTAAAAGCCTCAAGACCATTTAGAAGGGTTTTTTCTCAAAGCCAAAGTGAGAGGTAATAATTGCATAGGCTGGAGAATGTTAGGTAGAGATGGCCATTTCCTAAAATAGACAAACTCAGAAGTGGTGAAGAAGACAATACAAAAAAGACTTAGTGATTGCTTATATTTGGGTGGAAAGAAAGTCAAAGATGGTCCCAGCTTTCTTGTACCTCTGCTGTGTACCCACCCCAACACCCCATACATTCTCAATCCTCAGGTCCATGTCTAGGAGCATTGCTATTAAAAGTTTAGTAAGCGCTCTTATAGTCTTTCATTTTATTTTGTATGCATTATAACATAAATGCCCATATACATAAATACAATCTTTTTCTCTCTTTTTTAAAAATAGAGATTATACTCTATGTATTATTTTGCAAGTTAAATTTTTATTTAATTGGATACCTTGGAGAAATTATATATCTACCCACCCATGTATGTATCTGGTATCTATATTGAGTTCAGAGAAGAGGGCACAAACAAACAGTGACCTATTAAGAAGTCAATGGAGGGCCAGAGGTTTAGCACCTGGTTCCACTGCTTGCCTTGAAAACGCCAGGACCCAAGTTCGATCCCCGGTACCAAAAAAAAAAGTCAATGGCATAAATTTGGGAAAAGGCTGTTGTCTTGGGCCTGCTGCAGAGCCAGGAAGGGAGGGATGTTTAAATCCCACAAATTTGATTTAATGATCATGCTGCTTAACCTAAGTGAAGAAGTGGAAAAATTTTAACGTGGCTTATAATTTATTGTCACGTGATCTTCTTTGCTGTCTAAAAAAGCAGCATACACAATAAATGTGCATACACCTCATTATGGTATTGTCTAAGCTAAATCAGGAAACATTGTCATTATTTCCTGTTTACTCAGGGAATTAGTACCCAGGCTCTGTTAATGTTGGTACAACTTCACATGATGGGAGAACACATATTTTTTTCTGAGTGTTTATTTGTTTCAAAGGGGATTTACCTATTTTGAGGAGCTTACTTCATTGATTTTACCTTACTTGTGGAATAAAGTGTTTTCATCTCATTGCAACATAAGCCTTTAAGTCCAAAAACCCCCAATATTTTTACTTTGTCTTTGTGTATATTATCTGTGTGTTCTTGCTGCTTCAATATTATCTTGGGTAGTACATTTAGAATATGATGTGCATCCCATCTTTGTTTTTCAAAATCTTTTTTATAATGTTTCAAGATTCCACTTATTTGTACTTGTCTTTATCAGTTTTCCCCTCATAGTCCTAGGTTTTAATTAAACTAATAAGAAATTAGAAGATGAAATTGACCAAAGTTCATATTAATGCATAATTATACTTTGAGTACTTACCAAATGAGGGCCTGTGAGCACTACTGAGGAGCTCTGCTCACAAGTCTTTCTTTTTCTTAATTCCTATGTTAGGAATATAGTCAGGAAAGTTGGTGATGAGGAAGGGCTGACTTTGGAATAGTGGAATTGACTGTATTTGCTGATACCGGATTAACATGCATCAATCACTCACGTATTGAACACAGATAATAATAATGTAAAGTTTTATTTCCTAAGGTAGTTACTCTCATTTTTTCAGGAGTCATTTAGGGCCCTTAAAGTAAAAAAAGATGCACATCAGTTTGCAGTTGTAGATAACAGAAAGACTGTAAGGGATTTAAGCATTAAACATTAAGCATTAAGGAATTAGAGCAAAGAATCAGATACTGGAAGAATAAGCCCTACCTCTTCCACAATCAAAAAGTTTGAGAATCAAAGAGCCATTATTCTAAACTTTTCTGCTATTCTGGGTTTATATTGTCACTTTCTTATACGTGGCTCTCATTTCACTTGACCTCAGCTATAATCTAGGAATGAAGGATGAGATCAGTAGGTTGACTGGCTCCAGAGCCAGATATTCCCTGAGACATCTGGGCCAGAAAAATGGATCTATGACCTGCTACTATCTGGCTCCCTACAGACTTTAGTGCCAAAA
Source organism: Heterocephalus glaber (assembly GCF_000247695.1). The sequence goes on from NW_004624756.1 coordinate 13,615,977, forward strand.
TTCTGCCATGATTGCTTGTGATCAGCAGAATCTAAACCACGGCCAGAAACCCTAGCTGCAAGGGAGTCTGGGAAATAAAGTTTGGAGTTCCTAACTTTCAGTACAAGCAGACACACCAGAAGAGGTTGGGAACTGATAGGAAGGGATTCTGCCATGTCATGGATTCCTATTTAGTCTTCATTTTTCATTTTCTCTGATATTTCCCTCTCTGCAGTAAAAGGGATACTCTTCAATTTTTTCCACTTTAGAAAATCATATCTTCCATTGCTGTTTCTCTTTTCCATTTTCATTTTTTTCTTCCTCCTTTTTTCCACTTTTCCCATCTTGTCCCTCTCTTGGTTATAATGACCCACACCTTCTCTCACCTGCAGTTTGCAAGTCAAAAAGTTCGTGATACAATGCATATTTTCAGAAGAGCCCAGAGAGATCTATAAAGTGTCTAGATTATTGATGAATTAACTAAAATTCTTAGTCTTTAGACACATACATTTATATATACTTTAAAACTTTAAAAGTTTAGATTTCCACCTACTCTTGTCACTTTGGAAGACTGTGGAAGATTGTCTTCCTCTAGCTTCCATGTTTCTTCCAGAGATATTTTTTAAAAATGCATTTTCTCATTTACTATCATTGCTTTAAAATCTTCAGTGGCTCCTTGGTCCCTTGATGACAATGTGCACAAAACCTCTGTAGACTGAACAAAAAATCATTAGTTTTTGGTATGTCTTCCCTTCCACATATCATCTCTTGGCTTACCCCTCTGTGCCCATCCCACTCAATTTCTGTGGCTTCTCACAAGTCAGGAGGGTTCACACTTTTGTGTTTCTACATACAGATCCCTCTCTGAGGAATATCTCATTTACATCCTTCCTATTGCTGGATACCTATTGGCATAAACTACAAGAAACTTTGTACACACAATGATGCTTGTGGTCTCACTTCCATTAAGTATTGACCATACCACCTTGACCAAGTTGGATTAGCCATTTGAGTCTCTGTGTCTTCTAAATCTCTTTACTCTCACATCTGCTATTTTAGACTACTTCCTTGCCTATTTTATTCCTGGTTCTTTAAGTCAGATACATTGAAGCATTCACACATCTACTTCTTTTTCTCCCCTACATGATGACCAGCATATAGTAGTCTCTTCATTTGTTAAGTAAGACAAAAGCCAAAGAATTACCAGAGGGAAAAGTACTAGATCTTGGTTTCAAGCCATTGGCAACATTTGGGCAGGATTTTAGGCAAGGAAACAAGCATAAACAAAGAGATGAGATGCCATATATGAATGTGTATGTGAGAAAGGAGAGAGAGAGAGAGAGAGAGAGAGAGAGCTAGAATCATGGAACCAAGTTTAGTTAAGTAATAAATACCATGCTGAAGCCCTGAGAAGCTACAGCCTGATGATTCCACCATGAAATAGGTAAGTTGGGGAAAAGAACTCATGTATTATGCAAAGACTAAAGAATAAAACCATGTTGATTTTGAAACAGAGAAGTTCTATGGGCTATGGCTGAGTTCCAGTACTTCTTAGGTACTATATCCATTTATAAAATCTTTCTGTGAGTGGAATTAATATGCATTTTGGATTTTTTGTTTTATTGTAAACTTATAAATTATAATTACATATATTTCTGGAGTAGAAAATGATGCTATGATTTATGAATAAAATGAAGAATAATTAAATTAAGCTAATTAACATATCTATTGCCTCAAATACTTGCCGTTTTTGTAGTAAGAACATTTGAAATTTACATTCTTAGCAATTTTGAAATATATAATATAATGTCATTAACTATTTTCAGCACCCTATGTAATTTATCTCAAAAATTATTCCTACTTTCTAACTGAGGCTTGGTACCCTTTGATCACCTTTTCCCATTCCCCATCCCCTAGCCGTTGGTAATCACCAGTCTACTCTCTGCTTCAGAGTTTGATTGTTCCAGGTTCCATATAAAAGTGAGATTCCCAATGCATCCATTTGTTTTCCTGTTCCTGGCCTACGTCAATTAGTGTAAAGTTCTCCAATTCCAACTCTGCTGTTGAAAATGGCAAATTTTTCCTCTTTTTCAAGACTGAATAGTATTCCATTGTGTATATGTATCACATTTTCTTTATCCATTTAACTGTTGATGGACACATAGATCTATAATTTGGCTATTCTAAATTGTGCTACAATAAACATGAGAATACAGACATCTCTTCAACAAATTGATTGCAAATCTTTTAGGTACTCAAAAGTGTAACTGCTAAATCATATGAGAGTTCTAATTTTAGTTTTCTGAGGAAACTCCATACTGTTTTCTATAATGGCTACACTAATTCACATCTCCACCAGTAGTATGCAAGTGTTCCCTTTTTTCCATATCCTTCTTAGTACTTGGTATCTTTATTTTGGGTTATTTCTATGTGTTTTATACAATAGCCATTCTGACATTTATGAGGTGCTGTCTTATTGTGGCTCTAATTTGGATTTCTTTAATGACTAGTGATACTGAGAATCTTTTCATAAGCCTGTTGGTTATATGTATGTTTCCTTTGGAGAAGTATCTGTTCAGGTCCCTTGCCCATTTCTAAATTGGACTATTTTTCTTATTATTGAGTTATTTGAATTCCTTATATATTTTAGGTATTAACTTCTTATTGGATTTCTGGCTTGCAAATCTTCTTTCCTAGTCAGTAAGTTGTTTCTTCACTCTGTGAATTGTTTCCTCTGCTGTGTAGAAATTTTTAATTTGATAAAATCCTACTTTTCTTATTTTTGCTTTTGGTACCTGTGCTTTTGTGGTCAAACCCAAAGAATAATTGCCTATATCAATATTGTATTGTTTTACTAATATGTTTTCTTCTAGGGATTTTACAGTTTTTATCTCAACTTTAAGCTTAATCCATTTGGAATTGATTTTTATTATGGTATAAGAAAAAGGTACAATTTTATCTTTCAACATGTGGATATCCAGCTTTTCTGACACCAGTTATCAAAGAGATTGTCCTTTTTTTCATTGTATATTCTTGATACTTTTGTTAAAAATCATTTGACTGTGCATGTATAGGTTCATTTTGGGGCTTTCTTCTATTCCATTGACTGATGTATCTATCTTTATGCCAGGACCGTGACATTTTATGTACATGAGAATTTGATAAAATGTTAATTAAATAGGTAAGAACATAATATTAAGGCATACTTCATCAATTGCCTTCAATAATGGTTGTAGCAAATGCTTTATCATAAGCAGTTTGCATATAATCCTTTAATGACCGAGTCTACTATTAATGGATAAAGCTGATTATCATATTATTAATGGAGCCTAAAATACAAACTAGGGTTGAGGAGTTTATGGAGAAAACTAATATTGTGCATCTATTATAAATGAGGCAGGAAAGAATGCATGTAGTTTATACAATTTAATCCTCATGATGACCATGTATGGTAGAAATTACTAACCTCAAAGAAATTATAGCTCAGAGAATTAAAATAACACCCAAAGGCAACCTATTTATAAGCAGAATGGGTTTTATTCAGCCCCATGTCTGCCTACAGCATTTGAAAATAAGAACCAAAATCATTTTCAGTATTCTAGCAAATGTATTAGTAATTTATCTTATACTAAAGGATATTGAGCACCCTCGTTATAAGAACATTTCTTAAAGAAACTTTGAATTCTGACTAAGTAAATTCTAATTCACACACACACTTTTTTTCAACAGTATTGGAAATGAAGGATTGGGATGAGGAGGAGGAAGATACTTATTTGCTTAGAAATGTTCATTGAACCACTCTTTTGTGGCCCTTAAAAACCTTGTGAGATTTAGTTACTTCCATTAATTTAGTTACTTTCTCACATAATATTTAAGAAATACAATCTAAAAGTCACTTAGAAGGCTTTTAAAATTAAATTGCAGAATTGTTATTGAGCTCTAAGGGAAGACTGGGTGTGTGACATTCCTGTGTGCTCCATGCAGTGTCCTTTTGTCCAGTCCTCCATCCCATCCTTCTGGTAGCAGGTATAATGACTAAAGCTCTCTAGACTCTGAATTCTGCAGATCTATGTAAATGGCACAGAGCCCAGCGAAGATCAATAGCAGGTTCCTTGGACAGTCCTTTAAGTAATGCTGCTATTATCTTTAAACTGTGGTTTCTACTCTTCTGACTCAAAAACATACTTTTCTTGAAATATATTATAGTTAAGGGAATTTAGAATATGTATCCTTAACTGGAAAAATTGGTTCTATGGCCAGTTTTCTGCATTGTATAGTCCTTTGTAACTTAGGAATGGTGCTTTTGTTATGGCTTCATTCTTCAGCTGCAGCAACCAAAGGTTCATTGGCAGCAGTAACACACTGTTCTAATAACCTAATACAATGACCCCATGAATCTATATAATTAAATGTGAATGTCTCAGTTGCACAGTTAGCCTTTCAGACAACCCTTCATTGTATTTCTAGTTTATCATTTATGGCCTATCATGAAATTCTTTCTTAAAAAGAAGTGATCTTGCGTAATTGCAACCTGTATTTCAACAAAATATAATCAATCTCTGTGGATGTTTACTATTGTGTGTAATTGTAAATGTCCATTTAAGTATTTAGAAATTTATGGCATGATGGAAGGAAGAAGTTGGATTTTAGGAACTTTTGCTCTTTTTTTTCCTCTCTAAATTTATATGAATATTTTTTAATATTTAATTCATCCTGGCAGGACAGAATTCACAGTGTTCATGACATCCCTGAGTGAACTCAGTTAACAGAGATAAATTCCACAAGTAGCTAGGAAGTGGCAGCCCCATTGATAAGCTCCCTAGTCCACAGAAATTGAGCCATAACATTCCCATTAACTTTGTTTGGAGCGGTGATTAATGATAAAGGGTAGAGAGGAATCCAAGTTAATATAGATAGGGAAATGTTATTTTCCTCATTCTCCAAAATTTGGTTATCACTGGATAAACATTCTCTTCCTTCTTTGAACACCCTGGTATGCCAGCAATGCTGTGAACACTGTATAGAAGGGTATAGAATCTGTCCTTGCCTGACCATGCACCCTAGCCCTTCGTTTGATGCAAGCATTCCTTCCACATTGTCATCACCTCAATATCTACTTCGAATTTCATTAGGCTTTTGCTCACACATCTTCTAAGCTTCCTAGAGCTAAAATACAGACAGCATTTAGGAATTTAGAAGATACAGTCTCCACAGGGTGGTGTCTGACAGTTGCCCCCAGGGGAGAAGATCCTTGGGCTCTTCACCACTGGAGAGAGCCCAGAAAATTAACTACCACAATGCAGAGTCTGGCTGTCAACTTTGTGGACTCTGAAAGCAGACTTTGTTAATGCAGAGAGCAGGCTGACTTAAGCTAACCATTATGGCACATTATTCATTTGCATCCAAAGTATTATGCTGAAGTGAGAAAGAGAAGTGTCATAAAACCATTAACACTCATGGTGGCATCATTAGTGATATTTTCCCCTTTGTAGACAAATCACAATCTCCTTGGGAGACAAATCACAATCAGAATTAGACTCTGAACTTGAGGAGTTAGATGAATTGAGGGCTAAAATACAGCAATCTCTTAGTTGGAGGCTCTGAACTTAGTAGGATTTCAGTCATGTAATGACATCCTTATTCCTAAGACTCCCTAGAAGACTTGCTGAGACATACAACTTGAATTTCATTTTAACTGAGCAATTGTTTTCTGGTTAGTATAAGACAGAGAATGCTGTCAAGACACAATTTCAACTAAAAGAAAATCTCTATGTAAATTAAAGTTTTCAAAATGTGCATTGTCAGATAGAAAAGTAAGTCCAAATCATACAAGCAATTCTATGGGGCACCGCTCACCAGAACTTATCCTCCAAATCTAGGTTTTGCTAATTCACTGAGAGTTGCCCTAATAGTCACAGAGTATCGTGAATAATAGTCTACCTCTTAGTCTCATGACTCGCAGTAATCCAGAGCTAGCATTGTCCAATTCCATTCCCTTGTCAGCCAAAGTTCTAGAAACACCACCTGCAAACAACAAGTAAACATACTAATAATAACAATCATGGATTTTATGCCCTTTGGAATCCCTGCAGATCCATCCCTGCTCTTACTGGATTTGATAGATAGTCTCAAACAGGTATTTCCATTGTCTAAAGAATGGGAGAAGCAAAATAAGCTTAGCCTGAAGGTCACCTTCCCCAGAGGGTTAGCTACCTGGAAAAAAAATGGACTCAGAAATCTGCCTACTTAAATGCATTGCTTTTACAGTTTACATAATGTGTAATTACTTCACATGTCAAAAAGAAAAATATTTGGCACGCTTAAGGTATTTTACGGAACAAGCCTGTGCAAGCTGCCCGATCCATGCTACTTTTTCTAAGGTAAGATCTAGTACAAGAAGTGGCAGAAGTTGAAATGAGTTTTTAATGCCTATTATCTCTATACATGTATTCATATATATGGAAAATTCTCCCTAGCTACTGCCAGAACTCTTTTCTGAAATGTTCTGTAGTCCATGGTTGCTTAGAGACACAGAGATTCAAAATGTATAGTTTTACTTTGTCCAAATGTGTACAAATTACATCAAGCATTAATATTTGGAATCCTTCAAATCTTTAAGATTGACACTGTAATGCTTGCCTCAAATACATTTTTGGAAAAATGAAAATCCTTAATTATTTTTAAAAGGGGACAGTATGTTAGAAATTTACACATGATTAAGCCTTAAAACCACCATAAGAAAATGAAGAATGCCTTCCTCCCAACTGTACTCCAGAACTGCTTTTCTGGGTGCTGGGGAGGTCATGATAATTTGCTACCACAGAGAGCAAATCACTCAAGCTCTTGAATGCCATTTGGTCTGTTGCCTACAGGAGTTGGCCAGTGGTGAAGGACATGTGGATTTCAAGTTCTTTCTAGCAATCACTGTTGGCACTGATGGTGCCTTGGAACTATTTTGTCACTGTGTCACCGAGTAAAAACATGCCCAGGAAGCCCCTCTCAGATCTAACATGTCTGCTATTTTAACAACCAGAAACAAAAGATCAAGTAAACACAAAATGTCTCAAGAAAAGTCCATGTGAATGAGTCTGGGGCTGGGAGAAATGCTGAGAACGATTTTCATGGTTTAGACAAAAGAGAAGGACAATTTGAGTATTTCTACCCCTTCTTCTTTCAGTACAGGGCATAACATGACATAGTATTGCAGGACAAGCTAAGCTGGATGGATACATGGTCCAATCCTTCAGATGCCCCTTCCAGTATTATTTATCTCCCATGGTATGCTAGATGAAAGGCAGATAAACTGTTTCCAATTTATCTAAACTGAGCTGATTTGTCTTGGCACCAAATGCCATTTTTAACTGGGTTGTTTTGCTGGCATTACATCTCCTCACTTTTGTCCTTTCTTCTTTGGAAATACTGTGGACTGCAAATAATGATTTCATTAACTTCAAACATTATTTCCTTACTTAGTATGTATTTCTCTCTCTTTTGTTCCCAGTAAAATATACATTTCAAGAGCATCAAAATTCTGAGTTTCTCTTGCTTCATCTCTGAATCCCGTAGCCTCGGGAATTAAAAATGGATTAAATAGTTAAATAATATGAGTTTGGGACTGATGCAAAAACCAAATTGAATCTCTTTTAAAAAGAATCAACATTTATTTGCAGGCAAGCCTGCCTGCTTAACTGATATTTCTGTCTCTGAACCTCTCTCCCAGGTTACTAACAACAAGATCTCATTTTTTTTCAAGTTTTCTTTTCAAGTTTTCTTTTCTGATTCAATGTTCTGAAATTTCCAACTTTTCTCTTTGACCAAAGGAAACCAGCTTCAAATTTTATTTTTGTATCATTGTTTCTAAGCAATTTATTTTAATTTGATTCTCTCTCTTTTAACCTTTGTCCTGGTGTTCCCGTGTTTTAGATAATGGCCTCAATTTTATTTGAGTACAATGCAGATATCAGAACGAAGAATGTCACCGTTAGCATTAAACCATGGCTAAGAATGAAAGCTCATGTAAAATGTTTCTTTAGGTTTACAAAAAGTAATCTTGAATCTATTTTCTAGTTGGCTTTAAATTTTCAACAATGTTAGCTGTGCAGCCATCTCAGATATCATCATTATGGAATAATCCTAACCAAGTTAGACACTAAGCTAGGGAGAGTGCAGTAATCGGATAGATCAGAGTTAGGGTATCTGCACGTCTATGCGTTGTCTATGGATCCCTGCATAAGTCACTGAACTTCTGTGATCCTTGGCTTTATCCACCATGAAGTGGAGAGAATCATGCATTCTGCATCTAATCTGACTAAAATCACCATCTTCACACAGTCATGCTCTATGTTGAAAACCATGCTTTGAGTACTGCCTAAATCAAATTAAAGTTCAACTGGGTTATTTATGCACACCCTCTTGATAGGTTAACATATAGCATCCATTTCCAATGGAGGTACCAATTACATACCATTAACCAGTCTTCTCCAGAAACCCACAAAACTCACAGTGAAAAGAGCTTACTGGCTTCATAACATGATTGGGACACTTAAGCATCATCATGGACATGGAATGCTTAGCTCAAAATTTTTTGAAAGAAATAGCTAACATGTACTGTGTCCTATGAAGATCTCTGTGTTGTCTCATTGAGTGGCCATAGCCCCACGAGATCAGTATCACCATTCTCATGTCATAAGCCAGAAAATCAAGACTTAGAGATACTAACCAACTGCTCAGGGTCACGTGGTGGGAAAGCAATGAACTCAATATTTTTGGACTTCACAGAGTGTTCCTGACACGTGTGAGTAAATGCCCATTCCCTGGCCACTTCTTGTCCTTGGCCCCTGGGTAACTGTTAAACCCTAACACAAGCTGTTAGCATGGTGGGCATCGAAGTCCAAGAGTACGATTTTCCATTATATCATATGTAGAACTATTGTTAGACAACTCCAGGCCCAATATTATTCAACAAAGACATAGTAGTTACTTAGTGTACACAGATACAATTCTAAGTACTAGAGATAAGGCAGTGCTGAATAGAGCAGACAAAAATCCTTGCCTTCATGAAGCTCACACATTTGTATGAGAACAGAGACAAAAACACTAACCAAGAAAAACAGACAAACAAATGCTGTAGTAATAATAATGATGTATCGTAGTGCGAGGTAGAAATATGAAGCAGGGAGAAGGAATGAAGGGGGACTGGGTTGGGGAGGTTCGGGGGATGTGATTCTAAGTAGGGCCATGTGGGGAGGCCTAGTTGACATGATACCATTTGTACAAATACCTGGAGGAAGGGAGGGCAGGGACCAGAGTGTCATCTAGGGGCAGAATGCTCCAGGCTAAAGGACCAGAAAGTGGAAGATCTGGAGACCGGGCAGTTCCCATTGTGTCCAGGGGCGGCACCAATTCTCTTTCCCTCCTTCGTTACCAAGGCAATGCAGAGGCGCCTAGGCCTGTAGACTCTGTTCAGCCCACCGCCTAGGCCTGCCTCCCTAGGCTACTCTCAAGGGAAGGAACCATGCCAACAAAGTTATTCTTTACCCAGCGGAGTGATCTTTCCCAGAAATACAAATTTTAAAACTAATGAGCAAAATAAAATTTACAATGCAAAACAATTTTGTGATAGGTTTTTGAGTGTGACTGCATTTAAAGGCTTCTGGTAAGCCTGGAGTTATTTCAGAAGAATTTGCTGAAGTTCATGGTGATTAATAGGAGGTGATTTGTGAGAGTATTTGGCAGCCCGTTAAACTGGATGCAAATATAAGGGTTGATTTTTATTATTAAAGAAAAGGACTTCAAAGATTACCTGCAATGTTTCCCTAGTTATATATTTTGAGTATATTTTTTAAATTTTGAGCATTTACTGGCAATTAAAGATGCCTTTTTTTATTTAATCTTAACAAAAAATATTTAATCATTTGTCTTTAGCAAATGCTCTGTTTACCATAAGTATAAATTCTCCAACAACCAGGACCATATTAATGAAAACTGAGCAGACTGTCTTTTGAAACTTTATATACTTTTGTTGGGGTATAAATTGGTATAATCTTTTTATTTAGCAATTTGGCAACAGGTATCACAAATTCCACAAAAGTTATACATTTACCCTTATAATTTCACTCCTAAGAATTTCCATGAAACAATAAGTAAAAAGGAAAGAGATTTGTTTGCAAGGATGTTTTATACAAAACCATTTATAATAAGAAACATTGCATTCAATCTTGACAGGTTAATTATAGTTTATTCATATTTCATAAAAATGATCTTCACATAGGATTTCAATAGCATAGGAACCTGCTTGTCATATATAGTTTAGTGAAATAAAGTCAAGATGCAAAATTGTAAGTAAAAGCTGTCTAGAATAGGGAAAAAGTTAACCGCATAGCAAAATATAGTAAAGTGTTAGTAGAAACTGCATCTGGGTTTGGGGATTGGGTTGTGGAATATTATCTTACATCATTATATTTCCTTAATGTTGTAGCAATAAGACACTCAACAAAGGCATTAATCTCACCCGCTGCTACTTGGATGGTCTTAGTAACATTTTGCAATTGTTGAACTAACCACATATTAAAAATTCTTTTCACTGAGCCTTGTCAAGAAATGACATCAGTGATGGCTTAGCAAACAAGGAAGCCAATAACCAGTCGTCGTGAGTAAAAAGCTGAAGATCATGACTATAAAAGACCCTTCATATTATAACTTTAAAAATCCCTCTATGTACACATTTCAGTATCAACGTATGCTTAGAAGGCGTGTTTGGAGAGATTTGTGTCTTACGTGACCTGCTAGCTTTCTGACCTCACTTTCCTGGACTTTTCAAAGCTCCTGAAGAGGATAAACTTTAAAACGAAATATGCATGCCTACCTGATTAGGTTTGTTATTGCAACATGAGTGGTACAAAACTTGGGGAAATGTATTGTCATGGACTAACCATAGTACTTGAATGATAAGATTTGTAATACGAAAATGTGCCCTAGACTAAAGTGAGTAAGCCACTTCCTTGCATATGCAAAGGTCCCATTTATCTCTAAAGCACTGGGTTCTAGATCCTGTGGAAGATCTGACTGAGGGGAGGCTGGAGGTGACACCAACGTTTGGACTGTAATCAGTCACTGGGAACCTGTCAACTGGTTTTATTTCCCCTTCCAAACACCTGACTTTATCATGTGCATTCACTGAAAGCATTATCTCAGGATCAGGGTACGCTGTCATTATATGTCCAGGTCTTCAGGTCCATGTCAAGTTTCCAGAGAAGGGAAACCCAGACAGAGCAATCTCTCCTTGTTCTTTGCATGTTCTAGCACCTTTGCTGTAGTTTCTTCTACTCTTGGGGGCCCTCTGAACTTCAGGCTTCTTGGGGGAGGGCACTAGCAATTGCTTTCTGCTCAGTAAGTTGGGCTTTGCTCTTCCTCAAATTCACAGTCTAGAATGTGCTTGGGGCCGAACCCAGCTATGGTGACATTGTCAGCAGCAGTTTCTCCTTAGCCAGTTTGTCACTTTTTCCCATTTTCTAGAGTAATTGCAGATGTATACAACTCTCCCCTACCAGAAATAGAAGCTACAATGTAAGTTACCCAGCCAAGACTGTGCAATAGTAATTTATATGTCTTTAACAGTATTTGCTACATGACTTTAAAAAAAATCTACTACTGAGTTCTTATCTGGAGCACTACAGAAATAGGAGTTTTGTTTCCTGTTATTGCAGGACTCATGGAGTTGGAGAAATGCTCTTGATTTCCTTTCATAAAGTTTTCTTTCTGAAACAATCAGGATTGTAGTAAACACTGACCCCAGTAAAAAGGGTTCATTTCATGAATTTCCAGTAATGCCTGTGCTCCGAGCATTGTTTGTGTCAGGAGAGATAGGAAAGTTTAATTATGAATGTCATAGAAGTATTTCATTTGTTTTGATTTCTGATACACTCACCAAAGATTTCCCACATCCTGGGGGCTATGATATCCCAGAAGAAATAGGTGGCAGAGCTTCAGTTTCTAACCCCACTTTACAAATGAGATAATTGAAAGCATCTTTCAATGTGAAGGCAATCCTGAGCTACAACTTCCAATGCTCTTAAAGTGCTGAAGAATATTGTTTTTTCTTTATTGACTTTATTCTTGGTGAGGATCACCTTTCCTAAGTCTTGTATATTTCCCTTGAAACTCGGTCTGAGCTGCTGCTTTTCATCTCTTAAATTTCTCAAACAGCTGTATTATTCCTAATCCAAGGTTCCAGCCACCTCTCTTGCTTTTCAGCCTAATTTATCCTTGGTATTTCTTAATAGACTTGGCGGAACTCTATGATTCTGTTTGATTTCAAGACTTTTAAGGAGCCACAGGCTTTACCCTTCCATCTTAATATAAACAGTGCATTTTGAGCTTCATGTATTTGAAATGCCCTTCCTCCTCTGCCTGGGCTTAATGTTGAGATCTTTTAATGAATACTTTCATTAAGCCCTGTTACAGTGCATTTAGGCAATTTCAAGTTTCCTCAAGAATCAGTCTTTGTATTTCTCTATGATTTCACCAAAATTTTTTTTCTTAATTTCTTATATTTCCACCTCCTCCCTTCTTCTAGTACTAGGGATTTCCTGAGACAGGGTCTCACTAAACTACTAAGTTGCACAGGCTGGACTTGAACTTGCCTTTCTTCTGCATCATTCTCCTAGAGTGCAGGGATTACAGGCATGCACCCCCATGCCTAGCATTTCCACATTCTTACCCAATATGCCTTCATGGAGGGTGACCCTGTCTTCTCTAACACTGCAACTAGTATGTGTCAGCAATACAACACAAGGGACAAGAAAACATTGAGAAACAACAGCGTTTTAATAGGCAAAAATTCTACTCATTACTTCCTTGCATTCTCGGATTTTCAGTGTAAAACACAATTTCCACTTTTAGCGTGTTCATTTTTCCATCAGAATGAGTCTGACGCTCTAATCTACTAAGTTAATCTTGCTCCTGTTCCTACTAACCTGACTTCTCCTTCCCAGAAACTTAGGCCCAGAACATTCCCCCACAGAGCACAAGTTCCTGTCCTGATAACTGGCTCAGTAATTCAGTTTCTGGAGTAGAATCTAGCTTGGACCTCATGGGAACTTCTGAGACACTGCCAACCCTCAAGCCCAGACATAGGGTCCCGATGGGCAACCTGGGCGTTCACTCCAACACTTCTTTTTTTGCTGCGATGCTCCACCTGTTGGTGCTGACTCCCTCCCCTCACCTGTGTCCTCATTTAGGTTCCTCCAAGGGTATGTTCATCCGCCAGAGTCTTACCCTTTCCTCTCCTTCTGTGAAGGCCAGCTCAGCCCTGGTTTATAAAATTTCTGGCTTGACTGTGTGATAAAGTTGCAGATTGTGACATTAGACAAATTACTTTACCTCTTGAGCCTCAGTTTCTCCTCTATTAAAATAGTAGCCTATGCTGAATGATGAAAGGGCTTCACCAGGGGTGATTCTGATGTATAAACTCAACCATGGCCTGGCCAGGGCCAAGGCTTTATAGATAGAATAATTATTTGTCTCTGGGATTGGAGAGCATGATGACACAAAATTCCTCTGCTGATGAGGCATGGCTCCCGAATATCTGTCATTAAACTCTTAGCAGCAATGCTGAGGTTCCCAAACATTCATCTTCAGCAAGAGCTGTTGAATGATCTCTGGTTAATTCAGAATATTTCACAGCATTTTCCAAAAATGCTTATAATTTTTAATAAATTTCATGGATTTTCTTTTATTGTGAAAGTGGACCCTTTTCAAATATTGTTGGTATTTAAATATCCCTTTTAAAAATAAAATATTGGTGACATTAAATAGTAGTTTTGTTGTGGTTATTCTTAAGATTCTTAGCTTGGCAAAATAAAATGGTGAAGAACCCTAAATCAGTCCTTATTTTTTCCCTTCCCTTTCCTTCCTTTCCCTTTCCTTCCCTCATTCTACCACCTCTTCCTCTTGCTCTTTTCTCTCTCCTCTTCCTGCTCTGCATTCTTCTCCTTTTCCTTGTACTTCCTCCTCCTCCTTGTCCTCCTTTTGCCTATCTCCCTCACCACCAACTCGCCCCCAATCTTTGGAAATCCCAAATTCCAAAGTCTGGAAGCTATACAGTAAAACATCAATAATATCTTATCTGGTTCCAAATGATACTCATTTCCCTTGGTGTTAGTCATCAATTCTCTTGACAATCTTAGGTCATAGGGTAGGTCTTCTGGGGAGGGAATGGGGTGGAACATTCATGCATTGCTCAAGTGTGGGACGCCAGGGTCAGGTGGCTTGGAAAGCATAAGTGATTTGTTGGAAAGTGTTTGAAAGAGAACAAAAAAGGGAACAGAAACAAGAGATAAAGAACTCAGTCCAAACACCACTGAGCTCACAATCTTACCTAGGACCAGATCAACCAAAGAAATTGTTTAAAATTGACAGTGTTCAAAATCCAAACTTCACCTCCACTTTCCAGTTCACAGGAAGACTTATGCAAGGTTCACTGAGGACCCTTTACTGTTCTGAGCACCAAGAGGCTTCTGGTCTTCCGTGAATGCACCAACAAGGCCTCTCCACATATGCAGTGCTTATCCTTTTCTGAATGTCTCATGGCCCATTTGGGAAATGATTGTCTGACTATTCAGTCATACTTTTCAGTCCAAGTGATTTAAGGAATCCCAAATCTCCCATCTTTGTCTTCCACCACTGATTTTGGAATGGGCACTTGATTCAATTCTAGCTGCTGGTCTTGCTGGCTACAAACATTGACAAGAATGAGAATGTGATTCAGCCTAGGTTAGGCACAGAGCTCTCTTAACCTTTCACAGAACTATTGGGGGAGATGGTACCTCTTTCTCTAGATCACAAGTTTGAAGATCTGTGTAGGCTCAGGGTACTGGGGAACAGTCTGTGGAGGAAAGAATGGAAAAGGATTATATCATATATTGCCAAGGAGAGACTTGAAATCTCAGGATCCAGTTGTGTAGACTTCCAAGAAATTCTTTCCTTTTGTTCTTTTGATTTAATCTAGACTGAGTTAGGTTTCTGTCACTTTTAATTTCACTAAAGTTGTCTTGAGCCATGTTGAGTATTTGGTGTGAGAGGCTCCAGTAAGAAACTTGTGCCTTAGGAAGGTCAATCGGGGAACATTCTAGATCACTTTCTACAACCTCATCTACACTTTCAGCATGGTTGCCCTCGGGTGCCCTACCAGCAGAGAGGGGCTGGGGAACAGAGCAGGGAGAAACAGCTCTCATTTCAGGGATTTTTCCAGCTCTGTTGGTGTCTGGTTAGCCAAGAAGGAAGCCTGGAATCTCAGAGGACATGCTGAAACTTGGCCCTGTGTAAAACTCAGGATAAAGACTAGAAATGAACTGTTACTTTTTTCTTCTGCTCCTCTAGCATTATTTATGTTTCACTAAAAATTGACAGCAGAGCGCGTCTCTTCTCAGTGCCAAATCCTCCACTGAAACGCGCAAGCTTTCTCGCTGGAGCTGTCACTCACAAAGACCAGGCGCTATCCTGTGGGAAAGACTCGGTTCTCATGGAGCAGAAGGATGGGACAGTCCTTTCCTCGCTGTCAGCTGCCTTCAGTAAGCTGAGAGAATGGCTCCAGAGCATCCTGTTTGCTGGGGAATTGGAAAAAAAGAATAGCAGTGCCCAACTAAAGCATCCTGGGAATCCTATTTGGCTGTTTCATTACAGGAAAGGTAAGTATTAACCACAATACAATTTATTCCTACATCAAGGATTACTCAAATGCTTTATCCAAGCTCAAAAATAAAAATAAAGGAACAAAAGAAAGAAAAGGTGAACTAGATGGCCTAACAATTAGGATATTTTGTCTCAGTGTGAATCTGCAACACATGGTAATTTCTAGTGACTGACAGATGATGTGACTCACGCAGGGCAAGAGGGAAAGAGGAAATTTGTTTACTCATCATAACAAGGGATATACACTTGTTTACCAATTTTTATTTAAGGATATTGAGTGTTTCAGCAATGAGGAAAATTTCACTTGGATAAGAAAGGAACGACTATCCTGAAATCTAAAGCACAGATACAAACACACAATCAAAACTAAACCTTATAATAAAATGTATAAATATACTTACAAAATTTACTAGCTTTCTTCTCATTCCTACAAGAAAACTTAGACTTGTATGTAAAATTACTTAAGGACTAAGCAACAATGTGCTGATGAATTAGAAAAGAAAAACGTGAGGAAAAACTAGAACTCTTAATAATACTGAAAAAAGAATACCTTTATATTAATGTTATGAAATGTATTATTTAAAATTTAAAAGTGTGAAAGTATTCTTTAAAATGATTCTGATTCATTCTGTTGCTAATTATCTCCATAATAATGATAAATTGGAAAAAAAAAGTAGTAAGGCTGGAGTTTTCAGTGGATCTCCCAGGGAACACATTTAACCTAAGTAAATACGCACTCCTGCATCTGAACCTTGAAAATCGAGTTCCTTTCCAAAATGGGACTGTAGTGTGTACCTATCTTTGTTTCTCAGGCTTCAACCTCAACACTGTCTACAGTATCTTGTACTGATCTTTTGCTCTAGTCTTTCTTTCAGAACAATTTTCATGAAACTTGAATACAATTAGCAGATCACCTTCTGCTACAGCTCTGAAAAAACAGAGTGGTGATGACAGGATTTTATCTTGTCAACAAATTGCCACCGGAAGAGGAGGAACATAGTGATTTCAGTCAGATGCAGTGGCTCCTGCTCCAAATTGTCTTGTGCTGCATTTATTAAAATTCTGGGAATTAATAACTTTGTCTCCCCCCAACATCCATCATCTTCAAAACAAAACAAAACTATAATGCAAGCTTAGAATCTGTAGAGATGAAAATTAGAAAATATAACTGGAATACAAGATGTGATCAAAATATATGGTGAACGTTACATTAAAAAACTATTACAGTAAAAGACACACTGTCATTCATCCCCTTCAAAATACTCCTCTTTGCTTCAAACACACTTACTTATCACTCTTGCTACTTTGTAAATCAATTCTGAAAGTCCATTTTTTGTGTCCTTATGATACATGATAAAAAAATACAGTGAATGCTGCTGCTGAGTACCATTCAATGGAAAGGCAGGTTTGCAAAACCTTTATGGAGTGTCCTTATCACCTTATTTGCCAGATCCAGCACCATGCGACTTCTGGATCTTTCCCAAAGTCAAAATGATCGTGAAAGGTAAACATTTTCAATTGATTCAGGACATCAACACAGCCCTGGCAGCTAAAGACACTCATGAAAGAGGACTTCCAGAACTACTTCAGAAAGTGTCAAGAATGGTGGGATAAGTATGTTTGAAGCCAAGGGAATATTTTGAGTATTTGGAGGTGGATTAATGGCAATGTGTCTTTTACTGTAATAATTTTTCTTATTTTAAACATTCACTGTAGTCTTTGATCACACCTCATATAGTGATATACATTCTCAAAAATTCTCAAAGGAGAAGAGTGTGTATGTATCTTTCTGCTTATTTAATTACTTTTTCCTTTGTCACAGAACTTGCAACATCTATAGGAGGTCAAGAAATATTTTTCCTCAACTCTTAATAAAATTATGTTTTTAAATCTTCAAATTCTGCTGCTTTGACTCCTGTTCACAAGCCATTGTTATGCCTCTGGCTATATGAACATCTCCATGTAAACTAAACCCAGACTTCAAATAAGGAAAAATGAAAGGATAATCTGAAAACTTTAAAGTTTCTCTTAGGAAGATTGACAGACTTTTGTTGTTGGTTTAAATATTTGTCTTTATCATGTATTTTTCTGGTATTGCACTCTTGGGTAAGAGATCATGTTTATGTCATCTCTGGCTGTATGAGAAAGGAGCTATAGGAAAATAAACTTACTTGGCTCTATTTCGTGATGCAAACTTATCATGACAGCTCCTTCAACAGAGGCTGTGTATAGACTAAACATTCATCTTACCTGCTGCAAGAAGATGATGGGCCCCATTAGGACTGGAAAGTATTGTGGAATTTGATGAGGAAAAAAGCTGATGTAATTGTGCATGCAGCTCACAGTAAATGAAACCTTGCAAGTCAGTGAACAGTGAGTTCAGATCAAAAAGGGGGTGAGGTTTTCTGACTTCATCTGAAACTTCTACAGTCACCCGTGTGCACGGAGAACTAGCTGCCTGCTTTATGAAATATTTACAAATTATGAAAATGGATAATGTATCACTGTCAGGTCTAATTTTGTTTCCCATCCTAGGAGGAAAGGTCTTCCCCTGCCTTCTTATTAAATTTTGAAAAATAAATAACCACACCAGTGTCTCAACAGTCTCCACAGATCTATTTTATACTACAGGAATGTGAAATAATTGAGCAATAAGTCACAAGGGGAATAGACCAGGAGAACAGTTTGTTGCATTTAATAAATTAACTTTGGCTCTATTTGCTGAAAAGATGAGTATCGACAGATATCTTGTTCCTGTGCACAGATCTTAAACTTGATCAGAGGGAAATTAAAAAATCTCAAAATCGTAGCTGAAGAAACAGATCTACTGCTTTCGGGCAATTGCTTCAAAGAAAAAGTACAAAGGTTTGAACTTCCCACCCATTTGTTATTGGAGAAGGGAAAAGGAAACATTTTTAGAGATAAGCTGCCCTTTTGAATATTGAAGGAATTTAAAAGCAAAAATATCAGTATTGGCATAATTACAGGTATCGGTCTACTTTATAAAATTTGTACTCCTTTTTTGCTTTGTGATTTAAGGGAAATATTTACTTTAGTAATACCAACCCACCAGATGCATTGGATATAAGGTGAAGAAATTTCTTATTGCTCTCTTCCAAAGTTAAGACTATTTTTGTTAAAAACGTAACTTAGCTTTTAAGATGAGCAAGATCGAGTAAGGGAATATTAAGGGACAAGTTTAAAAAAACATTATCACTGAATTTCTAACTTACAGGTGACTCACCAAGATGGCACTTAATTACTATTATTAATTGTAGTTATTATTTTAAGTCTGTATTTTGAGGAGCTTGCAGCTTTCCAATGCTGACAGTACCTGTCAGAGGGAGGCAAAGGGGGAGAACGTGTCTCCATCGCAAGACCTGCTCCTGGGACTCACCTGGAGTCACAAAGTCACCGAGGGAACTGGAAATGCACCCACAACTCCTCTCCTGGAAGACTGGGGCTTCGGCAGTGGGTGTTGACTTAGTGACAGACAACAGGTGAAGTTTGCAAAGGAGATCAAAGGTAGGAATCCCACAGATACCAGACCAATTACCCACTATACGGTTTTCTACCAAAAACACTAGCTTGAAGACTGCCCATCTGAAATGAGGACTGCTGTCCATAGGTGACATATGGCTCCAGGACCACACTGGACAGTTGAATTGGTGCTTTAAGAAAAAGAGCCCAAGAATCTACACAGGGCTCCCCAGTTGGAGAAGTAGCTTTCTGATGTCCAAATGTTACATGGGAGGTCTGCGGATGCTTTCATCCCAGTCTGTTAGGATTGATCATTATTGTCAAAACCATTACCCATCATAATCATAATGATTGTTGATTATTAATCCCCAACTGTAGTGTTCAATGCTGTCTTAATATCATTTACCACTCTTACATCCAAAGCTCTGTACTTCCAACAAAATTCTACCAAAACTGTTGTCACATGAAATATTTTATAGTTTGTAAAACATTTTCACCAAAATAAAGTTGCTTTTTTCTCAACATTTCATAAAAATAAAATGACATGAAGTTAGAATAGAGAATGGGCAGCTGGGGTGGTGGCACACACCTGTCATCTCTGCACTTGGGAGGCTGAGGCAGGAGGATCATGGTGAGTTCAGTTCAGCCTGGGTTACGTGGTGAGACCCTATCTCTTAAAAAATAAAAGATAAAACAAAAAGAATAGGAAATAGGCCAAGGCTGTAGGGAACAGGGGAAGGAGGCGTTACCAGAACCTCTGTAGGAAGTCCTAGTCTCCTGTGAGACAGGGCAGCACACAGCGAATTACAGGAAAGGTGGGAAAATGAGACTTTGGGCCAGGGATTTAGCTCAGTGGTTCTGGCGCCTGCCTCACTAGCGCTAGGTCCTGAGTTCAATCCCCAGTACCAACAAAAAAGAAAAATGAGACTTTGAGAAGAAGCTGAGCTTTGAGTCTGATCAGTGCTTCTCTGGGCAGCAAAGACAAAGACCTACCTTGCAGCACCTTTTATTCAGTACCTAGGGAGAAACTAATGTAACAAATGAAATGCAGAGTTCAGTACTTCACATTGGGATAAACAAGGTGTAACAAAAAACTGGAGGGCAGTGGAAATCTAGGAACAATGAAGAACTATGCAGATGGAGATTTGGTTCCTCCCAGGAACTATGCAGACAGAGGTTTGGTTCCTCCCAAGGTGTCTCCCAAAGGTGTGGTCTTCCCCTGGAGCATCTCAGCATCACAGGATCACTGAGGTCTCAGCTGTGACTGGAGGCCAAAATGGAATTATGATGTCTGGAATGCCATAGCTGGCCTGTAGGCGGAAGAACTAGGCCTAATCAAATGATTTTCCCCTAAAACTATGTAGCATTGCTCCCAACACAAGGCTAAGACAAACCTGAGACACCGGTTCACTTCACCTGGTAATAGCTGGAAGTAGGAATAGTAGAAAATAGCTTTAAAAATGTCACATAATACAGGCTCACTGCTGAGTAATGAACAGCAGCAACAACTAAAACAATAGTAACAGTAGCTTCTCCTTAGTACTTACACTCCAGAAAGAAATGTCTTACAAGACCCCAAGTAATCACATACTGGAGAGGTAGAAAATGTTCTTCAGGAGTCTACGTACCCTTCCGAAGGTCTTGGACCTAAATAAATGACACAGCTTAATAGTAAACCTGGTCTCTTGTGTCTAATTTGTTTCTATCACATAGTGGAACTTAACTCTGAGAGAAAAGGAATATCTTAATTCTCATGTGGCCTTGAGAGGCTGAGCGAATATCTGATGGTATGAATGCAAACAATGGACACAAGCAGTGTGAACATTGGTGAATGTGAAAGAAGGGCATAATTTGACTCAAGTAAAGGTGAGAACTGGTAAGGAGCATAAAGAGATTCATATTTTAGAAACAATAAAAGGGAAGGGCATAGCTCTTTAGCACAGTATTTCCTGTAAAAGTTAATAGACCTGGTTCTCATTAGCATTTTTGTCAGTGGGTAGGGAAGAAATCAGGAATTTAAGTTTTTAATTAATTTATACACATGTCAAGAGAGCAGGTACACTTCTAGCTCCATTGCAAGACATAAGCAGCTAGAACTGAAAGACACGGGCTGACTGTGTTTCCACTCCCTCTCCTTGGACATCATCTAAGTGGCCTTTGCCAGAGTCCGTCTCCTAGGCAGCCCCTCTGTGCTTCAGGGCTTCCAGTCTGAGGCATGCAGTTTGATCTCCCAGTTTTACTTTGCCAACATGTGGAGAACACCTTGGAATAAGATGCAATTTTATAACCCTAAGTGTGCTGTAACTCTAAAGTGTGCTGTGACTTCAAGAGTGCTGTAACCTAAGTATAACACAATCATAAGAGTGATGTGTAACCATAAGATATGAAAGTAGAACCTTAAGTGGTATGGAACTGATAAGGGTGTAGCCCGAACTGGACGGGGCGTACCCCTAAACTGGACAGGGCATACCCCGAATTGGGCAGAGTATGCCCCAAGCTGGACAGTGTGATAAGTCTGAACCAATACCACGAACGCCCAGCTAGAATAGTATAAAAGGGGCTGAAGACCCCAAGCAAGTCGACGATCCGTCCCACCGACCAGTCGACCAGTCAATCTGATGATCTGACTACCGACCGAGACATCTGCACACCTGATCCCGCTGGGAGGAGCATTGCCGCCGACCAGAGGAGACCAGAGGACGAGGCCAGCGGAGAGACAGACAGCCTAGCGCCCACTCGACGCCCTTCGTCTACGGATCGGACCCTCTGACCCGACGGGAGGAAACGTCGCGCTCCCATAAGGACTTGCGCAGTACAGGTACAGGGACGTGGTAATTGGCAGACTTAATATTGTGTGGTAATTGTATTGAAACGAATTATAATAATACAAGATAAGTGTGTGAACTGCCATCCGAGTCCGAGTCCTCTTTACCCACGGTACCTGCTCGCAACACAACATCCTGTGGTTCCATTTGGTCTCCCTGCCAATGTCTTTAGGATTCATACCTTCTTTCCCATCACTACTCAGGTGATCAAAGTATCTCCTACCTTGACTTCCTGCTTCCCTCTTGTCATGCATTCTGGAAAGAGCTGCTGAAATGCTTTCACAAAATGTAATTTACATCTTATTAGAAGTCGATTCCAAGGCCCTGGGCCTCTGAGCTGGTTTCTTGTTGCCTTCCCTTCCTCTTGGTACATAGTTCCCTTTCTCATCCTTGTGTTATTTTTCCAATGAAGCTTCCTTCAACAGCCTCTCTCATGAAGCTCTGGTCCATGCTGCTAATCAGGAATAAAATTGTATTAATTAGGGTTTTATATATTTCACTCCTCCTCTCTACCCCTCATTAGTAAAACTGATCAGCAGAGCTGTCAACTTTCTCCAAATAATATCATCTTCAATAAATCTATGACTTCCTTTTATCATCTTCAAAATCCCACTAATTCTTACTTTAGTTTGAGTAAAACATTTTTTTCAGCTGCCAGGGATTTGGAACTTCCATGGCTTAACAGAAAATCTATGTATCCTCATCAATTAGTTTAGTTATTTCTTCTAACCATAAACTAATTCTATGCATGGTAGAAATTCAATAGTATTTGTCTGTTGAATTCATTAAAGGCGACAGTACTGAAAAAGCTCATCATTTGGATAGCTACAGTAAAGGTCAGTCTGAATTAAAATCTTAAATTACAAAATATAGCAATTGCTTTCAGACTTACATAGAATGAATTGAACAGGCCTACAGGGCAGTGCTAAATGGCATTCCTCAGGATTTCCATCCTGATGAAAGGTTAACAAGATTTATAATTAGAATATTAGTTGGACTGGGCCTAACCATTTGAAGCCCTGAAAGCATTCATTTTGAGGTCTTGTTTATTTTGAGCACATTTTTGACAAATATTTTCTTTCTAGATGGAGCAAATGTAAGTGTAGTACAAATAATCACAAGCGTGTATGGAAGTGGAAAAAAATGGGGAGGTCTCGTGATCCAGGTCACAAAGAGAGGAAAAGAATATTTTCTGTTGGATAAAATATTCACTTGTCATAATAAAACTCAATAGCACTGATTGGTTTTAATGGTTGGAAAGTTCATTCTGCCTCCAGTAACTACTCAAATTACCTTATAGATTTTTATAGCCATGGCTCTTAAAGAACGAATCTGTAACACTGGAAGGTGTCCTATTTTGTATGCAAAGGTCTCCACAGTGCTACACTGCTTCTTAGGACACATCCTCCACATTCTACATCTTTAGTCTTTGCTGATTAGAATCTAATATGTCTCCATCTTTTGAAAATTCTAGTCTCTCTCAAATTTTGCAAGAGAACAGTCAATTTCGCCCCCTCCCCAGTACCAGAGAAGAAACTCAGGTTTTTTGCACTAAGCTACTTGCTTTTGCTTTTGTATGTTGAGATGGGACCTCCCTAAGTTGCTGAGCTGCTCAGGCTGGGCTCATACTTGTGATCCTCCTGCCTCAGCCTCCCAGAAGACAGGATTAGAGGTGTGTGCCACCTCACTCAGCTGTCACTTTCTCCTCAAAGCCTTCCCTGTCTAAAGTGCAAGCTCTTCGGATGAAGAAGTCTCTGTGGCTGGCCTCTAAGGTCTTTCCATCCCATTCGAGGGAGGAATAAATTGAGGGAGCTGACTATCATGGTGCAAAACTAAGTGCAAGGACATGAGTGTGAAAACATGGCACTACTCTTCTTTATCAAAACTTTCTCCATTTCTTGTCACCCTTATAATGATTGTTTTAGCCAGGAGAGTCTAATTTTACCTGGGATCAAACTCAGAACCTTGCATTTTTGAGGCAGGCATGGTGCCACTGAGCTAAATCCCTGGCCCTAGGCAGGAGGAAGTTTTAACTTCAGCTTTCCTACCTCTAAATATATTTAGTCTTCTGGCTCGTTCTAGCATTAGGGCTACCATAACAAATTCCAAGAATGGTAGGGCTTAAACAGAAATTTACTTCCTTATAGTTCTGGAAGCTGGAAGCCTAAAATCAAGCTTTGGCCAGTTTGGTTTCTTCTGAAGACCCCGTCCTCAGCTTGTAGATGTTATCTTTGCTTCGTGTCTTTGCTTCACCTTCCCTCCAAATGTATTTGTCTAAATTTTCCTTCTTATGGGAAAAGACATTGACGTAGTTACATAAGTAAAGATCCTTTCTCCAAATAAGATCACATACTGAGGCACTGGGGATAGAGCTTTAACACATGAATTGGGCCCACAACTCCACCATAGCAATCACTTTCAAAAATGCTATTTATTTACTCTGTGGTGTGAGTTTTCTGGGACTGCTAAAGGAAACATAAACTATACCTATTCTCCCCAAGACAATTCACTAGCAGAGTTAATTTTTTCCGGTACTTTAATTTTTCTTAAGAAGAAAATGAGTTCTTCATATTCTAGTGGAAATAGTGCTGCTGCAGTTCCCTGACACTGTATTATCTACCTAGGATCCAGCAACACTCTTATTTATTTTGATGCTGGGCCTGCAGCCCAGGGCCTCTCACGTGCTGAGCATGTGCTCTGTCTGCTGCTGAGCTACACCTCCCGCACCTTGCTGCCTTGGAGCCACACCATGGTGATTCCCAGCACAGCGTTCAAGTCTCACGTGGTCCATAGGCACCAAGTCATGCGTGGTCTAGTTCCAGAGCTCAGGCCTTTGTGCAGTGTCAGGCAATTGCCACAGCATGTCAGAACATGCATCACCTTCTTTTGGTCTCTGCTCAATCCGGCAAGGAAAGAATATCTTGAGCAATTAGGTGGAATAAAAAGAAACACACCCTGAGACACACCTTTCTACTCCGGAGCTCCCCAGCCAAGGGACTGACAAATAGGCTTCACCCAAAGATGGCAGTGAGCAATGCACTGCGGCAAGGCTGGAAAGCCCGGGCTCTGTGGGTTTTCACTGTCAGACTGCAAGGCCCTCGAATTGCACAGGCTTTTCCTTTTGGTTTCTTCTAATATCACAGGACATTGTGACTGGTACGTCTTCCTCTTCACCTTAATTATCCATTAGAGCTCAGGGCAAAGATCTGTCTTCTACCCAGTAGCTTCTGTGGTGGTTAAGTGCCCTAAGAGAGAAGAGGCGGACAGGCTTTGGCCTAAAGGACATCAGATCCTCTAGAGGAGGAAGTGCAAGGCTGACAGAAGCAGGGCTGAGGCATATCCCCACAGGCGCTGCCTCAGACCCAGAGGGATGCACAAGCCCATTCCACTTAACTGTGGATCTAATTATTGGATTTGTGGTCAATGAGGATGAAAAGATGAGCATATACGCATCATCCACTTTAGCATTCCTTTTCTTCAACAGTGATTAAATGCATACCATGTGCCTGACACTGTGCCTACAGAATGGCTGTTGATGTACATGTAAGGGTTTTGCCAAGGCCGAACTTTACTCTGACCTGAAACAATAAAGGAAAATAATCATATTTTTGAAAGTGTCATGGCAAAAGTTTATAAAGTGATAAAAGCACTATTACAATAACATATATGAACTCAGTTCACATAGCAACTCTCTAAGTAAAAATTGTTTCCACTTAACAGTTGGGGAAACTGAGGCATAGGCATGCGAATTAAGCTGCCTCTGGTCATACTGCTGTATGATGTAAAGTGAGGGTTTGAACTTAAACAATTTGGTTCAATGCTTTTTCTTTGGGGAGGTGGGTCTCATTTACAAACCTTCATGTCATTTGATGAAGAATGAAACTTTATTCGTTTGTTACTCATTTATTTGGGGCTATTAGGTTAGTAGAAAAGGTAGGAAATTGCTGTATACTCCACTCAAGGTATAATGGATAAGAATATTTACATAGTCAACAGTAACATCAACATGGATTTTAAAATCATTTTGCCTGAGCATCCAAAATGCCAAAAGTCAAAGGGATACATATTTATCTCAATAAGTAATTCGAAGAGATTAAATTCAATTTAGCTTCAACAACCTAGTCTTTAAAGTTATATCAAATTCTGGAGACTGGTAGCTAAACCCATTCAAGTTTCCAGCATTTAAATAAATTCTTTATTTTATTGGACTTATAGGATGATTATCATCCCTAGATTGGAATTTTGCAATAGTGAATGAGAAAAGTAAAAGAAAATAAGAGCATGCAATTCAACAATTAAGTATTTTAGCTGTGAAACACACACGTGCATGCATGCCAATTATTGTCATTTATCACTGAAAGGACTTGCATTGGACTAATTCCTTTCTTTGCATCCTAGATTCCAGGGGTGTCCTTTGGCATTATGTGGACTTTAGACATCCTCCCGCTCTATAGTTGTCTCACAGTTGTCCAGTTCCCATCTCAACAACTGCTTTTCACTCAAAGGAGAACAAATAACCTTCCTTTTAATTATTTATACTGATATCTCTCCATTCAAATCAATACTTGAAAGGCAATTTTATCTATTTCTCTTTCACATTTTCTTATAGGGAATCAATGTTATAGGAAATAAGATTATATACTTAAAAATAAAATTCATCTTTCAAAGTTACTTTGAAGAAGTTACTGTATTTATTTCATGTAATTTGACATGATTATCCACCTAGTAAACACATATATGGCTGGGAGACGATTCTTAATGGAGAGTGCATGTTCTGCACAATTTGGTTTTTTGGTAAGTTTTTATTTTAATATAATACAAGTCAATATTGGGGTAGTGCTTCTATTTGAACCAACCTTTACAAAGGTATTTTATAGGGAATAGCCCTTAAAGATATTTCTCTGTAGAGCAGAGAGCACACATGCTTACTTCTCCTGGTGGAAGACTCTGGTTCCTAAACTCAGAGTTTCTTCCTTACAGTGTAGCTCACTGTTGGTTCCAGTGACATCTGGCTCTCTTTGCATTGCATTGGGGTTTGTGGTGGCAACCCAAGACAATGCTAACACTCTGTGCATCCCAGAGTTCCTTGTCTTAACCCACAAGTCTTGTGTCTTCTGGCAGCACCTGTGAAACTGTGGCCTGTTCACTTGTTAGTTTGCCAGTAGGGTGAAACCTGAGACTCTTTTCCACTGGATTGGATACATGGAATATGTAACATGATTTTATTTGAATAGGTGCTCATCATTTTGAATCAAACATAAAATACTTCCCCTGAGGCCTGATCTATGGGTGAGATCTACTGTTTTATTTAAAGTTATATTTTAAAGAACAAATATGCCAATTTATCCATTGTCTTTCATCCTAAAAGCTCAGTAGTCTAATATTCTTAAAATTACAGTTATTTCTGGAGGTAGTAGAGGAGGAGACAGCACCTACGAAGCTTTTTCTTTCATACTGGCTTTAATTTTCTTATGCTACATTTTCCAAAAGCAAATAACAGTTCCGGAAAAGACAATTTCAAACAATTGTATTTTCCAGCCTGTGGAAATCACAGTAAATAGGAGGAGGTAGCTGCCCATATTTTTGCAAGTTTCTGATTATACTAGCAGAAGTATGATTTGGGTAAATGTCATATGATAAAAGAGAAAATAAAGGTGGAGTTTGCAAGTTTTATTTAAACTCATGAGATCTTTCTTCATTTCATAATCTCTTGATTAGAAGAAGCAGGCTCTCAACACAGCTGCTAATAAGGGAGAGGAGCTTGTATTGACTGAGGCTCCAGATTATCACCTCCCTCACTCCGCAATCAACCTCTCACCCTTTGCCTTACTTGGTTGGCAAGAAAGAGTAGCTGTATCAGTTGAGTTGGTGATCACCTGGAAATTTCTTCTGCAAGTAAATACAGCACTTCATGTGAGAACAGTATCCCACTTGACTGATGTTACCTAACCTCCAACAGAATGTTTCCTGTCATTTCCATTCCCTCTCAGTCCAGAGGTTTATAACCTCTTAAGTCATTTTACTAACTGAAACCTTCCAATGAGACAAAGAGAGATGGAAAATGACATTTCCAACATTCACCTCCTTTGCTCAGAACTAAGGCCCATTCCAAGCCGCTCCTCTCTCTCCACCCAGCCTGCTCCTTCTCTGACTTCTTTCTGTGTCCAGGGAAGAACTGGCTCACCACTATTTTCTTCAAACATGTTGGAGAAATTCCAAAACTCAGCTTATGAAAATGATCTCCAACATGTGGGCACAAAAAACGTGCACTGAGTAATAAGGTGAAATTTACCAGCTTAGTGCACTACTTGCACAGGAGAGCCCCACCCCACCACCCCACACTCTTCCAACTATTTCGGCAATTCCCTTGCTGGTTTGCACACAAGTCCACTTAGGGTCCTCCCACCTGCCCATGTTGACCCATGTGATGTCTACACTGCCACCTGTGCCCGCCAGCACCTTAATCTATTGAGCTACCACTTCCCAAGCTGCAGATACACCAGTGCCCTGACCATGGTATTAAGATCCCCCACTTATGTGTGGAGAGAATGTTCCTCTTCCCATCCCATTATGTGCTCTTCCTTGTCACCAAGGCTTCAGAACAGTATCTCCGCAGAGGCCTGTATATCTCTGAGTTCCCTATTCCTATTTCTGCCTTCAGTTGCTCTTTTAGAGAGTTCTTTCCTGGTCCATGAGCCAGGCTAGGAAAGAGGCACCTGCTATCCACATCCAGCACTTTCCCACCTGCATCTTCAAGCTTTTCTGCAGCCTCCTTCTTTAGCTGTCCTGCTCTGCCATGCAAGTCGATATACAATTGGCCTCCAGGCTAATTCTCCACAGACAGTTCATTATCTTCCTGCTAATCACTTGTCTTCAATCTCCTTGAAACCCAGCAGTGTATCTTACCTTAATTCTTTTGTCTTTCACAAGAACAATCATAGAGCGGAGAGTAGAAGTCCAAACAACATATAAGACCTAGCAAATAAATGCCTGTCTCATTGTCTACAATGTAGTCTCATTGTCTACACTAATAAATGGCTCTTCTGCTAGGAACAATCAGCAATTGAAAGTTGAGGTAAGACTTCTCATAAAAACCTATGTACTGATGCTCACACTGAGAACTTCTGTAGGTCGTTTCATAGTTTCTGGTGAACAGAATGAATTTGGATTCATCAATTATAACACAGAGAATCTCTCAGTGAAACAAGGATCATGCTGCTGCCTGGTTTAGAAAACCTTAATGAGTATTTGTCCCCAAATCCAAGCCATCTGACTCATCGGTGCTTGTACCAGGCATAGCACCCTGATTTTGAGACACTTGCCTCTTCATGTATGGGCAAGCAATAGCTGTCTGTCTCACCTTCATAAAAAACACATTTCCATTGGGTGCTCAGCAGTAAACCTGGGCCAAAAGGGGTATTCTGATGAAGGTTACTTTGCTTGGACTATTTAAGGACTTCTGGCTTGGCTAGTAGTCAGTGAGTACGGAGATTGTCAAGGCAACGACAAAATAGTCTCTCTGGCAGGTCTGCTCCACATCAAGGCCAGGAGGGGTTATAAAAGACACAGCTCACAGAATGAACCTGTCCTCTTCTTCCTCTATTTAATGGTAAGACTTTTCTAGCCATCCAACGAGATAGAAATCAGAGGGAAAAAGTTAAGTAGCTCTGTTCTGAATTATTTGAAAAGAAGGGAAGTAAAGAGAAGGCATATTAAACAAGGTTATATATACTTGGTAAAAGATAACACAAAGAGAAGATAACACAAAAAGAAGCACTGCCATATGCTGAGACTTCAGGAACCCATGTATACAAGTTCATGGGAGTACAAAGAGTTGAAGTAAAAGGGTTTGGGTAGCATTGGACAGACATTATGAAAGTCAGAGAGGAAATTGATGAAACTGAGACTAAGATAGCAATAAAGAAGATCAATGAATCAAAGACGTGGCTCTTGAAAGGATGGAAAGGGGCTCTGCAGTTAGGAGAGATGGGAGACAGGGAGGGGAAGGGAAGGCAAAAATGATCAAAATGTGATATTTATGTGTCCCAATTCATCCACAATGAATGTATTCACTATGTATTGCAAGTACATACTGATAAAAAAAAAAGCTTGAGAAAAAAGTCTAGGAGAGCACGCTGATTGTCTTCCATAAATACAATTAAGAGAGGAACATTAGAATAAAGTATGAAGACACCTTTAGAGCCACCGTCTGATGGCTCAAGCAGAAAGCTGAGAGTAAATCTAACTTTCTTAATAATCATGCAGGGGCTGTCACGAAATGCAGGTGATGTCAAAATAGTCAGTTGGATTTGCACTTTCCAAATACTTTGTATGATGCTCCATGGCATGAGGCAGGGAGAGAATGGCTGGCTCAGAGAGCTAGGAGCCCAGAGAGGAGGGACCAGGTAGGCCATGGGAAGGGATGAGGTCAGAGAGTGACTAGGACAGAGACAAGTAAGAGAAAAAACATGTGGGGGGAGGGCAGACAGCAGCAGGGCTTTGCTTGCTGGGCCTTTCAGAAGCAAGAGAGACATGATCTCAATTGACTCTGCCTGTGGTGCTGAGTGTGTGTGAGAACTCTGCTCTGCACTTGGCTTGCATTTTCCCTCTGTCCTCACAGTGACCCTGTAGGTCAGATATCTGCACCTCTCAGATGAGAAACCAGAAGTGCAGAAGGATGAAGGAACTTGCCCCAAATCCCTTAGTTCATAAGTAGCTGAGATCAGAACCCAGAACAGAGCTGCCCCAAGTGCACTCTTTGTCATAGGCAATCCATCCTGTAAGGGATCATAAATAAATGGAGGAAGAAAAGAGTATTTGGTAAATATTGGGACAATTGACTTGCTATTTCAAAAATCCTGTTTAGATCTTGACTCACACAAAGGAATTAGAAGAAATCCCAGATGCATTAAGTAATTAAACATAAGATGAAGCCTGAGAAAACAAGGAGAAAAGAAGAGTCTATGTTTAACAAATGGCAAGGCAGAAAAGGTACTAAGAATAGATCTGGCAGAAAAAATTAGAGTGCAATCAATCTGAGTGTATTAAAGTTTTAAACTTCTCCTTGTAAAAAATATATAAAGTTCAGGAGAATTTCAATTTCAGATATTTAATAGAGGGTCAGTTTCTTTGTTTTGTAATGAACATGGATAAATTTGTAAGAAACAGATGAAATGAAAAAAGCTCACTTTCTCTAGTCATCAAAGGAATGCAAATTAAAACCACTATGAGATATTATGTCACACCTGTTAAAATGGATGTTAAAAACAACAAACACACACACATACACACATTGGCAAGAATGTAGGGAAGAAGCATACTCACACACTTGTGCAGGATGTAAATTAGTACAGACATTCTGGAAACCAGTGTTTCCTCAAAAGATTAAAAATAAAACTACCGTCTGACCCAGAAATTCCACCATGGAATATGTACCCATATATGAAGTCAGCTTGTAAAAGAAATTTCTTCACATTCATGTACATTTTAGCAATATTCATGATAACTAAGAGATGGAATCAACCTAAGTGTCCGTCAGTGGATGGACAGCTGGACACATATAGTGTACAAGCACAATAGAGTACAGATTAAAAAAGGAAAGAAATCCTGCCATTTGTGACAACATGAACAAACTAGAAGACACTATGTTAAGAGAAATAACTCAGGCATAGAAAGATAAATACCACATGATATCACTCATATATGGAATCTTAAAAAGTTGATCTCCAAAACAGAACACATTTGGAGGTTACCAGAGACTGGGATCGGAAATTGGAACGATTTCACTTGGAACAGGATGAATGAGTTTAAGTGATCTATTGTACATCATGGTGACTGCAGCCAATAGCAATACTTTTGGTACTTGAAAATTTCAAAGAGAATACATTTTAAATGTTCTCACCACAAAAGTATATAATGAACATGTGAAGTAATATATGTCTCAATTAGCTTGAATTAGTCATTCCACAATGTATGATATATATAGAGAGAGATAGATAGATAGATATACACATATATATCAAAACGTAGTGTTCAGCACCGTAAATACATACAATTTTCAATATCAGTTTTAAAAATGAATTAATAACAAATAGTTATTAAAAGAAAGCAGCCAAAAAACTATAGATGAAAATTCAATTAAAATGTCTAAAAAGAAAGAAGGAAAAGGAAAAATTAGGAGAAAAGGAAAAATTGGAAACAGTCTTTGTAAATAGGTAAGGGTGGAGGGGGTGAAGGGAGCACAGGGAATGGGGAAAAAATAATAACAAAGATACAGCATGTACAGGTACAAGAACCCAATGATAAATGTAAACATATTGTATACCAAAAATGTACCAATAAAAGAATTTAAGCAAAAAATAAATAAATAAATAAATAAAATGTGCAAAGGGTATTAACATAATTTCAAAAAGTGAAAGTATAACTAGTTCATACCATGGAAAATCATTCAGTTTCACTAACAACCAAAGAAAAGAATTTAAACACATGGAAGTTGGCAAGTTGGAGGTATCACCACCTCCCATCAGAAACTGGACTATCCTGCAGTAGAAACGTGCAGAGCTCAACCCTGCAGTAGGTCAGGGAGGTCAACTTGGGCCTTGCAGCCAGAAATCAGACTGAATCTCAAGGCTCTGCTACTGGCTTGCTGAGACTAATTTACTTCGATTTGCACACTGCAGGCCATGTGGTCTATTGTGACAGCAGAGACATACCCTGAATGAAGGAGGCCCGTCATTTTTATTTTTTTTATTTCCAAGATTATTTTTTCTTAGTTTTAATTTTTAGTTTTCATTTTTTTCTCTACTCTTTTCAAGTTTTTTCTTTCTTCTTTTTTTTTTATTTTTTCTTTCTCTCTTCCTCTCATTCTTACTCTCTTGCTGTCTCACATTGTTCTTCATCTCCCATTTTGTTACACTTGCTAGCTTCCCTATTGCTGTTAGGTTGTTCAGTTCTTGTATTTGTTCTTTCATTCTGCCTTTTCCTCTTGTCTTCAACAGTTCCCTAGAGTTTGCATGATCTTCCTGTGACCTCTGGCCTCACTTCTAACCTTCCCCTACCTCTATCCCTCCCTCCCCAACTCCTTCTAACTCCCCATCTGGAGGGTAAAGTTGCTATACTGAAGAGTTTATTCACTATAAACATATTTTGGGCTAGTCCTTGATTTTGATTTAATTCACATGGTTAATGGTGATAGATTAATAACCACCACAAATTGTCATTTTCTAAACTGTGCTTGATACTATTTTTGTTGCTAATTGTATCACATGGGCTAGGATGTTGTGATTGATCTAATCAGTTGTCCTTCCTGGCATAATGAAAATGAGATTGCCCCAGAGTCATTAGAAACTCAAAACCTAAAACCAGCTACATCTAGAAGACCCCCGTGAGAAGCAATCATTCCATAAGGGTTCTAAACACAAGCAACAAAAATACTTACAATAAGCAATTTCAAAGCATCAACTCAGGAATTAAACCAAGGACAGTACCAAAAACAAAAATGAGAAGACATTTAAGCAAGGCACAAACCCAGACTTCCACTCCACCAAAGGCAAATTCTGGGGGAAACGAGGTGGAAAAGTCTGATAATCAACCACCTGGACACCCTGAACTGATAGCACAGGAAGTAACAAAACAAATGAATGAGGCTCTAGAAAAATTCAAAACAGAAATAATTTCCCATATAACTACAGAGATGGTGAGCAGAGTAAAAGACATGATTAGAGATTCTAGAAAGAAACAGACAAAAAAAAAAAATAGATGAGTCCAGGATCCTGATGG
The DNA here is from genome assembly GCF_000247695.1 of Heterocephalus glaber. The sequence goes on from NW_004624756.1 coordinate 13,649,729, forward strand.
AAGCCATGAATGCCCAGCATAACAAAGAAATGGAAACCATGAAAGCCCAACATAGGAAAGAAATGGAATCCATGAAACAGATTCAAGCAGATATCCAGGAGATTAAAACTCTATTGAAAGTATACACAGCAGACTGAGCCAAGCTGAAGATAGGATATCAGATATAGAAGACAGGATGGCAATCAGTGACCATGAAAAGAGAGATCTCTTAAAAATAGTAAGGGGCCATGAGAAATCAATCCAACAGCTCCTAGATGACACAAAGAAGGATAATATAAGACTGATAAGAGTCCACAAAAAAGCAGGAGAAAGTATAAATGTCACAAAAAACTGTTCACAGAATTAATGACAGAAAACTTCCCAAACAGACCAAAAGAATTTAACATACAGATAAGTGAGGCATATAGGACTCCAACTAGCCATGATCAAAAAAAAATCTACACCTAGACATATAATAATCAAGATTCCAGAAACCCAACAGAAGAACAAAATACTACAAGCAGTTAGAGAAAAGAAATAAATCACATGCAAAGGAAAGGCCATCAGAATCACAGCAGACTTTTCAACCCAAACCCTCAAGGCAAGAAAATCCTGGAGTGAGATGTTTCAAGCCCTAAAAGAAACCTCCAACCTAGACTGATGTATCCTGCAAAATTATCTTTCAAAATTGATGGGGAAAGAAGATACTTCCATGACAAAGAATACCTGAGAAACTTCGTGAATACCAGACCAACACTCCAAACAATTCTAAAAAATATCCTGGCAAAAGAAAATGAAGGTCACAACTCCATGAGGCCCAACAGAGCAAATCCATCAAGCAAGGCAAGAAATTAAAGGGAGAGGAGGAAAAAATAAAAGAGTCAACAACAGAAAAATAACATGACAATGATAAGTCAATACATATCAGTTATAATCACCAATGTTAATGGCCTCAATTCACCAATCAAAAGAAACAGGCTGGCAGAATGAAATGAGAAGCAAAACTCAACAATATGCTGTATACAAAAAAACGCACCTAGTTAAAAAACAAACTCATAGACTGAAAATAAAAGGATGGAAAACAGTTCTCCATGCGACAGGAACCTGGAAAAAAGCAGGGGTAGCTATCTTATTTGCAGACAAAGTAAATTTTAAACCAAAACTAATTCAGAGAGACAAAGAAGGGCCAAGGATTTAGCTCAGTGGTTTTACCGCCTACTGCGCAAGTGCAAGGACCAGAGTTCAATCCCCAGTACCAAAGGAAAAAAAAAAAGAGAGACAAAGAAGGTCACTACAGCCTTGTAAAGGGAAGAGTCAAAGAGGAAGAGATGACATTCATAAATATTTATGCACCAAAAACTAGTGTACCCAACTATACAAAACAAATATTAAGAGACATGAAAAATCATATAAGCACTAATACAATAGTAGTAGGGGACCTCAATACTCCACTGTAACAAATAGATCATCTAGACAAAAAAAGAAACAATGCAATAATATAACTGAAGCAAGCTTTTGAACAAATGGAATTAATAGACATCTACAGAGTGTTCCACCCTACAAAATCAGAATATACATTCTTTTCAGCTGCACATGGGTCATTCTCCAAAATAGACCACATACTATTGCATAGAACATGTTTAAGTAAATGCAAAGGAATTGAAGTTATCCTGTGTATATTATCAGAACATAGTGCAAATAAACTGGAGATCAATAGCATAAGAAACTGCAAGAACTTCACAAACATATGGAAATTGAATAACACTCTCCTGAACAACCAATGGGTCACAGAGGAAATTAAAGAAGAAATTAGATAGTTTTTACAATTAAATGATAATGCCAGTACAACATACAGGAATCTATGGGACACAACGAAAGCAGTTCTATGAGGGAAATTCATAGCAGTGAATCCCCACACTAGGAAAACAGAGCAAGCTCAAATAAACAACCTAATGCTGAACCTCAAGCTCCTAGAAAAAGGAGAGCATGACAAACCCAAAGCTCTTAAAAGGGAGGAAATTATAAAGATCAGACCAGAAATCAATATAATGGAGACTAAGAGAACAATACAAAAAAATCAACAAATAGGAGAGTTGGTTTTTCAAAAGAATAAATAAAATTGATAAACCCTTAGCCAACCTTATCAAAAAAAGGAAAGAAAAGGCTCAAATCCATGCAATAAGGAATGAAAATGGTGAAGTCACAATAGATCCAGCATAAATCCAGAGAGCCATCAATACCTAATTCTAGAACCTGCACTTTAATGACATGGAAAACACAGAAGAAATGGGCAGATTTCCAGATACATATGAATTACCAAAGTTGAACGAAGAAGACCTAAAAATTCTAAACAACCCATTATCAATCAGTGAAATTGAAAATATAATTAAAAATTTATCAGCAAAGAAAAACCCAGGTCCTGATGGCTTCACTGGTGAATTCTACAAGACATTTAAAGAAGAACTATTGTCACTACTCTTTAAACTTTTCAATGAAATTGAAAGAAAAGCAATACTTCCAAATTCATTCCTGGAAGCAAGTGTTACTTTGATTCCAAAACCAGTGAAAGATCCAACCAAAAAAGAGAACTACAGGCCAATCTCCCTAATGAACATAGATGCAAAAGTCCTCAATAAGATACTGGCAAACAGAATACAGAGGGTCATCAAGAAGATCATACACCATGACCAAGTCAGATTTATCCCAGGGATGCAAGGATGGTTCAACATATGTAAATCAATAAAAGTAATACATTATATTAGCAGAGTCAAGGACAAAAAACATGTGATCATTTCAATAGATGCACAAAAAGTATTTGACAAAATTCAACACCCATTCATGATAAAAAAAAAAAAACCCTGCAGAAAATTAGAATAGAAGGTCTTTATCTTAACTTGATGAAGACTATCTATGAAAAACCAACAGCCAACATCATTATAAATGGTCAAAAAGTGAAAACCTTCACACTAAAATTAGGAACAAGACAAGGATGTCCACTATCACCACTCCTATCAATATAGTCTTGGAAACATTAGCCACAGAAATTAGACAAGAGAAAGAAATAAAAGGAATAAAGACAGGAAAGGAAGAAGTTAAACTGTCATTATTTGCTGATGATATGATACTCTACACAGAAGACCCAAAAAAACTCTGTCAAAAGACTGCTAGATTTAATTGACAGATTCAGTAGAGTAGCTGGATACAAGGTCAATACTCAAAAATCAATAGCCTTCTTGAACACAAATAATAGACTCACCGAGAGAGAAATTAGGGAAATAATTCCTTTCACAATAGCATCCAAAAAAATGAAATATCTAGGAAAAAATCTAATGAAGGACTTAGAAGACCTCTATGTTGAGAACTACAACACTATGAAAAAAGAGATTGAAGTGGATAAAAGAAAATAGAAAGACATCCCTTTTTCCTGGGATGGAAGAACCAATATAGTGAAAATGGCCATACTTCCAAAACTGCTATACAGATTCAATGCAAGCCTGATTGAAATCCCAACAGTATATTTTACAGAACTAGAGAAAACAATCCAAAAATTCACCTGGAACCAGAAGACACCTAGAATAGCAAAAGGAATTCTAGGCAACAGAGACATGGCAGGGGGTATCACAATCCCCAACTTAAATCTATACTACAAAGCCACTGTGATAAAAACAGCAAGGTACTGGCAAATAAACAGACCCGAGGATCAGTGGAATAGATTAGAAGATGCAGAAATAACTCCAGACATACTCAGCCACCTCATCTTTGAAAAAGGAGCCAACCATCCTCACTGGAGGAAAGATATCCTCTTTTTAAGTGATGTTGGAGAAACTGGATTTCAACTTGTGAAAGATTAAAACTAGACACCTATCTATCACTATGCACTAAACAAAAATCCAAGTGGAGGGCCGGGGATTTAGCTCAGTGTTTTTGCCACCTGCTGTGCAAGCGCAAGGACCCAAGTTCAATCCCCAGTACCAAAAAAAAAAAAAATCTAAGTGGATTAAAGATCTAAATATTAAAATAGATACACTAAACTCGGTGGAAGATAAGTTAGGTAAAACTCTTAAAGGCAATGGCATAGGAAAAGACTTTATGAACAAATCCTCAGTAGCACAGGAACTAGCACAAAGAATCAACAACTGGGATCTCATCTTATTAAAAACCTTCTGCACTGCAAGAGAAACCATCAAAAGAGCTAAAAGACAACCTACAATGTGGGAAAAATTTTTTACCAGCTGTTCCTCAGACAAAGGTCTACTACCTAAAATATATAAAGAACTCAAAATATCAGACCCCCAAATATATCAGACCCAACTAAAAAATGGGCATCTGAAATGAACAGACATTTCTCACACAAAGAAGTAGAAATAGCAAAGAAACATATGAAAAAAGGTTCAACATCACTGGTCATTCGAGAGATGCAGATGAAAACAAGGCTGAGATTCCAACTCACCCCAGAAAGAATGGCTGCTATCATGAAATTAATCAATAACAAATGCTGGCAGGGCTGTGGGGAAAGAGGAAACCTGCTCCACTGCTAGTGGGAGTGTAGACTGGTGCAACCACTGTGGAAATCAGTATGGAGATACCTCAAACAACTAGGACTGGAAGTCCCATTTGACCCTGCTGTTCCACTGCTGGGGATCTTCCGAAAAGAATTAAAAGAATCATACCACAGTGATATGTGCACACCCATGTTTGTAGTGGCACAGTTTGTAATAACTAAAACTTGGAAACAGCCCATTGCCCATCAACTGGAGACTGGTTAAAGAACATGTGGTTTTTTAATAAAATGGAGTACTACTCAGCCACAAAGAAGGAGAAACTAGAGACATTTATAGCTAAATGGAGACACATTGAGGCCATACTCTTAAGTGTAATAAATAGGACACACATGTGTAAATACCGAATAGTTTCTCTGGTGTGAAAAACTAAAAGTGTAAATAAAGATCAAAATGTATAACTGATATTGTGAAATAGGAAGGAAAGGTCTAAAGGAATAGGGGAAATGGAAAAGATAGGGGAAAGGAAAGAAGGGAAAGGAAAAATATGAGTAAAAGAAAAAAAATGGAAACAAATTATTTGTAAGTAGGGAAGGGTGGAGAGGGTGAAGGGCGGGTCAGGGAATAGGGAAAAAATAAGAACCAAGATACGTCATGTAAAGGTACAAGATCCCAATAATGAATGTAACTGTATTGTATACCTAAAATGTACCAATAAATACACTTAATAAAAAAACGATTTCAAATATATTTTTTCTCCCATAAAGATGCCATTTTTATGGTGATACCTACAAATACTAGCAAGAATGCACAGAGGAGCATTTGATTTTGTTTTTGCTGTTAGTTACAGAAAGCATCAGTGTCTGTGTTTCCACTATAATCTATCTCTGACCAAGGCTTTTACTTCTAGACTAAATGGAATTCAAAATGACTGTTTTCATACCATGAAGTCTGCGTAGAAAAATCAGTGCAACATAACCAAGCACACAGCTGTTCCAGGAAGGCCTTTTCTCATGGCTTCTCTTGAATAAGCTGATTTCCTTTTCAACAAAATTTACACACACCCTGAAGAGAGCCTAAACATTATATGTTCCTGGAGAGGACAACACATAAAACTCTTTGCAAACCACAAATGGCTATGGCTATGTTGTGATTTGAAGATTACTATTGTAAGTTTCAGTATGCAACCAAATAAAGAAGGTCTGTGGATTGCTCTTGATGGTTAGGACTGTCTACAAAGCTCTACCATGCAGCACTTTCCTCAGAACAGATTTCTGGGGGTAGCAGGCATTGGAATTTTAGTTGCAGACCACTGAACTTGAGATGCTCACTGGAAGACAAGAGGAAATATCCAGTGGGAAGGTAGATCCCAACCTCACATTTGTAAAAGCTCTGCAAATAGTGTCAAGGAGTTCTTCCATTTGCAGTCAAATATGTGGCTTTCTCAATCATGTGCCAACCCACCCTCAAGTCTGGAGACTGACAGCAATGGAAAACCACATGGCAGGTCCAAATCAAAATGTGTCCTCTAAGAGTCGCATGGGAAATTCCATTCCAGAAAAGAGACTTTCATCCCTCCTTCACGATCTGCTATGCCTCCAACTCAAACATGAAGTGTGTTTTCAGAGTGGTTTTGAAACATCACTTAAAATATCTTTATTATTCTGAAGAAAGTTGTGTTGTCAATTTCACTCAGTATGAGGCAAGTTGGTTTTGGCAAAGGACCACTTTTGGGGTTAGAATTGGGGTTGTTTGGGAAGTAAATTTTCCAAAGCTTCTATAATGAACAATTTGGTATTCGGGGTCAATAAGAGATCAATTTATTTTCCCTAAGAGATTTTTTCAGTGCCTTAAAAAATATATGCTCAGTATTTGGGGAATAGTTTATTAGGAAAAGATACTTATCAGACCTAGTGACAATTCAAAAAAGACTGGAGCTTCTTGGATTCAAATCCCTTCTTTATATCTTGGAATGGACCAAATTATTTCAAAGAAATAGTCTCCATCACTGAGGAGACAGTTGTACAAAGACTTGAACAGACATTAAGGAGAGAGTACTCATGGCAAAGGGACAGCTACAGCAAAGTTCCCGAGGCAGGGTGGGTTTGGGCTGTAAAAATAGAAAGGACAATGTGGCTAGAATGAAGGGATACAGTGTGGCTAGTAGTAGTTGCTAAAGAGAGAGAGAAGAAGCAAGTACCATAGGGCCTGGACCTGCTGGGCCACATTAAGGATTTTGGCTTGTATTATTTGTCAAGGAAGAAACATTACAAATGACTGAGAAAAGCATGATGCAATAATCCCATATCCTAACAAAGATTGCTCTACTTCCCTGTAGGGATCAAGCATAACACCTGGGAGGCTATAGCAATATTTGGGTGAGAGATGATGGCTTTCAAATCAGAGAGGTAGCAGAGGAAGTGGTAAATTTTCAAATCCTGATATATTTTAAAGACAGCATTTCTTAAGGGATTAGACATGAGGTGTGAGAGGACAAGGAAAAAAGGTGATTCCCAAAGTTTTGTGTTTGAGCCACTGGAAGAACAAATTTTCATTAGCTAAAGTGGGAGAAAGCTGATTTCCGACCATAGCAGGCATTGGAATTTTGCTTACAGACACAGTCGTGAACTTGAGATGCCATCTGGATATACAATGGGAAATGTCCAGGGGACAAGTTGGCTTTATGAGGCAAGAGCTAAGGAGGTGTGTGCTGCCTAATATACCTTCAGGTGTCAGCATGTACATGGTGTTTAATTCTGTGACTTTGAATAAGAGTAGCACAGGACTGAGTTAGTAGATGGGGGCAAAAGATAGCAGAAGCCCCGAACACCAACACCCTACATGTTTTCAACTCTAGCTTGGAAAGAAGAATCTCTACTTCACAGAATGTTCAGAATGACTAGAGACAGCACATAAAAAGTACCATTTAAGGCATTCTGAAAATTCTTTATGTCTTTTGTACCATTAAAATTGATTACACCAAAGACTATGTCTTATGGTAAAATGATATAATACCATGGTGCATACAACAGGGATATCCTTTGGTCAGCGAAATTCTTCAAACAGTTGCTTCAAATTCTGCCATACAGAAGGGTGGTTTTTTCCCCTTAAACTCTTTTATTGGTACATTTTGGAAACCAATATTTGTATTGTTTTGCAAAGCATAAACATGGGAAGCAGGCAGTAAATGGAAGGTGATTGTGGCAGTGTGTTTAGAACTAGCATCTGGTTTAGGGATCACCTGCATACCTCTAGGTTCCCAAAGGACTTAGAAATGGCCTTTGTAGAAAGTGGTTTGTGTAGAGAGAAAATGGAATTAGCTCTGAAAATGGTCACTAAATGAATCCACTTGATCTCTCAGGGTAGGCTTTCTGTTGTTTGAGATCCCTAGATATTATCAATATATCAGCCAACTGTTCCCATCTACATGGAGTGCTCATTCTTTCTTGCTGACAGTATATGACTTTGTTAGACACAGTGAATTCTCAGTGCCTTTCAAATTCAGATACTCTGGAAGAGGAGGCTCCCAGCCTGCCATAGCACCACTCCCAGCACAGAGGAGGTGAGCTGTTCCCAGCACCCAGGAGGAGGCTCCCCAGCTGCCATAGCACTGCTCCCAGTGCAGAGGAAGTGAGCCAATCCCAGTGCCCAGGAGAAAGCTCCCTGGCCACCATAACACTGCACCCAGCACAGAGGAGGTGAGCCACATGGGCATCAGCAGCAAGTGCCACCCCCCCATGTCAAAATGAGAAGAAACATAAACAAGCCTCAAAACCAGACTTCCAGGTCACATACAGCAACCTCAAAGGGAAATGACAGGGAACAATCTGATACTCAACCACCTGGACTCCCTGAACTGGCAACAAAAGAGGATCTGAAAAAAATGAAATCAGAAATAATTTCTCAGAGAACAGCAGAGATTGTGCTCATAGTGCAAGACATGATTAATAAATCTAGAGAGGACACGGATTAAAAATATAGAGGATCTGAGGAACATGATGGAATCCCAACATAGGGAATAAATGGAATCCATAAAACAGATGCAAACAGATTTCCAGGAGACTAAAAACTCCACTGAAAGTCT
>NW_004624756.1:13674504-13699030 GCF_000247695.1 Heterocephalus glaber
CTTAAGTGAAATAAATAGGACACACATGTGTAAATACTGAATCGTTTCTCTAGTGTGAGACACTGAAAGTGTAAATAAGGACTAAAAGGTATAATAGATAATGTGAAATAGGAAGGAAAGGGGCAAAGGGGAAGTGGGAGGGGTAGGGGAAAGGATAGAAGGGAATGGGATTAATATAAGAAAATGAAAATTGGAAACAAAATCTTTGTAAATGGGGAGGGATGGAGGGTCTGAAGGGAGGGCAGGGGAAGGGGGAAAAATAAGAACCAAGAGAGATTGTGTAAAGATGCAAATTTCCAATGATGAATGTCATTATTTGTATACCTAAAATACACCAATAGAATAAAAGTTTTTTAAAAATTGAGGAATTCATATGAAAAAGTGAAATGTGCAATTACAGAAAAAATAAAGAGCATAAAATATTGAACCTAGTATTGTGGCTTTTCCATACTTTTCAGTTTGCAACCTGGTGTCAGGGTTCAAGGCTCAGGTAAAGAGATGGATATAGGTGTGGATTAGGATCATGATGACTCCAGCAATAGAGAGAAAGATTATACATTAGGGAACTCATAGAAATGTGGGCAGGTTCACCTGAGCAAAAGAAATGAAGATACTATGGTATAGATCTAAAATGCCCCCCTCCCCATAGTTTGCTTGCTGTGAGGAGGTGAGATCTTGTTAGAGATGGGTCACTGGTCGACTCAGACTGGTGCAACTCCCTTCCTGCTTCCTCCCTTGACTCCCTGCTTCCTGGCTGCCTTGAGATGAGCAGCTTTCCTCTGTTAGATCCTTCTACTATGCCATTTCTGCCTGGAGCCAGCCAATCACGCAAGGACTGAAATTCTAAAATATGAGCCAATATAAACCTCTCCTCCTTTCAGTTGTGGGTGTTGAGTATTCTGTCCCAGTAACAAGGAAAGTGACTAAGGCAGAAGATTTACTGTGTGTAAAGGTAATGGGAAAAGTCACAAAGAAGAGTAAGATTTAGCTGTATGAAATAGTAAACCCAAAAGTTGTAACAAAATTTATAAACAAAAAATAGACATAAAAAGAGGAGAAGCATGAAAATTAGCCTTTATCAGTACCCCTAAAACATAAAATATGCTTGTAAGTCAGTTATTAATTAGTTACTATATGAAATCAGAGATAGGTGAAGACAGAGAGAAATAGAGAAAGAGAGGGAGAGAGAGAGAGGAGAGACCTTGAAGAGATTCAGTTTGGATTTCATTATTCCAACCAATAATAGCTTATTGTAATCACATATACACATAAAAAGAGTTTTAGATACACAAAAAAAAAAGCAAAGAGAGCTAATCACCTTCCCTGTCAACTTTCCCATTCATGGGACAAAATACCTGACACCTACAACTTAAAGGAGTAGAATTTAATTTTGTCTAATGGTTTCAGATGATTCAGTCAATGATCAGCTGGTTCCATTATGATGGAAGGGCATAGTGAAACAAACCTGCTCCCTTTATGGCAACTGGGAAAGAGCACAGAAGAATAGTGCCAGTGATAGATACACCATCCCAAGGCATCTCCAGTGAATCACTTTCTTCAGCAGGGCTCCACCTTCTAACAGTGCTCTCTGTCTTTTCTTGTTGCTAAGACAAAATACCTGACACCTTAAATTGAAGGATGAAAGGTTTATTGTACTTCACAGTTTGTAGAGGTTTCAGTTCATAGTTGGCTGGCTCCAAGGTAGGGTGGCATGGCAGAGGGGCATTGCAGAGGAGAAACAGTTCACAGTGGGCAGAAGGCTGTGGAGGAGCAAGCGACAGCAGCAGCCTTCTTTCTCTCCCTTATAGTCTATCCAGGCTTCCCAATGTTAGGGCAGGTAGCACTCACACACAGGGTGGGCCTTCCCATTAACCACAACCAGAGCTATGCCCAACCAATCAGTGGAGTAATTTACTAATTACACATGCTTGATCCCAGCATCATACACTTACTTACAACATCACACACCCTAGATCCACCTACCTCCCAAAACTTCCACCTATGAGTGCATGAGGCTTTGTGGGAGCATCTAGACACAAACCATAATAAGTACATTCAGCTACGAACATCAGAGGATGAATCCACTGATGAGTACATCATCCTCACGATCCAATCATCTCTCCAGGAGTTTCATAATCCAGTTAAATTGACAAGAATAACCAACATATTCAGGTCACTAGAATAAAATACCATGAACTGGGTAGCTTACACACAACAAAAAGTTACTTCTCACAGTCGTGAAGGCTGAGATGTCCAAGATCAGGGTAACAACATACTATACTTGGTGTCTGGTGAAAGCTCACTTCTTAGTTGGGGTCTTCTGACTATGACCTTAAATGATAGAAGGGACAAATGGGTCCTCTGAGTCTCTCTCTCTCTCTCTCTCCCTCTCACACACCCCCCTGGCTCTCTCTCTTTCTCTCTCTCCTCCTTCTCTCTCCCTTTGTGTCTCTGTCTCTAATGCTCTGCAATGTTAGTGATCGATCCCAGGGCCTTCATACCAAGCTATATCCCCAGCCATTTTATTTTTTATTTCAAGACAGAGTTTTTGCTAAGCCAGCAAGTTGTTCAGCCTGAGCCTGAACTTTTTTTTTTTTCTTTTTTGCTTAAATTCTTTTATTGGTACATTTTAGGTACAAGATATATTTACATTTATCATTGGGTGTTTGTACCTGTACATGATATATCTTGGTTCTTATTTTTTCCCCATTGCTTGTGCTCCCTTCACCCCTCCACCCTTCCCTATTTACAAAGACTTTATTTCCGTTTTGTCCTTTTCTCATATTTTTTCCTTTCCCTTCTTTCCTTTCCCCTTCCCTTCCCACTTCCCTTACCCCTTTTGGCTTTTTCTTCCTATTTTAAATTTTCAATTATTCTTTTTAATCATTTCAATCCTTATTTACACTTTCAATTGGGCTGCTTCCAACTTTTAGCTATTACAAATTGTGCTGCTATGAACATGGGTGCACATATATCACTGTGGTAGGATTCTTTTAATTCTTTGGGGAAGATGCCCACCAGGGGAATACCTAGGTCAAATGGGACTTCCAGTCCTAGTTCTTTGAGGTATCTCCATACTGATTTCCACAGTGGTTGCACCAGTCTGCACTCCTACCAACAATGGAGAAGGGTTCCTTTCTCTCCACACCCCCACCAGGAGTTGATATTGGTTGATTTCATGATAGCAGCCATTCTTTCTGGAGTGAGGTGGAATCTCAGTGTTGTTTTCATCTGCATCTCTCAAATGACCAGTGATGTTGAACATTTTTTCATGTTTCTTTGCTATTTCTACTTCTTTGTCTGAGAAATGTCTGTTCATTTCAGATGCCCGTTTTTGAATTGGGTCTTTGAATTTGGGGGGTCTGATTTTTTTCACTTCTTTGTATATTCTAGATAGTAGTCCTTTGTCTGAGGTACAGCTGCTAAACATTTTTTCTGAGATTGTAGGTTGTCTCTTAGCTCTGTTGGTGATTTCTCTTGCAGTGCAGAAGCGTTGTAATAAGATGAGATCCCAGTTGTTGATTCTTTGTGCTAGTTCCTGTGCTACTGAGGTTTTGTTCATAAAGTCTTTTCCTATGCCAATGTCTTCAAGAGTTCTACCTAACTTATCTTCCAGCAAGTTTAGTGTTTCTGTCTTAATATTTAGATCTTTAATCCACTTCGATCTTAGTCTAGTGCATGGTGATAGGTATGGGTCTAGTTTCAGTCTTTGGCAAGTTGAAATCCAGTTTTTCCAGCACCATTTATTAAAGAGGCTATCTTTCCCCCAATGAGGGTGGTTGGCTCCTTTGTCAAAGATGAGGTGGCTGAGTGTGTCTGGAGTTGTTTCTCACTCTTCTAATCTGTTCCACTGATACTCAGCTCTGTTTCTTTGCCAGTCTCATGCTGTTTTTTTTTTTTTATCACAGTAGCTTTGTAATGTAGTTTGAAGTTGGGGATTGTGATACCCCCTGCCATGTCTCTGTTGCTTAGAATTGCTTTTGCTATTCTAGGTCTCTTCAGGTTCCAAATGAATTTTTGGATTGTTTTCTCTATTTCTGTGAAGTATATTGTTGGACTTTCAATTGGCATTGCATTAAATCTATATAGTAGTTTTGGAAATATGGCCATTTTCACTACATTGGTTCTTCATGAAGTTGAAATTTTGACCCTCCTGACTCAGCCTCCCAGAGTGCTGAGATTATAGGAGTATGCCACCATGCCTGACTCTGAACCATATAAAGACAATAATTCTATTCAAAAGAACTCCACACACATGATCTCATCACCCCCTACCTCCTAATATCTTCACTTTAGAGGGGATAGGATTTCAGTTATGCATGGGGAGGTACAAATATTCAGACCATAGCATTATCCATATGTCTGTATGTCTGAACCTATCACTGGCTGGAGTCAAGGAATCCGACCTGGAAGAAATGTCAGATATCAATCCTGTTATACATCCTTACTATTTTCACTTTACAACTCTCTAAAATACCTTTCATATCTTTACTTCTTTCTTCAACACCACCATTGACCCCTCTTACTGTCTCACATCCAGTGCCTGACTTTACTTCACACATTACAGTGACCATGAAGGATTCAGAAGAGAGCTCCATTCTTTGCATCATCACACCTCAAACTCCCTGTCTGTGGATTTGGCAAGTCTGCCTTCTCTCATGTTCTGAGAGCAGAAGTGTCCCAAGGGGTGGGACACAGAGGACACATGCTCTTGCTCCAGTCACACATCAGCTCCTCTGGAGCCCAGCCCTTCTCAGGTTCTCAAGAGTACGTTCTCTCCACTTGATTGTCCTCTGCTAAAAATTCAACTGGTCACAACACTGAATCCCATGATGTAGTGCTTTTATTTATAAGAAATTCTTTAACCACTGCTTATTTGAATCATTCCTCTCTTATCTTTGGGGAGACCAGGCCATTCTGATTTTCCTGAAATCTGCTTACCAGGTTACCCTTTGCATCTTTACAGAGGATCTCAGGGTCAGGTCTTGGGACATCCTGTCCATCAAACCCTCTCCTGTGTGACCCCATTCAGTTTTCTGTCTTTAAATGCCAACTGTTATGAACTGAATTGCATTCCCCGAAAAGATGTTAAAGTTATAACCCTTAGTACCTATGGATGTGACCTTATTTGGAAATAAGATCTTTATTGATGTAACCAGGTTATGATGAGATCATTGGGCTGGCTCCTAATCTAATAACTCATGTCCGTCTAAAGAGAAGGAAATTTGGATGCAGAGACAGGCAGAGAGAAGACAAAGGCAAATATTGGTGCACTATGCGTACAAGGCAGGGGATGCCAAGAAACTAAGAGACAGGCAAGGAACAGATTCTGTTCTAGATCCTCCAGGGGGCAGTCCCTGCTGACACCTTGACTTCAAACTCTTGCCTTCCAGGAAGTACATTTAAAGATGTTCAATATGTATGGCCATCAGAGAAACACAAAGCAAAGCAACACTGAGAAAGATCCATTATCAAAGACACAAAACTCAACAAATGCTGGTGAGGTAGTATGGAAAAATGCATACTTCTACATTACTGGTAGGAATGAAAACTAGTACAACCACTGTGGAGATAGGTTTGGATATTCTCCATAAAACTAAAAGTAGAAATTGTATTTTACCCAACTATAACTCTTCTCTCATATCTTCTCAAAAGAGTCAAAGATGTCATATTACAGTGATAAATCCATACGCAGGTTTAGAGCAGCACAACTCACAATACCTGAATCATGGAACCAGCCTATGATCCCCAACAATAGGTAAATGGATAAAGGAGATGTTTTTATACATATGTATTTATACATTTATACATACTACTCAGCCATAAAAAGGATAAACTTGAGTCATTTGCAGGAAAATGGATAGATCTTGGGACCATAATGCCAAATGGAATAAACCAGAAGCAGAAAGTTAAATATTGCCTGGCTTTCCTAATATGAGAGACCCTAAATAAATATATACATAAAGACAAAAATATATAAAGAGCAAAATAAAGTAGAGCTTGCAGGTAGCAGGGAGGTAGACTCTGGAGAGATGAGAAGGGAATCTGGGGAAGGAGAAGAAGGAAGAGCTGAGGTAAGGGGGAGTAAAAATGATCAAGATCCAAAATGTACACTCCAATTCCCCAAAATGAATGTAATTATTAGGTACTGCAAACACAAACTAATAGGAAACAAAAAAATTTCTCCCCTCCAGAAGTGTGAGATAGTGAATTTTTGTTGTTTTAAGCCACCTAATTTGGAGCATTTTATTACTGCAGCCTAAGGGAACTAATATTATACACCAACTGTACACTATTAATTCCCAAAAGTTTTCCTTCCCTGACCAACCTGACCTCCTCATCACACCAGATTGCCCACTGACAGACCTTTCAATGTCTCAAAGGAATCTCAAAGGAGGCCTTGTGTTTCCCACCCACCAACTGATCTCTTTCCTATTTTGCCTTGCAGTAATAAATAGCTCAATTCTTGATGGTAAACGTTTAGGATCCTTCTTAAATTCTCTCTTTTTTATCCTATATCCAGTCAACACAAAAGCAAGTGTTGTCAGCTTTCCTTCTGAAATAGATGCCAGATTTGTCCACTTCTTTCCGCTCTGATTGTTGCCATCCCGTTGGGAACCCAGCACCATCTGAGCTCCACAGTGCTGCCCCAGCTTCTGCTTCACCCCGCCTTTACAGCATTTGACCTTGAAAAGTAAACTGCCAGCTAAAATCAGTCCTCTGCTTAAACCCTCAAGTACACCTCTCTATGTTGCTCTTTAAGAACTCACCTGCTCTGGCTCTGTCAAACCTCTCTGTTGTCCTCTGGTACTATAATTATCTCTGCCCTCTTCTCTCTAGCCACATGTACCTTCTTTCCATTCTGCACATCTCAGAGCCTGTCCCTCACAAAGCTTGAGCACCCAGTCTCTCCATGGAATAATTTCCCCAAATCATTGCATGGTTGCCTACTCCTTGTTATTCATATTTCACTTAAAAGTCTTTCTGTTGTATTATCCTGCATAATCCTAGTCGAATTGCTAGCACCTCCTAACATGTTCTTATTCTTTGCCTGTTTTCCCCTGCTATATTTTGTGTTTCATGAGATAAAATTTCTCATGTCTTATTCACTCATGCAGATCCCGCAAGAGTGCCTGGCTAGAGTATTTGATAAGAAGCTTTTGTATGAAGAAATTATTGAACCCACTACAGTCCCCTTTTTCTACAAAGGGGGAAACAGAAAGAGGTAGGTCAGTTTCTTCCCCAGGCTGTGCAAAAATTTGGTTATAGTCTTTGCCTTTGCTACTCAGCGTTCCTTCCAAAGTGAGAGGTGTTGTTTTGTGTGCCATGGTCTGTTTCCTTAATCCTGGGCTGCCATTTGAAGAAGATAAACAAGAACATCTGACTCTGTTCACTCAGAAAGTCCATCTGCTAATAATTCACAAGACAGTGCCTATTATGTCCCAGATACTCTGCTCTGGGCTGGAAATATAAAGTCAAATTACCAAGGGTTTTCACATATAAACATAATAAGGAGGAATATAAAAATAAATAATGCAGCCAAGGTTAAAATACAATGCTGTAAGAGCAAAAATGATATGACAGGAGAGTATTTTCTCCTCATAATGATGGTAAACAAAACCTATTATTTTGCACATAACAATTCTAAAGAACTGTTACTGACTGGTCAGTCAAAAAATTAATCAAATTCTCCTCATCCTTTAAGGAGTCTCCATTTTTTTCTATGGGTACCATTAAAGGCAAGATAGATTTCTAGTAATTTGAGTAGTTTAGATATCAAAGACAACAAACAAAAGTTGGGCACTTACTATCTTCCAGCCGCTGTGCCTGTTCTCAGCACGCCCTGTGACAAGGAAACTGTATAAGTTTCCTACAGCTGCTGTAACAAATGACCACAAGCTCAGTGGGTTTTAAAAAACTGAAATTCATTGTATCACAGTTCAGAAGACCAGGAGGGGAACAAAATTAGTTTTATTGGGCTGAAATAAAGAAATTAGTAGTAGGACCATGCTCCCTGCAGAAGTTCTGGGGAGAACCCGTTTCTTGCCCCTTTAGCACCAGGCTGTGCTGGCTTGCTTGGCTGTGGTCCAATTACTCCTATCACAACCTCTGTGTTCATGTTTCCTCCTCCTCTTCCTCCTCCTTTCCCATCCTTCCTCCCCCTCCTCCTTCTGAACCTCCTCCTCCTGTTTCTCCTTCTCTTCCTTCTCCTTCTCTTCCTCCTTCTCCCCCTCTGTCTGTAATCCTATACCTCTCTCTGGTAAAATTGCTTGTGGTTACATTTAGGGCCTATCTGAATAATCTCCCATCTCCACATTTTTAGTTTAATTGCATCCACAAAGTCTTTGCCATATAAGATACCACTCACCTGCTCTGGATTAGGACATCTCAACTTGAGGGTAAGTTATTCAGCCGATCATAGACACTACTGATTACATCGGTTAACCTAGTAACAAGTTCTCACAATATCCTGCTCTATGCATTTATAGTTCTAACACAACTGTATTAAATGTATATTTTCTTAGTTCTTTAATATTTCTCATCACTAAAATAAGGAAGCATATTTGTCTGCCTTGCTGTTGTGTTCACCACCATATCCTCAACCTCATCTCTATCCACCATAGTTTCCAGCACTTAATAGATGGTCAATGAATACTCATTGAATGACAAATAAGTCTCCATTTGAAAGATGAGGTAAAATGATTTTCCCAAGTCCAGACAAATAGTAAGTAGCAAACAAGACCTTGAGTCCAAGACCCATAAGGTTTACCTGCCTTCTTTGGACTCAATAGGAGAAATCTTATTATATATCTTTCTGGTTCTAGAATTTTGATTCTGAAATCTCACAACTCTAAAAGTAGCAACACACATTTTCTTCTTCTTTGTATTGCACACAAACTTTGTCATACACTAATGTAGGACAGGATTTAATTATACGATGGTCAAAGGTGAGATTATTGAGAACTTTTCAAGAAAGACTGTTGCCTATAAAATGCTTTGAAAACTCCATTTTTCACTCTGTACTTCCTGACAATTCTAAGGCCACAGAATATGCCTAACGGCCTTGAATTTAACATTTAGAAATGAAACAGAATGAATGAAGTCAGTTGAGGGGCTGGATAAGCTTCCAGAGGAGAGAGTATGAGAAAAGCAGCAGGTGACTCTAAATCTTATTTGGATGTGAGCCCTTGTTCTGTGATTTAGCACCTTTTCACATTTAGGATAATTATTTAACTTTGCTGAACCCAAGATCATTTTTACATGTGATGAAGTATCATATTCATATTCAGTCCTCTAAGTGAGCTACTTTTATCCCTTTGGAAACTTATGAAAGAGGAGGCAAATTGTTCTTTTGATTTGATTAAAATATCATTTCTTCAAGTGTGAGGAAATCTCTGCTTATGCCTACTGGTTTTGTGCCATGCTCACAAGAATTAACTTTTTATTTTCAAATATTCTCTATTGTTATGATTGACTTTCACATCCAAGGCAGAGCTGATTAATAATACATTGATTTATCTATTCGTTCCTGAGGATGATTCTCCTTACCTAAGACACTTTAGAAATGTAGTAAAAAAACTACAAATATTAAGTGAGTTTGGAAAGACCAACATGTTAGCCAAGGAGATGACTCAAATGAGGTTTTTTAAATCAATTCCTACTTGAGAGGAGAAATGTGATGATATCTCAGTTACAGGGAAAATTCATCTAATTCTGCCCATCTCATATTAGAACAAAACACATCAATAAACAGTCTTGATTTCTGGATAAATTTTCCAATCCTTTTTTTTTTTTTTGGTATTAGGGATCGAACTCGGGACCTTGCGCTTGCAAGGCAGGTGGCAGAACCACTGAGCTAAATCCCTGGCCCCTAGTTTTCCAATACTTCTAAAATTCATATTATATTTGTAAAACAAATTTGTTGTCCAGAAATAATTAAGATGTCAACTGCTTTAAGTTTAGCCATGTTAGAATCTCCCTTTTTATTGCATTTTAACGAGTCCATAAAGAACTTAAAAAAAAACACTATTAATTGTATACATACAGCTTGAATTTGTTGATATGTGTTGCTGGAACAATAAAAGGCAGTCAATATGAGCTGATATATTATTCATTAATTTTTATGCAAAGAATCCCAATTGCCATAGTAGCTCTTATTGTGCACCCAGGATGGTTTTCAAATGTCACCAAAGAAAGATAGTTTGTCCGTAGAGAGATAGCAACAATTGACTTTGTAATATTAATGACATTCATATATGTATCATTAGTGTCATATAAATTAGCTTTGCATGCCTTCCCAGTGCCATAAGTTAGATCTAAGTGCTCTATTGTGACTGTCTCAACTTTATAAAACATCATTTATATTTTTCTTTCAAGGGAATATAAAGTTGAGTTTTCATCTTGTCTCACAAAATAGAAAATAATGCATCCTTACACTTCAGATTCATTTTCTGAAGAGACAATAATTGCCTATTAAGAAAACAGTGTACATTTGGTGTGAAGCAATTAAAATCATGTCTGATCTCTGATTTTAGGAAAATGAACTCTATTCTTAGACTATAGTCATTTGATTGGGTGAAAATAACTAATTTTATATTTAAGTAAATACATTTACTAGTATAACTGGTTAAAATAAACAAAATCCAAAGTAGATGTAAATGACCGAGATCTTTCAACAAGATTGAACTACAAACCAATGAAGTAGATTGGAATTAATGATGCTCTTTTTCAAGCTAAATACTTCTTGCTCAGTTGTGCCTCAATTTTCTAGAGTGCAGCAAATGCTGGTCCCATATAGGAAGGTGGGCAGGAAGGCTCCATAGAGCAGCCAGGGGACCATCTAGACTCTGAGCACTTCCACAAGAAAAAATTCACTCCACTCTGTTGTTGGAAGGCTGTGAATTAAAAAAAAAAAAAGCTCTTTTATTATAGTGGAGCTAAATATCCTCTTGGGACCCTCTAGATATTAGTTCTAATTCTTAGAAATAGTGGTAACTACTGCATGCCATGAAGTGTTTTTTTCCCATTAAGTTTATTGGAACATTTTATGTATAAAATACAGTTTAATTTATCATTGGGATCTTGCACCTTTACATGAGTATCTTGGTTCCGAAGTTTTAATATGTCTCTTTTAATCCTCTTGGTGTAGGTGCAATTATACTCCACTTACACATCATGAAATTAAAATTCAGGGAGGTTAAAAATGTGCCCAGTCCCACCGAGGTAGAACATGAAATGGAAATAAACCCAGTTCTGACTTCTAAGCTCTTATTCTTTTCTTTCTATCTCTTGCTCCCTCTCTAAATCAAAAAGCCACATAGAATATTTGTCCTCCTATTGCTCAAAGTTCATGCTCCTTTCATGTCTTTTCTCATCCAAACTAAATATTCTGAATTACTCCACAGTCTTTTAAAAGTGATTCAAATTTGAATCTTCTGAACATTGCAGTTTCTCTTCTTTGGACATGCTCCAAGGGCTCGATGTCTTCTTAAAGCATGGACCCAGCACTTCAAGAACAGATGCTCTTTGACTTAAGGATGAGATTATCGTCTCCTATATTATAAGTCAAAAATGCCCTTCAGGCCTTATGGCAAATAACACAGAATCAGAGCATAGCATCACAACTCTGCAAAGGGCTGCGTAGTTCCCTCCTGATTGTGTGACTGGAAGCTGTTGTCACTGCTGCTGTCCTGATCTCTGCCAAGATCAAACTGCATATCCTTAACCTGGGGAAAGACCCAAGTTCAAACTTCCAAGTACAGTTTCCACTGTGTGTATATCACTTGTGCACTATCATAAAGTCAAAAAATTGTAAGTTAAAACACCACAGTCAAGACCATCAGCACTCAATGTCTTCTGAAAGCCCAGAACTAACACAAACCCAAGAATGATCTGACTATGGAAGATCTAGGCAAAACCTAATATATATCTTGCCATGAATGTTCTAGTTCTTTTAACATGACCAAATGATAAATTAGTTTATACAGTAGTCACCGAGTCATGATTATATCAAATGCCTTGCTAAAATTCAATATCCAAATCATATCAGAATCTTCTACGCATTCATTGCATTCTAAGCTTATGAACTCTGTCCTTACTAAGTAAAATGAAAGTCAGTTTTCAAGGTGCCCTTTCCTGGCAATCAGGCAAGACACATTATCCCATTTATCTTACCCTGTGCATGGTCTACATAATTGTGTACAAATCATTTTCAACCTGGGGAGAGTCACCTTTCAAATCCAAGAGTCAGTAAACATTCGGCCACTGGTTATGATGACGGAAATAATCAGAGGGAGATGTTAAGTAGCAAATCATCTCGACAGTTGACATGACAATACAAAGGCTTTGGAGTGGAAGAATTTCATGGTGAAAATTTATAATTTATAAAGATGACCCAGAGGAATAAATTCTATTGCTTTTAGGTTTTTAATTATGTTTTAAGTTAATCCAAAACCCAAAATTCTTTAGTAGTCAGAAAAGTACAACATCCACAGGGATCACAGGAATGATTTTATTTTAAAAGTCTTACTTGTTTATCTAACAAGTATTTTTGGCAAGAAAATAATTATTTCACTTATTCACTGAGGCCTAAAGAAAAGGGCAAAATTCTAGACTGATATTTCACAAGTTCAAGCCAATTGTTTTTGAGCAAAGCCTCTTTCAATAAAGTATAGTAAAAATAATCTTGAAATAAAGTCCCTGGTTTCACTGTATGTATCTGCAAATGTCAAAAATAAAATAAATGAGCTCTAATTGCATATCAAATTCTAATAAATTTCCATCCCAAGCTGACAATAACTCCACTGAAATCAATCTGTCTACATAGTAATGGACTTAGATGCGAAGCCTAAGATTTACCCTAGAAAATCTATCATAGGAAATTGTTTCTCCTGAGTTATCTTTTGTGTTTACACTGAGAAAAGCAATATTTTGAAATCTATAGGAAGATGACAGTAGGAAAAAGATCACTCCCTTAAGAATATAAAACAGAATAAAAACTATCTAAGAATTAGATACCAAGCCATCCATCATGAAAATGAGTCCTTTTTCGCTAACAGGGAGCCAGTCCGTGTCATCTCCCCAGAGCACATTGTCTGATAATCGGTCTGGCTGTTCTGAATGAACAGGAAACTCTTAACATATCCTCCATAAAATGTCTCAATAACATCAATAAGCAGAGCCACAGGTGTGAAAGAAAGTCACAAATGGCACCCACAAGAAGAATAAATATAAAAATAACCTTCTTGGCTGCTGAATGTGTACACAAAGGGGAGAAAACAGCCAGTTATCACTGTGGTCAGGAGGAACCAAGCCGCAAGGGACCTTGACAACTTGCAAAACATGCTATGTCTGCTTTAATATCTTATGTCCCTGGCTACTTCTTCAATAGTCTCCTTCGGTGCAAAGGAACTTGGGAAAACAGAGATCCTTGAGAGGTAATTTCCGTTCTTGTTTTACTAATAAGGCCATACATAGTAAGTAAACATTAATCCTTGCTAATGGTCACAGAAATGTATAAGAAACATAATACCAAGATCTAAACTGTAGAAAAGAAAAATCTTTATAAATTATGTACAAAGCAGTACTAGTTCAAATAAAATGGAGCTGACTATCTCTAGTCCTTTAAATGAAAAATACATCTACTCTTTTGCTAGAATTGAAGCAAAAATAGAGAAATATCACAAAAATCAGACCAAAAGCCTGATTTAGGTCTTTTGCTTATAGGTATGACAGATCTGAACACGGTTGTTCTTTATAATAATGAATGCACCAAAATCTAGAGCTTGAAGAAAGCTAATTAATTAGGGTTTGACACTGCAAAAATTACCTGAAAATTTAAAAAATCTCAAGGTATATTTATAACGTACTTGTGTTTGTTTCCTAGGACTATTGTAACAAATTACCACATATTGGTTAGCCTAAACAAAATAAATCTGTTTTCTCACTGTTCTCCAAAACAGAAGTCTAAAATAAGGGGGTCTACAGAGTCTGCCTCTCTGGCAATGGTAGGAAGGGTCCTTGCTTGCTTCCTCTAGTTTCTGGTGGTTGCCAGCAATGTTTGTTCTCCTTAGCTTGTAGATGCATCATTCCAGTCTCTGCTTCTGTTTTCCACGGCCTTCTCCTCTGTGTCTGTGACTCATTTTCTTCCTATTATAGCAATCTCAGACACTGTATTAGGATGTATCTTAATCCATTATGACCTTATCTTAATTTTAATTATATCTACAAATACTATTTCCAAATAATGTCACATTCACAGGCCCCAGGGTTTAGTTCTTCAACATAGCTTTTGGGAAATACATCAACCTGTACCAAAAATCGTCTAAACCATTGATTCATTCAATGAACTATAGCTAGCAGTACTGATATAACCCTTGAGTGGTGAAAGTTGATAGCAAGGGAAGGAAGGCACATAGACCACAGCCATAGTTTGTATCTACGTGTCCAGACCATGGACAGTGGCCAACATTCCTTCCACCCTCCCCAAGCCCACCTCATACTGGTTATGTTTTTTGTACCCATGGAGGGAAACCCCTTGCACTAAAACAAATTTATCAAAAAGCTATTACATTGTTCCCTTACTATTTCTAAACTTGTATTCTAAATCACTTCCTCTAACTAAAAATTCACCAAATAAATATTGTTAGCTTTATAAATCGAGGCTTCTATCTTCATTATAGAGACAAAATACTCTATTCAGTAAATTATAATCCATTTGGAAAAAATAGCTCTTGCCATTTAACTTATTAGAACTTATTTGTACCAGAAACTCAACAAAATTATTATAAAATACTTAAGCTGTAAAATTATCAACACTTATGATGCTTTTCTAAAAAGAAACATGTTAAGGCAATATATAAATACAAATTATAAGGTAGAATAAGAGGATGGAAGTAAGAGATAAGACAGAAAGTGAATATAAAGGCTATATTTAAGAAGCTATATTTAAAAGCTAATGAACAGCTTTATATGCTCTTCTTGGACTTTTATTGATGAAAATGGAGACTTATTCAGGGGCTTTCAGGAAAAGAGTAAATCAGTTAGATTTTATTTAGATAATTTGTAGAATGAATAAAGACAATCTGGAGGTTGGTAAGACTAGAGGCAGGGAGAATTTTAACTTTAATTTAAGAAATATTTAGGAGAAGAAACCAGTGGGTCCTATTTCCTGATTGCATAAGAGAGGTTACATTCCTGCATGGATGATGTAGAAGAGGAACTGGATGGGAGAGATGGTGCATAATGAGTTTGCTCACTGATATGTTAAGTTTGAATTGCCTTTGGAAGTTTAAAAATCTGATCTTCTATACACAGTTCTACAGAAGAATTGGCCTTAGTTTCCCTGGTATCATTGCTTCACAATCTTTTTGCATTCATGTTGTAAGGTCCATCAAAGTTGAGATCTTCCATATCCAACCTGGTATCACTTAGAGTCTGAGGGAAAAAATGCTTATTTGCTAACCATTTCTGATGCCACCCTGGAAATCATCAACTAATTTTAGTAGGGGGGATATAACAATTTATTTTCTAATACTTGGCAGATTCCTAATGACTTCAAGCAAAGAGGAACTCCTACTTATACTTCCAATAGGGACAAGGACTTTCTCCTTAGGACTTTATTGACTAAATAACAGACTGCACTGAAAGGCATGTTTTTCTTAACACAATTGACATGTGTGCTGTGACTTGTCAGATTATTTGGATACTTCTGAATGTCAGAGATTAGCACTCTCCTGACAGATTAGGGGAAGGGCAGGTTGCTTTGCTGAGGAGGAGTTAATGGTTTAAAATGGTAACCTACCCCTTGTGGGATTTAGGTGTGACAATCATGTACTGTCCCGGAATTCCCTACCCAGGGAGCAAATAACAGATCCAGGTTAAAGACAAGGTTTACATGATAAGATAGTCAGCTGTGCAGGTAGAGATGGGGCTTCTTAGTATTTCATATCCTCACTCTTCTTACACTCAAGACGTGGTAAAGGATAATGGAAGTCACTAAAGACAACATCTTTTTAAAATTTTCACCATTTCTGTGAAATGGGAAAAAGGAGATTAAAAGAAATGGCTTTTCATAAACTTTTTTATTAGAAGTCACTATGGAAACCATCTTATTCTATATTTTTTAAATGTAGAAATTGGATCAGCAAAAGAAACTTAAGTTCAATGCAGTTGTGATGTTTGAATCAGAACCTTCTTCCTTTGATTTACATAGCAGAAATCTTTCTACTCTATCTTTTCCACTTTCTATGTCTTCTGTCCTTGGATCTGGATATAGAGCAATACAGCAGAAGGACCTCAACGATTGTATTAATAATCAATTATGCTTTGCCTTAAGTAAGTTCTTTAGAATGAATCCTTAGGGTAAACCTCACGAGAAATTTAAAAATTTCCCTTCTTAATCATTTGATAAGAAAACCTAAATCCTACTTAATACATATTGTCATGCCTTCTTGTTGGATCTGAGATCTTATTCATGTAACACTTACTTATCTTACTTATCTGTTTATGAAGAACTTACCCATATATGACTGTCTTATCTCTGCTATTTGCACAAGTATTTTTATTCTCAAGATACGAGAAAACAGAGTTCAGGTGACTTGTCCACATGACAATGCTAACACTTAAACTTCTCTCTGTTTTTCTAGAACTTGATACTTCTATATGATTCATGTTTTCTTGATGTCTCAGTTATAATTTTGCAATTACATCAAGACCATCTTGGGACCTCCTGAGAAATGCAGGGATGTTTACATCAGGTCTTAGGCTTTTCAGTAAATATATAGGAGCTTTAAAAGTACATTTTCTATCTCGGTTTCTTTTCTTGGGGTCAATGCTACTATCAACATTCCTGATTAGAGCCTAATCTTGCTTTAGTTACAGTTTCTATTTTCATTTCCAAACTTGCTATGAACAACATTATAGGCTAGATTATGTCACGTCCTCAAATTTATTTGTAAAGTCTTAACCTTCAGTTCTCAGAATGTTATCTTATTTGGCAATAAGATCTTCACAGAGGTAACTATATTAAAACGAAGTCTTTAGGGTGGGCCCAAATTCAATATAACCACTGTCCTAATAAAAAGGAAATTTGGACACAGACATGTGTATGCATTGGAGAAAGACCACATGAAGTCAAAGGAGGAAGACTACCACCTACAAGCCAAAAAAAATGGCCTCAGAATGAAATCAACCATGTCATCATCTCCTTATCACGGACTTCTGGCTCCAGAACTATAAGGAAATAAATTTCTTTTGTTTAATCTATCTATTCAATGATATTTGTCACATTGTAGCCCTAACTAACTAATGCAAACAAGTGAATATAGCCAGGTTTTAGACTTGTTCATGAACTAAAAACAACTAGGTCTTGAAGTGGGATTTGCCTCTGAGTCAAGTCCATGAGCTTTACTGAGCAAACACTGTGATATTGCATCTAGCTCATAGCAACTCCTTTTGTTTATTTTGTGACTCTGCATTATGTTCTGAATAGGAGCAGCCTCAGGAGAGCTGAGTTTCAGAAAGCTATGATCATAGTTTCAAGAATATTGAGTAACAAAAGATGAAAACCAAGTATCTTTAGAAGTTTTTTACTTAACTAGAATGTTGCTCTTTATCCCTACACTTCCAAAAGTGTATCAGTTGTAAATATCACAGCACATATGTGTGGGTGCTGTGATATATATATATACACATATATATATACACATATATAGGTATATATATACATATATATACGTATATACACATATATATGTACATATATATATTCTTTTTTCATTTTTTCACACAGGTAGCTACTTATTGCTACTATTTGTAATGCCTGAGGCTCCAAACAAATGTTGCAATGGAATCTGTGGAAGTTAAGAAATGCTGACTAAAGTTCACCTGCAAATGGCTTAGCTCCCCTTTTCCTTTCTTGGATGGTTTTGGGGCTTTGGTTGGAAGTCAGAGCCCTCTAAGCAGCAAGGGAAGAAGAAATGCAGTAAGTGTATTTCTGTAGTAGTTACACAGACCATTAAATAGAGCCCAGAAGACATAAAAAGCTGTATGGATTTCAAAAATAGAGCTCATCTGTCCAAGAGTTGCTAATACAATCAATTTTCAGCCTTAGAACATAGCCCTGGAACAAGATCTGACTTAGGTTCTAGAAAAGCTCTACAGAAGCCCCTTAGAGAATTATAAAAATATGGACGTTTTTATAATCCAAAAATAGTAACCAGTCACAGGAGGACAGAGTGCCAAATTTCACATTTAAATCGAGCAGCACACACAGATTTTAGAGCTGATCTTTGGCCCTTCCCCAGCTGAGTGATGGTAAAACATAACACCTAGGTTCAAAGGTGATAACTTGTGAAGACCTCTTGACACCTTGGGCACCAAAGAACTTAGCACAGAAATATATCACTCAAAATTTATAATTTAGACATAAATAAATAAAGATTGTTTATATGTTGTGTGTGTATCTAAATATATATATATATATGTATATTAAATTTAGAAGTCAAGGAGAAAATGCTAAGAAAATATATTGGCTGGGTTGCACTAAGTCAAAGGCATTATTTTTGAGGGGATGCAGGGAATAGATAACCATGTGATATTTTGTCAGAAATGAAATGTCATCATATTCCTCTTCCTGGCAATTAAAAAAAAGAAAAATTATATTTTGTATCCGTTTTGAAAAGGACACATGGTGAAAAATAATGTTTGGGATAAGGTTGTGGTTCCAAGTCATTTGAAAATCCAAACTTCCTTCACTTTTATTAGCTCTCACCTTCATATACAGAAAATAGGAAGCACCATATCTATTTTATGAATTATAAAGCTTCTTGGTTATATCAAAATTTGCATGTTTAATATGACAGACATAAAGAACACCTTTAAAGACAAATTCACACACATGCACCCACGTGCATGCACACACCCATACACACACACACACACACATAAAAGTACATACACAATTCCTATGCAGTCTGTATGGTAAAAAGCAGTATGAAAGTCACAGGAAAGCACCAAGAAACAGAGCATAATAAACTGAAATTCATGCTCTTCAAAACTTCGTAATCAATTGTTTAAGTTCTTAGAGACATTTATAACAGAGAAGAAAATATAATAGGGTAATTGATGTAAATGCATTCATGTACTGTGGGTTAAATACTGAATTCTACCACCATTAGCAGCTCAGTCCATTGAGACTTTGTATTGCTTGATGAATCCCTGAAAACTTCCAGTTATTCTATTTATCCTCTGAAACAAATAGGGATCATAACTGTTTTGTCCATCATAATATTCCAGTAACAGGCACATTTGATGGTACAATAAATATCGCCTAAAAAATGGAAGTTCCTTCAGGAACAGAAAACACAGAACTCACTTACTAATAGAGAAATCTACATTTGACTTAAAATGTACTGGCCCCTGAGATCTTTTCTCTATGGGGAGACAGTTTTCAGCAGACATCTCACATTTTGTTTATCTAAGGAGCAGAGACAGTGACTGACTTTGTTCAGGACTATCTCTTCAAGAAAGTTTGTACAGCAGATATTCTTGCAAGAGTGAAGTAATGTTTTGCTCCACAACAAAGGGAAGATATACTTACTGTCCGTTATAAAAAAATGTGGTTTCCCTAAGAATGGGGTTCCCCTGTCACATAACCCACTGCATATGCAGATATCACTTGACCCCTTTTTTCTTCTCCTATGCAAATTGGTGATCAAGAAGTGGGAAAAAGAATGAGGAGACTCTAAGTATTCCTATTGCTGAGAATACAAACTCAACTTATCTGACCCAAAACTCTTATGTCTTTCACCAACATCTTTGAATTGGTGGCAGCCTACCCTGTTAAGTTGCAAGTAGAGTAAAAGTTCAGATTCATGTACCAGGCACTGACTTGAAGTTTCTGGGTTAAATAATAATAATAATTTCACTTCCTTCTAGGAGAGATTGTTGCATCCACTCTGATAACAAGGAAAGTCCAGATAACCAAAAAAATCATTGTATCTTTTGAGCATCTCAAGGATCTGAGGGTGAAAAGCAAGCAAAGCCTCAAAATCCAAGGAAAACCTTTCCAAACAGATGTAATGTAGACACTGGCTGAGATTAAAATACTTAACAATTTTCTACAAACAAGAAAAGATCATAAATCACAAACCCAAGAATCTCAGAGCACTCCAAGAATAAGCAATAAATATCACAGACATACGCTCATATCTAAACACATCCTATTTGAGCTACTGAAAATCAAAAATGAAGATCAAATCTGAAGGATGTCAGAGAGAAAGGATACATTACAAACAGAGAAATAAAGATCAGCCTCACCAGAAACTTCATGTCAGAAAATATCTAAGCCATAAAACTGGGATGGCTTCTTTAAATGTTTGAAAAGAAACACAGCAAAACTATTAATCTAGATTTGCTTACTCTGTGAAAACATACCTCAAAGATGAAGACATAATAAAGATTTTTTTTCAGGTACACAAAAACTAAGAGAATTCATTTCCAACCAGCCTGACCTACAAGAAATGTTAAAGAAAGTTATCCAGGCAGGATAAATATAATAGCAGGCAGAAATTTTGATATAAACAAAGAAATGAAGATTCCTAGGAATGGTTAAATAAAATTCAACTTAAAACATTTTTAAAATTTCTAATCACTCTAACCTTAAGATGTTATTCTCTAACTTAAAAATAATAATAATAATTTACTGTGGGCTTATGCTCTAAGGAATTTAAAATATTTGGCAACAATGGCACAAGCATCAAGGGGTTAAGAATTGATAATATACTCCTGTAAGAGTTTTGGCTGGCAGGAGAGCTGCAGGTATCCACAGTGGTAGCTGGAGCATGAAGGAGCATGCGCTGTGGTGTCAGTTTTGTATATAGTACCTCCTTTTCTAAAGTGTAACCATCGAGAGTGTCATTCTTCCAAGGGCCAGGGATTTAGCTCAGTGATGCCTGTGCCTGCCTTGCAAGAGCAAGGTCCTGAGTTCAATCCCTGGTACCGGAAAAAAAAATGAGCAACAGTGTCATTCTTCCACCTTGTCAGAAGGTAAGGGATTTTTTCCTAGATGATGGAACTCTGGTGGTTTTAAGAAGGCAACACCAACACAGATGGTGATGGTGAAGCTGAAGATATATGGTGGTCTGATGACAAGAACACAGCCGCACAGCACTAGAATTTCCTTAGTTCATCACTAAAGTCCAGGAAGCTAATTCCCTGGAAGCCAGTGCCTTTCTTAAGCTTAACTGGATTCCACAAGAAATGCATACTGAATAGCAATGAATAATTATCTGATGTGTAAAACCCTCAGTGGCATCTTTCTACTCTTTAGGAGTTCTGATTTCATCACTCATGACTTCACTCAACCATTTATTTATTGTAAAATTCTTCAGATCCTTGAATGGAATATGAGCTTATTCTGTGAAAATAGTGTGAGTAAATTTCTGTGGCTGAGTTCCTAATGTTTTGTCAAGGAAAACAAGCTTATTTGACATTTATCAAAGAGACTACACAAATTATTAGGGTAATATTTCTAAGCAAAAGAAATCTGCAGGTGCATACAAGATGTTTTCAAGCATTGTGTACTGTATAAATTTTTAGATGAGTACTTTGCACTTGATGTACTCAAAAACAGTAGGGAAAAAGTGTAGCTAATTGACTTTAATCAGTTTGGTGAAATCACAGATTCACTACTATTCACTTGGAAAGAACTGGTGTCTGAAACTTAAAAGGTGATTTTAGTGAAGGAGATACTTAGAAGTGGGATTCTCGAGTTCTCTGTTGCACAGTGAAGTTATGGTATCACCCATCCCCAGTCTAAGATACTAGCTGGCTAAGGATTTTGTTGACCTGTGTACTGGGGAAGATGCTCACAAACTGATAGATTTGCTTAAGCTGAAAAGAAAGCATAAAGAGGATGACCAATTGGATTGCTAGAGTTCAAAATCAAGTTAAAGAGGCAACCACAAGTACTTCAGGAGGCTGCTCATTTGCCACAACTTATATTGAGCCCAGCAGGTGGGGATAGGGGAAGGACAGTGTGGAAATTAGCAGCTTTTTATGTTTGTGCATATATTCACTTTGAAAAAGTGGAGAGATTTTGCTACTTGTAAAAATAGCATAATAAATAATAAATAGATCTTAAACTTAGGAAAACATACTGTTCTGATAATAAAAATAATTTTCTATGAAAAATTTAAAAATAATTTTATACTTGAATATGTACGCTATTTAAAGCTAAACTGTAATTGTTTAAATACATATAACACAAGTGCTGGGAAAACCTTAATTTTTAAAGATCTATAAATAATAGTCCAAAGTGGAGATATCAAAGAATTATAAAAATACTGAATCTATAAGCAGGCTGAATGAGAGAATAAAAGATAAAATGACTAGATGACATTATTAGCAAGAAAAGATAAAAATAGTAGCTTTAAACTCAACCACATCAACAATCACATTAAATGTAAGTGGTCTAAAAACAGCAATTAAAATACAGATTGCCAGATTATATTACAAAATAAGGCCCAACTATGTGCTACCTACAAGAAAAACACTTCAAATATACACAAATAGATCAAAATTAAAATATGGAATAAGATGTACTATAATAGTATTAATCAGAAGAAAGCAGAGGTATCCTAAGTTCATATTAGACAAAGTACATTTCTGAGCAAAGAATATCACTAAGGATATAGAAGGTCATTTCTTGATGATAAGGGGCTCAACAAATCAAGAAAATATAACAATCCTATATATTTATTAATAGATCTTTAGAATAAATGAAGAAAAACCAACAGAACTACAAGTATAAAATAACAAACAATTTTAGTTGGAGACTTCAATAGTTCTTAGTAACTGATAAACCATAGAAAGAAATTCAATGCAGATGTAGAAGATCTGAAAAACACTGTCAATGACCATGACCTAATTGCCATCTGTAGAACATTCCACTAAACAACAGCAGAATAAACATTCTTTCCAAGCCATTAAATATAGATTGTAGGTTATATTCTAGTCTAGGCCATAGAAAACATTTGTATACTACTCTATGAAAGCATATAGAGTGTTTTTTCTGACCATATGAAATTAAACTAGAAATTAAAAAGGAAAAGATATCTGGAAAAATCTCCAGTCATTTGGAAGTTTAATAATACTAAGTTGCTCATGGATTAATGCAGAATATACAAGAAAAAAATAGAAAATATTATGAATGGGATGATCATATATCAAAATGTAGGAACTAGAGCTTAAGGAAATTTGTAATATGGTGTATTTGTATTAGAAAAGAAGGAAAGTCTTAAATCAGGAATCTAAGCTTTCACAGAACAAAAATGAAGTCGTCATTTTAAGGCATTTTAATTTTAAAAGCTTATATTTAGTCATAATTTATAAATATAGTGTTGCTATCTTAAATATACAGCTTAATGAATTTGTGTATGTTTACACAATTTAACACTGTCAAGATCAAGAGATTGAACATCTTTTTCTACCTGGGCCCCCTTACTAAGCAATACTCTGCTCACCCTCATACACAGATAGATAATCAGTACCAAGTCAGGACATTTTGAAATCAGTTTCAAAAGATTTCTACAATCATTCCACTATATGACTGTTACTAAGTTTTACTAAAACACTTTCCTCTAAATAAACAAACTGCTTGAAATTGTATGCATTCATTTGTCCTAAACAAGTCAAAGACTCAGCCATCTAAACATTTATCATTTCAAGAAGCATCCTCATGGGCAATATAAGCCTAAAAATCTCATCCACTCTAAGGATAAGGTTTAGCAGAGAGCTCTGTACATGGAGTCATTACTAATATCCATATTCTGTGAATGTAAGTGGTATGAGTCTGAGCACCATTTCAATGATTCGGGTGCAGCAGTGTTAGTCATCATATCTTCAACTAGTAGGTAAAGTGCTAAGCCATCAACTTACTAATCACATATCAAACTAGTAAGTAGAGGCTAGTTATCAAGTTACTGACCACATCACAAACTAGTAGGCAAAGTGATAAGCCATCAGTTTACCATCTAGACGATGGTATAGTTAAGGCATCAGTATCAAGACTGTTACTTAATCAGGCTGGTCATACCATGGTATCTCAGTTCCTGAACTTGATTTCACAATTCTTGTTGCAAACCAAGTTAGAAGAGAACCTAATAAAATTCAATGGTTAGTTCAGTGCTGACCTTATGGGGAAATTTGATTCCGTTTTTGTCCAGTTCAGTTGTAACCAGAATCATGGAGAGAACTGAGTTCATGAACTGAAATACCACTGTGTCTCAGATGCGGGCGTTGGATCCTTTTTGCTCAAGTATCTTACTCTGTGGATCAAAATTTCCTCACATACCTCTGAGCTCTTTGAAATATCTGTTGAACCTCATTATAGAATAAATCTCCAAAGAGCCAGTCCCAGCACCCGGAAGGAAGCTCCCCCACTGCCATCCCAGGCTCCTAGGGCAGTGAAGCTGAGCGGCCTGGGCGCCAGAAGCAACCCCCCCCCCGTGGAAATGAGAAGACA
>NW_004624756.1:13701870-13723853 GCF_000247695.1 Heterocephalus glaber
AATATGAGAAGAGGAAAAAAATGGAAACAAGGTCTTTGCAAATAGGGAAGGGTGGAGGGGGTGAAGGGAGGGCAAGGGAGGGGGAAAAAAAAAAGAACCAAGAGACTCACGTAATGGTACAAGATCCCAATGATGAATGTAACTGTATTTTATACGTAAAATGTAACAATAAAGTTAATGGGGAAAAAATAAAAATAAAAAATAAAGAATAAATCTCCAAGGCATGTTAAGAATGGCCTCTTTTACTCCAGCAAGGGCTGCACAAAGTGTGGCTCAGGGAAGCATTGTCATCATGTAAGCATTTGTTGAGGAAGGGGCAGTTTCTGTAATGTGTTTGGACAGAAAGCTCAAGTTCACTCAGGCCACCTAAACATCATAATAATATGACTTACATTACATCTAAATCTATGTGGTCTGCCCTTTGAAATAAATGAGGAGAAAAATCAGAGCTGTATGAATGCATCTCATTTTAAACTAATAAAATCCATATAAACCCAAATCAAAATTGCCAGATGAGAAAAGAGCAGGCAGTTTCTGGGGATTATTTTTAAAAAATGCTTCATGTATTATTCATAGTGAGACTTTTGCTGGATCTTATTTTCTTCTAAGCTCACTCTAAATGCTCCCACCAAAGAAGACACAGTTGTAATTTTCGAATAGAATAATCAGACTTCATGTACTCCGCACGGATCACCACCAGACTGACTCAGAGAAACAATGCCAGGATGGCTTGCATGGTGCCTTTACAGTATGGCCCTGGGAGGCCCATCCTTGCAGAAAATTGCACAATCTCCTCATGCTGAGGGGGAGCAGAGCCCATGAGTTCATGTCATTCATGTAGCATAACAAGTCAGCATGACAGAACTTCCTCTTTTCCATGGCACATTAAATTAAAAACGTTAACCTGGGGCTGCTGTTGGGAAAGTTCTGTTCTACATGCTGAAGAAGTATGAAAACACAGTTTCTGTGCTCAAGAAGCACATATAGTTTAGCTGAATAGACCAAACGTGCAAACATAAAAACTTAACTAATAATGTGGGGAAGCTGACCATCAACTCTATACTAACAGTCTAGACAGTAAATGTTGTAGATGTTACAAGGGACCAGAAGAGAACTCTGAGTTGAAGAAGACATCTCTCCAAATGTCAAGGTCAGAGTTGGACTTTGATGATAGCAAGCTAGAGATGGTTGAACTGGGCTCCCAGAAGCGAGCAGCAATTGTAAGTAAGGCAAAGAGTTAGGACAAGCTATACTGATTGATATGAATTCTTCACATGCATTCCATAAACTTGCATATTTCCCAGGTGCTTCACTTACATGACAGGTGTTTGCTTATTTCCAGGTATCGTTGCATATGCTCCATTTGTTTGCACTCACTTCAAGCTCATGTTTTAAATTCTAGTCATTAAATCCCATTTAATCAATGCATTTTAGCTGTATCCAGACTCATTCCAATGAGGACTAGAAGTAGCTCACATACATCATTTTATTTTGCACCCACAACAATGCTGTAGAAAATGATTACTCTTAAGGTCTTGCAGATGAAGAAACTAAAGCTTGGAGAGATTGTCCCTTATTTCAGGTCATACAGAGATGGGATTGGAATCCATATCCATCTGAATCTAAACTGGATGTAAAGTGATTAACACATTCCTCCTTCTTTCCCTTTCATTCCTACAACTCAGCACCATACTGGGCTTGAAATATAGACTGAGTGGCGATGACATTTGAAGGGTGAGAAATAAGGGTGATGACCGCCCAGCACAACACCAAGCTATGGAGATTCTTAAAAAGCAGGTAGAGCAGTTTTCTTGTAAATAGGAGGAAATGACAACCATTACGGATCTTCAGCAAGAGAGTGATGTGTCGGAGATATTTTGGGAAGTCAGTAGAGATGTACCAGGAAGCTGTAGAGCACGGCAGTTAAGAGTTAAACAGAATAGGGAGCTATGCAGAGGCTAATAGTGATAATCCCCAATGTTGACAGCAGTGCTTGTAACGTGTCGGGACCACTGTAAATGTTTTACATCAACCCATTCATATAATCCTCCAACAGGTATGAGATAGGCAACATTGTTATCTCCAGCAGACAGACAAGGAAGCTGAGAATCTGAGACATTATATGACTTACTGGAGATCACATAGTAAAATGTAGAGCTTAAATTCAAGCACAGGTGGTCCAGCTTCAGAGTCTCTGTCCTTAAAATCAATGCAGATTAACTAGGCATGGGTTATAAAAGACCTTGCCCAAAGTGATAGTAATAGAAAGAGAAAGATGAATATAAATGTGGAAAGCATTTGAAAAGATCAACCTGTGGAGGGTAAGGGTTTATTACATCAGTAATTGAAAGAAAGGGAAAATTCTTTTTTATGCAGTGATTTTTCCTACATGAAATTAGGTAAGAAAAGGAATCAGTATTGTGGGCACTAATATTATGTTCAGTTTCCAAAAATTTTGTGGTTATAGTGAGATAATATGACATCCAAATGACACTATTTCTAAGGTGGTTGGAAAGAAAAAGTGAAGCTCATAAGACAAGATGGGGTGGTGTGGAAAAGTGGTTAGCCAGGGGCAGAGCTACAGTCTTGAGGATCACGAGGTTGTGGGATGTTTGACAGAAATTCCAGAGAAAATGTACAGATCAGAACTGTAGATGGCAAATGTCTAAAATTTGGTTAGAGCCCACAGGAAAAGGCATAGATTAGAGGAGGATAAAAAGAAGTGGCCATAATTAATATCCCAGAGACAGCAAAGGGCAAGTCGGAAATGTAAAAAAAGGGTCTGTGAAAAGTGTATTCCATGTATTATGTCTGAATTAGATTTCTGTCACTATAAGAAAATACTTGAGGTAATCAACTCATAAAGAGAAAAGCTCTTGTTTTGGCTCACAATTTCAAAGGTTCAAGTCTGTGATGGAGGGGCTCTGTTGCTTTTGGGCCTGTGGTGAGACAGTACATTATGAGTAGCATTAATGGTTGAGGAAAACTACTCACCTCAGCACCAGGCAGACAGAGACAAAGAGGAAGGGGCTAGTGTCCCAAGATCTCCTTGGAGGATGTCACCCTAATGACCTAAAGGGTGCCACTGGGCCCTGGCTCTTAAAGATCCCATCACCACCCACTTATGCCAACCCAGGGCCAAGCCCTCAGTATGTGGGCCGTTGAAAGACATTTAAGATCCAAACTATAGCCATCACTGTGTTGCGAAATCCCTTCAAAAGCAAGTTTCTGTGGAGTGGTAGAATCAAAAGTCACATATTAGGGTGATAAAGGAAGTAAATAAGTATCTGTGAAACAGAGACATCAGAGTAATATTAGTGAGTGTTCCTTGTATTGCACACCACGATATCAAAAGACACAATGCTGTCTTCTCTCACTGTTCATGTGCCTACTGAATGAATCCATTTCCTCTCATGATTTCAACTAATCCCTGTAATCATCCAACTTGCAAATTGCTTGTGCTCAGGGTCAGGCTCATATTCCCATGGGCTTACCAGGTATCTCCAACTGGACGCTCTATCAGATTCTCAAATTCAAAATGTTGGAGATTCATCTAATTATTTGATCTCCAAGTCTTCCCCTTGGCTACCCTACCCATGTAATTTCTCTCAGCAAATCAACCTATAACCACACAGTGACAAGAACCAGAACCTTCCTTTCACCTTACCCATTCAGGACTTCTCACTCCATCCCATGACCTCGGTTCGGTTGACACCCTTTTTTCTGCTCAATTTCCAAAGGCACTGCTTTTGTCCAAGTGCTCCTCAGGCCTGTTCAGTCACAAGTTATCAAGCACGTATTTATTGGGCACCTACATAGCCAAGTTTATGCTGTGTTGGAAATATGAGGAAGAAGAAAACAAGGTTCCTGACTCATGGAGCTTGCATGCTAGACAGATACTATGCAAATTCATATAAAGTGTCAGATGGTAATTAGTACTGGAAAAAAATTAAGCAAGAGAAGGGGATGAACAGACATTTCTCAGACAAAGAAGTATAAGCAGCAAATAAATATATGAAAAAATGTTCAACATCGTTGGTCATTTGAGAGATGCAGATGAAAACAACACTGAGATTCCACCTCAACCCAGAAAGAATGGCTGCTATCAAGAAATCATCTAACAGCAAATGCTGGCAGGGTGTGAGGAGAAAGGAACCCTTCTCCATTGCTGGTGGGAGTGCAGACTGGTGCAACCACTGTGGAAATCAGTACGGAGATACCTCAAAGAACTAGGACTAGAGGTCCCATTTGACCTAGCTATTCCTCTACTGGGTATCTTCCCCAAAGAATTAAAAGAATCATACCACAGTGATATATGTGCACCCATGTTTATAGCAGCACAGTTTGTAATAGCTAAAGCTTGGAAACAGCCCAAGTGCCCATCAGCTGGAGACTGGATAAAGAAGATGTGGGTTTTGTATAAAATGGAGTATTACTCAGCCATAAAGAATGAGAAACTAGAGACATTTATAGCTAAATGGATGCATATTGAGTCCATACTCTGAAGTGAAATAGATAGGACACACATGTGTAAATACCAAATAGTTTCTCTAGTGTGAGAAGCTGAAAGTGTAAATAAGGATTAAAATGATTAAAATGAATAATTGATAATTTGAAATATTGAAAGATCCAAAGGTGTAGGGGTGGTGGGAAGGGAAGGGGAAAGGGAAGAAGGGAAAGGAAAACTTATGAGAAAAGAAAAAAAATGGATATGAAATCTATGTAAATAAGGAAGGGTGGAGGGGGTGAAGGGCGCACAGGTAATGGGGAAAAAATAAGAACCAAGATGCATCATGTACAGATACAATCACCCAGTGAAAAATGTAAACATATTGTATACCTAAAACGTACCAATAAAAGAATTTTTTTTTAATTTTTTGAAGAGAGAGAAGGGGAAAGGAAATAAGAAGGGATGCTCTGGGGAGGTGTCTGTGAAGAGCACAGAAAATGAAAGAGTGAAGCTATGTTGGTGAATGGTGAAGAGCATCGCAACCAGAAGGAGAAGAGTGTAAAGTCCCTGAGGCAGGAATGTGCAGGTGAGTCCAAGTCCAGCCACAGGGTGAGTACGGCAGCCAGGTGAGGGAGGGGAGAGGGAGTCGGAGGCGACTGGGACCACATGTTGTACTGCCTTAGGCTCTGGCAAGGAGCTTGAATTTTATTCCAAGCATGAAGTAAAGCCATTAGAATATTTTGAAGAAATTAATCCCAGTTCAGATTTTAAAGAGGCCACCTTCTGGTTGCTAGGCAAAAAATGGAATAGGAAGGGAAGGGCTGAACAGAGATATCAGTTAGGAGGCATTTCAGTAGTCCAGACAAGAGATAAGAAGCTCCGGCCGGGGATTTGGCTCGGTGGTTCTGTGGCCTGCCTCGCAAGTGCAAGGACCCAAGTTCGATCCCTGGTACCAAAAAAAATAAAATAAAATAAAAATAAATAAAAAAGATAAGGAGCTCTGGCCCAGTGGTAGGAGAAAGAGCTCTGAGCGTGCTCACATTCTGGGTGCAGACTGAAACCCATATTAACAGGATTTGTGGATGGACCGGATGAAGAGTATGAGAAAAAGAACATCTCCAATAACACCTAGGATCAAGTAGGTGAAGTAGGAGCAATTATCTCAGATGAGAATGCAGGGGAGCAAAGAAGGCTGATTCTGAGACTTAGGTTGGCACCGAGAGGCCCTAAAGATTTGGCAGGCAGGTATCGTTCCAGTTAGGCATGGAGGGGGCTAAATTTTCGTGTGCCCCACACCCCCGCCTGCTCCTTTAAGCCTGTGTATGTGCCCCCCTTACATTCTCCTACAGAAGGTCATTCATGGTGTGACTGAAAAATATGGTTAATATTTGAATTTCAAGTATTTACTACAGTAAAAGACACATTGCCATTAATCCCCCTGAAAATACTCTCCCTCACTTTGAGCACTCATAGCCCATCTTCCTGGCCATTTTTTGGTTAGTGCCTTTAGTTGTGCTGTTGTGGCCACCTTGATGTCCTGAACTGATTTAACATGTTTATCTTTCATGGTCGTTTTGACTTTGGGAAAGATCCGTATGTCGCACGATGCCAGATCTGGTGAATGCAGTGGGAGAAGACACATTGTAATGAGCCTGTTTTCCTATTGGGTGGCACTGGGCAGCAGTATTCACTGCATTTTTTTAATCACACCTTGTAAAGACACTCATGAAGGAGGACTTTCAGAACTGCTTCAGAAAGTGGGAAGAATGATGGGATGAATGTGTTCCAAGCAAGGAGGAGTATTTTGAGAGGAATTAACAGCAATGTGCCTTTTACAGGAATCATTTTTAATGTATACATCCACCATATATTTTGAGTGCACTTCATGCATTATGCATACACACACTCACACTCCACTCAGTGTGAACTGGATGCCCTTTCTCTCTGCTACCAGAGTTCCTAGGTACACTGTGCCTTCATTCACCGTTGACTCTCATTGGCTCACTTCTAGTGACACTGTGTATCTTGCTCCAGAAAGCATCATTCACCTACGTGAAGTGAGACCTGGGGAAGTTGCTGTGAACTGCACACAGCTGTGCTCCGCGTAACCATCTGCAGCTTCAGGACAAACACTGTGTATCATTAACCTTTGTATGCTCATCCTCTTGGTCAGTGTGAAAGAAGAGGAGACAAAATCACCTAATGGTTGGTCAAAAGAAAGAATTATAAGGCAGATTTGCCACATTCATATTTCTCTCTCCACTCTGCCAACATCCCTTAAATGTGGGTCTACAAAATTCACAAAATTCAACAAACAAAAATACTCAACTCTTTTTTAAATTTTGCATGCTGCTATGTTGTAGGCACTGAACTGTATGCTTGCTTGTACTCAATTGAATTTACAAATTGGCACTGCACTTGAGGACTAGTAATGTTAGGAATTTCATTATGAATTTCAATCCAAATCTAACCAGAAGAGACAAAATGCAAATCTCTTTGCTGGAAAGCAAGTATTAGAACAACTTACACTCCCGATTACTAAAACAACAGGTGTGGGAGGTGGGGGGAATGAGGGGAAGGGGTTTTTGGTCACAGAATTTCCTCAAGTGTGGTAGGCAAGACACCAAAAAGCAGGATGTGTGCTGTAGAAAAGATTAGGCTCTGGGAACTCACGGTACATGTAACTTAGGGTTAGACAGCTCTGCTCAAACTGCAACAGGCATACACACACCCCCTCTTGTTAAAATTCAAAGTTCCCTTCAGTCAATCTGGGGCTGAGCCTGAAGTTCGACATTTCTATAACAGGTTGATATTGGTGTTGCTGGCTCAGGGAGCAAACTTGGAGAAGCAAGACTTCATAGGATAGTAAGTAGTTACTTCTTAGCTCCACAGCTAAGCTGAATTGGGAAGTTACATTATGCTTAGGATCAATTTCTAATGAAAGAGTATTAGATTTCATATATGGTATCACATTATAGTCACCAACCTGAATGTGTGTGTGTGTGTGTGTGAGCCCACACACAAACAAGGTGAACATTTATTTAATTGAATTAGTGCTAAGAAGGCAGAGTATATTTGGTAGAAAAAGTGGGTTGGGCAGTTACCCCTAAATCTGAGGTGCTGCCTTAGTAGAAGTTGTTTCTGTACAGGACTGGCTTTAAACACATTTTATACCTAACACTATAGGCACTTTTTAAATTTTATTAAGTGATCTTGACAATGTAGATGGGCTCTCTACTAAGCCTTCCAGAATTCCTTGAATTCAGGCAAGCTGATGTCTCCTCTGATGTTGTAGTTATGTGCCACACTGGATTACAACAGAATCTTATAAGGGATAAGTAGAGATGGACAAGAAAGAGCTTAAGACCATCAGAAAAGAGCAGTAAGTGGGGACTAACAATCCGTGGTGGCAGGATTGCTGAGCCAAGAGGCAATAGTGGTTAAGAAGGAAGTGAATGGAACTTATGTAATGTAGGGATATTAATATCTACCTCACTGGTTATTCTGAGAATCAAACTTGATGAAATCTTTGAAAATGTATTAAACAATTTAAAGGACTAGACAGAGGTTTAGAATTATTCTGAGAGTTTTGCCATACTCTGGATGCTTCAAAAGGGAGTAAGTCATAAGACAGGAGCCTAAAACACATATGCAGTTGGAAGACCTGGGGTAACTTTGCTTTGTCACTTAATCCTCATTTGAGCCCAAGGTTCTTCGTAAGCAAAATGAGAAGATAAAATCAATAATGTGTGGCATCTCTGCAGCAAATCCAAGTGAACAAAGTTATCACACAGCAGTCTGTTTGGCTGCATGAAAGAGAATCCCTGACTAACAGGAACCTAAATAAGCATCGAGCAAGTGGTATTTTTCTGACATGCTAGGTGGCTGGGGAGTCTGTCACGGCTGCTCAACTCAGAGGCTCACTGGTATCTTCCAGGGTTCCTGAGGCTATGCTTAGCACATTGGGTTTTATCCTCTGCTTGTTATCACATGATCACAACATGGTTGATACGCTTTAGATATCACAGTTGCATTCAAGGAAAACAAGAAAATATGGGAGTGAAAGGTGACACCAGCTATACATGTCCCTTTTATCACAAAAGTAAATGTTTCCAAGAATTCGTCACCCTTCTCAGTAGACCTGTACTTACATTTCATTAGCTGCAAGGCTGGTTGGGAAATGAAATCCATACTTACCTTAGCTTTTTTTTTTTTCTTAAGAGACAGTGTCTGGCCATGTTGCCCAGGCTGGCCTTGAACTGCTTGCTGGGTTTAAATGGTTTTCCTACCACAGCCTTCCAAGTATTTGGGGTTACAGGCATGCACCATATTTAGCTCTCATAACTAGCTCTGAAAGTCTTTATAGAAGAGATGTAGGGAAAGCAAAGAGTGAGGGTGAGTAAGAAACCTAGATTGCTGATGATAGATGGGAATTTTTGGCATGTTACTTTAAGTGAAGGCTCAACGATATTAAATGACTCACCTAAATTCATTGAGTAAAACTAAGAACAGAATCTTGCTTTGTGGATCACAAGTTTATACCACATGATCTGGTTCAAAATGTGGCTTTAATTTTAACTTGTAATTCATGAGAGCAACACAAATTGCAACATGTATCTTATTAAATCAGAATTTTATATTTAATTTCTATAAGGAAAAAGAGCAATGAAAAGGCTCTAGAGCCTACTGTCATTGTTTTCAGGACTTTGACATGGTCCAATATTCCTCCCCGACATTTGATTAAAGAAATGCTAAATGAAAATTTTAGTTGTATTGGGCCCCAAACTTCACCCACCAAACTACACACTCCATCTGGAATAGTACTTGGCCTCTGCTGGGTGCTGAAGAAGTTCTTGCTGATCATTTGATGGAATGCAAACCAAACCCCGAGTTTGACACATTGTCTTTCTGTTATTGATGATACTCTTTTTCCTCTGGAGGTGTCCTGTATATCTGAGGTGGTTGATACAGGAATGTGGACCCCACCCCAGTGGCAGACCCTAGTTTACCTGAGTTGTGCTATGATAAGATAGTGGCTCTCAAGTAAGAAGCAGCCAATGCCATAGAGAAATGTGGCCAGTGACATGTTCAAAGGGCCTGGGAACACCAGTAGCTCTCCTGGGCCATTCCTCAGTACTCATTATTTTAAACCTGATACATCCAATTGCCGGATCTCACCATGAAATGTAGAACTTCAAAGGCAACTACTGCTTTAGAAACAATCATTCTTATAACAATGCTTATCATAAGCCTTGCCTCTTCTTTCTTGGCAAGTTACAGCCCTTTCCTCTAGAAAAAGGGATTTAAAAAATTAATTAAAACCAAGCACCAAGAGAAAACACTCAAAGTCTTCCCTTAAAAATATTTGATTTTCATCTTCATTTTAATCCGTATTTACACTTTCAGTTTCTCATACTAGAGAAACTATTTACACATGTGTGTCCTATTTATTTCACTTAAGAGTATAGCCTCAAGGATTAAAGTGATTAAAATGAATAATTGATAATTTGAAATAGGAAGAAAAGGTCCAAAGGGGTAGAGGTGGTCCAGGAGGGGAAGGGGAAAGGAAAGAAGGGAAAGGAAAAATTATGAGAAAAGAAAAAAATGGAAACAAAGTCTATGTAAATAGGGAAGGGTGGAGGGGGTGAAGGGCACACAGGTAATGGGGAAAGAATAAGAACCAAGATACACCATGTACAGGTACAAGCACCCAATGATAAATGTAAACATATTGTATACCTAAAATGTACCAATAAAAGAATTTCAGGAAAAAAAATTTGATTTTCATCTTCATTAATAAAAATGGCTGCATATTCTTTAAGAGACTGCAGTATATATCATATTCATCATTGGCACTTTAGATCTTAGATAAAAATCTGCACAGAGAAACAGAATAAAACAAAACAAGGAAATGTGCTTATGTATTATATTAAATATAAAACCATCATAAAGAACAATCCCCATAACAGTCACTTCAAGTGGATTGGCATGATACAAATGTTTTAATCTGATGCAAGTAGATACAGTGTTTGCTGAGTGTTATAGAAAATAAATGCAAGCTGTCAAATGTAGTTGTTCTAATATGTCCCTTTCTGCTGCAATATTCAACTTAGTCTTCTCCTTAAATGTCAAACTTGGAACTATTGCATAAAATTGAGGGTTTTAGCGTCTATCACTTTTCCAAAACAAATCGTTATTGTGCAAAAAGTCATGCCCACTCTTTACTAGGGGTATCCCACCACTCAGAGCAGTGTGGGCCCTGGATCTGTCATGGCAACTCTCTGCTGACATTCATCCCCTTACTGCTCCAAGTTCAAGTCACTTGAACATCTGTCCTTGTTATGGGGAATTGCTTGCTGTTTCGTATCTAGTAATGACATAAATTCCCCTCATTGATATTTCTTCAAGGGAAAGAATCACAACTTTCATCAGTGTCCTCACTGTAACAAGTCACAGTCGAAACCTAAAGGGTGTTGTTGGCCATATTGCATAACTGAGGATCAGATTTGATATCAGTTCACAACATCTGTGAAAGTAAGATGATTCCAACTTCTTGAAGATGGTTCATGACAGCTGTTGTGAGCTTTAGTTTCTCCCTCTTTCTAATGATCTGAACTGGGTACATAGAATTTTAAAATTTGATCAGGAAAAAGAAAGATATTTTAAGTGGCAGGGCAGATAAATACATCTAACATTTCTTTAGATTTTCTTAGGTGATTTTGCATTAGGTTAGCATAATCTTGGCTCAGCCCTATTAACATGGCCAGTTCTCTTTCTCTCTCAGTGTAAGATATGAAGATTGAGCAACAAAGACTTCTAAGTAGATTTATAAAGTAATGAATAAAATAAACAGTTATTGGAGTCTAAAAGCCCATGGGTCATTTGGTCCAGACATTTTCTTTTTACATTCCTACTTCTCTTCTCATTCCTCCAAATCAAGTTCTAGATTTATTACAAGGTGGAGGAAGACTAACCTCAAAGCACTATGCTCTTGTTTGCAAGCTAACTCTGATATCTTTGACAAAAGGTGCTATCCCAAGACCCAAGTATTTTTTATTATTAGACCATGAAACCAAATTGCTCCAAATTCGAAAGACTTTAATGGAAATGTTAATAAGTTCCTTAGTGACGTGAATAAATGATAATCCTTGGATGGGCAAATCTGTAGCTCTCAGGGTTCACTAAGATTCCCAAATTTGGTTTTTAAAAGATTCAGACATTAGAAGCAAACAGGAAGTCACATTTTTGGCAAATGTAAAGAAATGAAATCATGCCCACTGGTCAAAATTCTGGATTTACAAAGCTGAGTGGATTGTAAACTTGGCAAACATGCTATTTAAGCCCTCTTTCAAAGAAGGAAAAAGGTTTTAAAAGGCTAAAAAGCAAAGACATCTTAGATGTTAAATAG
This sequence comes from Heterocephalus glaber, assembly GCF_000247695.1. Next base: position 13,713,729 of record NW_004624756.1, read on the forward strand.
AGCTTTTTCCAAAGCATTTTGATGAGTTGTGTTTAAAGGAATCAAAAACACATGGATTAAGCTTTGCATAAAACAAACATAGGTTTAAATGTAGGGAGAAAGCTATGGGCAAAGTCGGTTATGAGCTTCCCTTACTCTCAAATATTTGCAAAGAGGGTTGTGACGTTTCCAACACACCATGAGTCTCCTATGTCTAGTTTGATGGTACAGTTTACTGCATCCTTTTTTTTTTTTTTGGTACCGGGGATTGAACTTGGGACCTTGCGCTTTCGAGGCAGGTGGCAGAACCACTGAGCTAAATCCCCTGCCCAGATGGTAGAGTTTACTTAGAAGTTATCATGCACCTATTATTTTTCTGACCTGAATACAGCTGCCATTTGCTATCTGTTGCCTGTCTTTTGTATTGTAATCAATTATCCTCTCTACCCGCCTAATGCTCAGTTACAAAAGCAGACTCAAAGAGCCCCAGATGAATGCCCTCGTGTTCTTGTACTTGGGGCGTGTTGTATTCCTGTATAGCATCTATGAACATGACCAGGTGCATCCTTGATTCCCACAATGGCCATCTCACGATGCTTCTGATGCCTTTCCAACCACGTTGACTAAATTGGTTTCATGTGCCATTCTCTCTCGTTGTGTGGAAAGCTGGATTTTCCTCTGGTAATGGGTGACATTTTCCTGGCCTGGTGATCACATGCCTAGGGGGTTTCTACTTTGCATGAAGGCATGTTCTGGCCGAGGGATCCTGGCTGACATGCTGGAGCCTCAAATCCACGAGACACACAGCACAGACAGACAGCAACTGGCACCATGCTCCACATTCCTACCCATCCTCAGCACTCCCAGCGCATTAAGGAGAGTCAAAGGTCTTCTCCTTGTTTTCAACAAGTGAACTTAGGTCCCAATGATCTAAATGCTGCATTGGAGCTCAGCTCTGAGAAAACAAGGGAATTTTAATGCAATCATCTAAGTTAAATAATGGGAGCAGGGAGTTTCAAATTTGACTGTGCATTGGAATTGCCTAGGAAACCAAAGAAAAAGATTCTCATTCCTGGGTCCCCTGCCCCAGAGATTCTGATAACTTATCTGGGTGTAGCTAAACATCTGGTTTTCTTTTTTTAAAAAATTCTTTTATTGGTACATTTTAGGTGTACAATATGTTTACATTTATCACTGGGTGCTTGGACTTGTACATGACGTATCTTGGTTCTTATTTTTTCCCCCATTACCTGTGCGCCCTTCACCCCCTCCACCCTTCCCTATTTACATAGATTTTGTTTCCACTTTTTTCTTTTCTCATTTATTTCCTTTCCCTTCTTTCCTTTCCCCGTCCCTCCCACCACCCCTACACCTTTAGAACTTTTCCTATTTCAAATTATCAATTATTCATTTTAATCATTTTAATCCTTATTTACACTTTCAGTTTCTCACACTAGAGAAACTATTAGGTATTTACACTTGTGTGTCTTATTTATTTCACTTAAGAGGATGGCCTCAATATGCATCCATTTAGCTATAAATGTTTCTAGTTTCTCATTCTTCATGGGTGAGTAGTACTCCATTTTATAAATAAACCCACATATTCTTGATCCAGTCTCCAGTTGATGGGCACTGGGGCTTTTTCCAAGCTTTAGCTATGACAAACTGTGCCGCTATAAACATAGGTGCACATATATCTCTGTGGTATGATTCTTTTAATTCTCTGGGGAAGATCTCCAGCAGGGGCATAGCTGGGTCAAATGGGACCTCTAGCCCTAGTTCTTTGAGGTATCTCCGTACTGATTTCCACAACATCTAGTTTTCTAAAAGTTCTCCAAATGACTGTACCATGTGTTCAAGGTTGAGGCCCTAACAACTAGTATGCAGGACAGAGAGATTATCATGATGAAGCTAAGGATTAAGATAGAACTGTGGAGCTCAAAACTGGCTGCACATTGTAATAACCTGCAACGGTTTTTAAACTACTATTCTAATGCCCAAAACTCACCTCCGGAATTTCTGATTTAGTTGTAGAATTTTTTACTTGGTCTAAACTTTAAGTGTAAGATGTATGTGTATAATATATACATGTATATATGAGAGAGAGATGATAGATAGATAGATAGATAGATAGATAGATAGATAGATAGATCGTGTGCTAGCTTTGCATCACTGTAATGAAACACCTGACATCACACAACTTAAAGGAAGAAAGAATTCCTTTGGCCCAGTTTTAGTGGTTTCAGTCTGTGACCAGCTGGTTCCATTGCTTTTAGCTCTGTAGCAAGGTAGAAACGTCAGTGAGGAGGGGGTTAGTGGAGCAAAGCTGCCGACGGCATGGCAACCAGAAAGCAGAGAGAGGGAAAAGGCCAGAGAGGAAGTGGCCCGGGGCCATGCTCCCATAGTCACACCATGATCCCCGAGATCGTGCTCCCATGAGCCACTCCCTTTGACAAGATCCCACCCCCTGTTTTCATCACCTCCCAATAATTCCCTCAAATTATGATTTGATTAGTAAATGAATTCACTGAAAAAGTCAGAGCCCTCATGCTCTAACGCTCTAATTGCTTCTCAAAAGCCAATCACCAACCAAGGCTTCAACACAATGGACCTTGGGTCCTAACCACAACAATCATATATCTATGATACACAGCTATATAAATATGTATAGATATATACAATCACATATCTCTTAAGGACAGGGACACTTTTTGAGAAATGTTTCTTTAGGGGAGCTTGTCATTGTGCAAACATAAAGTGTACTTATACAAACTCATGTCATGAGATGATATAATCTTCTAGGACCAGCATTTGTATACAGTATGTTGCTGACCAGAACATTGCTATAAGACACATAACTGTGTGTGCATGCATATGGATGTATAGCAATAGATAAAGCTATAGATATAGATCTTTGCAACAAATCTATACACTAGGCATTTATGGTACTGAGCTCAAAATTGGTCAGCAAAGGTCCTTGTTTTCTGGTACAAGGGTGCAGTCTACTCCCACACTTAATCAAGGCTTTTCTGTGTGCCCAATGGAATCCAGCAGAAATGATGATGCATAACCTCAAGTTTAGGCCACAAAATCCATTGTGCACTTCCACCCTGGTCTCCTAGCTCACTTGCTCTGCCAGATGGCACGTCACATGAACTCTCAAGCAGTTCTAGCAAGAGGGCTTTGTGGAGAGAACTTGAAGCTTCCTAGCAAGAATTGGCAACATTTTGTCACCTGAGAGAGCTTTGGAGGCAGGTGTTCTGGCCCTAATCAAGCCATCAATAGCTGTAGTCCTAACTTAGAGAAATGCTGAGCTGGAACTACCCAGCCATGATACTCAGGGAAGCCATGAGAGACTGAGCCATTAGAGTCTTGGGTGATTACTTATGCAGCATTAATGTATTATTATTATTACTATTATTATTATTATCATCACTTCACAGTTGAGCAAATCAAGCTATGGAGAATGTTGGTAACTTAGGTAACAGCTACTATAGAGCTACTAAAAATGCATCTGAGAATGAAAAGCAATGACTCTTTTCCAGAATCTGTGCTTTTAAATATTATGAAATGAAGTTGCTGATCTATGCTGTTAGGTGTCATTTGGTGGGGGAAAAAATACAGTGGTGATAAGGAGCCAAAAAAGTAGACTTGTGCAAATATTTTTCATGGTGTCTAAGCACTGCTAATTGCTTCAAAATTATTAGACCATCAAAACGCAATTCTTTACTTAGTTATCCTACAATTTCTTACTCCCTTTAGTCCCCAGCTTTGAAGTGCTCCCAAAGCACCATCCATTCCAGCCCAGTGGCTTTTTAGTTGGTATCCTAAAACGTGAATTATGGAGTCTATGCTACAAGTGTATCAAAAGCCACTATATCTAAAACCTCTTCTGTGTGAAGCTTTCACTTGGGGTTTTGCAACTTTGAGAAGGAAGTAGCTGGCGAATATATTCTCAAGAAAATCTCCATGTGGTGAAAGAGGAAGACCAGGTGCTTAGGAGGCAGAAAGGTCTCTGCTATGGCCTCAGTGTGATCTCAGGGAAATGATTGGATGCCAGGAGCTATTCCCAGCTAATTTGATTAAACTCTTTCTGGATGGGGCCTGGATACAGGTCTCTTTAAAGCTCCCTGTGTGATTCAGAATGTGGCCAGAGTTGTAAATGACTGATGTACTCTTGAGTCTCAGTTTCCTCATTTGTTAGGTGGAGGTAATAATCCTACCCTCCTGTGTTTTCTGTAAGGATTAAGGGTAAGTAATTAAGGCAAAATTCCAAATATAGTGCTTGGCACACAGCTGGAAGGCAGTGAGTGCTACCTATTAGTATTTGTGGTTGGTTTTAAACTTTTAAATATGTTATACAGAAGTATACAGTTACTTAGATACATCTATTGGATTCTTTTCCCTAGAGAATCCTTCTCTTATATTTAGACATTCCTTCCAATGCAGACAGCAAGTAGATACACATCTAATTTTCTTTACGTTTCTTATGACTTTACATTTACACTTATCACATCTATCTGGAATTTAGCTTGTTAAGAAACGTAAGGTGGGGCTAGGGATGGGTGTTTTACCACAAAGAGCCAATTTTTCCTATGACTTGTGTTAAAAGCATTCCATCACTCATCGATTAATCAAATCTCCATAGTAATACAGTGTATTTGATTTTTCAAGTGTATGCCAACATCTATCTCTAGCATAACAACTCATAAAAAAAATTTTTATTCTAATCTTAACTTTTTACAGGCCTTAAATATTATGGCTGTATAATGGCTTTGCTACTAGTAAATTTGAATATTTATCAATCTTCTTATACCAGAAATATCTTCCATATTTTTTGGCTGAGGTATCTTTTTAAAATATCAAATTCTTAATCTGCCTCAAAACCTTCAATACTTCACCAACTAACTGGGTCACCAAATTTCTCCACTAATAGAAATAAAAGGGAATTTATCCCCAAATGGAAAGGAAAGTTAGTTATTTACCCAAGATCAAGGGGGTACAGTCCAAAGCAGCCCATCGAAGACCAATAATGTATTGAATTCTAATGTTTCATCTTTAAGATCTAAGCAACTTTGTAATCTATATTCTAATATGTCTACTTATTTTTTTCACAAATAAAGCAACAATTCAGTAGAGATGATGTGTGTTTATCCTGTCACTTTAAGAGAACTTGTTTCCTGTGGTATGTGCCCTGGGAATAATTCTGTTTGAAAAGCAAGGAGTTACTGGAAACAATGTAGCTCTATACTGTGGCATGCTGGACTCTTTTGATCTAACTCCTCTTTATTTCACAGTCTTAATTTTGACCATATCTGACATGTACCCATAGTGACCACTACAGTACCATTTGCAGTCCTTAATGACAGTGCTGTAGATAATGACGATGGGATGTTACAATGTCTGGAATCTTTGACTTCTTTCAATAGGCTATTTCTGCTAAGGCTCTAGCATGAATTATAACATGCAATAATTTGAAAATAAGTCTACAAATTCTTTAGCACTCTTCTCTTCAAAAGAGTAAAACTTCCTTTTTTCTTGAGTGGAAGTCTCCATTAGTGACTTGTTTTTAATGATTAGAAAGTGGTAGAAATGATGGTGTGAGACTCTTGAAATTTGGTCAAAAAGACAATACAACTTCCTTTTTGCTTTCTCTCCTAGCTTACATGGAGACCAGCTGGAAACTCAAGTAGCCATGGAAAGAGATTCGCATGGTGATGAACTTGGGCCCCTAGGACTTACTGCTGGCTTCCCAGCCTTGGGAGTGACTGTTTTAGAAATGAATCCTCCCATCCTGATCAAGACTTAGGTGACTACCACTCTAGAGGAGTACTCAGCTAAAGCCTCCCAAAGGGCTAAAACACTCCTTAATTCCTGACTTATTTGAGACAATAAATGTTGATTATTGTTTTAAGAAGCTAGATTTAGGGTAATGGATATGCACGATAGGTAATGAAAAGATGACATAATCTTCACAATAACCTGAGATATTTACCATTGTTAATTCTCCATTTACAGAAGGGGAAACTGAGGCATAAAAGACACCCACTTCTCAATATATGGACCCAGGATGTGAGCCCAGCAGTCTGAAAGCAGAGTGCCCGTCCTTACCTCAGCTCACACACACTCTTGCCTCTGCATCTTCATATGCCCGGCCTCCAACCCAGCCTACCCTCTCATCTTTGTTCAGTCTTAACAAAGCATGTAGACAGTGTAAAAGCAAAAATGTCAAGATGTCTGTACAGATGAGATCATGGTTTGTTTGAAAAGCCAAAATAACTGTGCCACCAAACCCAAGGAACAGCAAGGGACAGTGTATACAGACCATTTGACTTTAGCCTCCATAAAATAGTAATAAATTGTTTCCATTAAAAATTTATTAGTTCCCAGGTATGTAGTAAATTCAGTATACAAGCATCTTAAAGGAGACTTATCTTTACTTTCATAATACAAATGATTACACTGAAAGATGTCAAGATATTTCATATATGAGGAACAAGAAGATTTTATGGCAAGACCTAACCTATTTAAGAAAAAGTAATGAACCATAGAAGTGTCATAAAAGAGTTAATAAACATTTAGGGGGGTTATAGCTCAGTATTCAAGTTAATGAAAAGTACAAGTCAAATTAGCAGAGAATGCTCCCTTCCTAGTTTTGGCAAATGAAAGCGATATTTTGTGATAATGTGATATTTTGATACATGTATGCAATGTGAAATAATTACCCCAATCAAACTAATTAACATACCTCCTCACATACTTATCGTTTGTGTGTGTGTGTGCATGTACACATTTGTGTGTGCATTTTTACAACACATAAGATCTACTCTGTTTGCTGGGATTGAGCTCTGAAAAAGATCCTCCTTTTTATATTAGGTGCAAGAAATAAATTGCTACAGCATTTAAGGGGAACAATTTGCTAACTATCTAGAAATATTTTTTAAATCTATGCTTTAAAAAAGTAAAAATAAACATATATCCCTTGAGCCAATAATTCCTTTTCTACACATTTTTTAAGTACTAGTCAAAGAAGTCAATAAATATTTATATACCAAGATGTTCAGTGTAATTCAAATTAGAAGACAAGAAAGAAGGATAAAATATAAGCGAGTTAAATATCTAACCAATTATAAAGTAAATTACCATGCTCACAAAATAAGAGATTATGTAATTCTTAAAGATGATATCTGGGAAGGGGGAATACTTGACGGATAGTGAAGCCAAAATATCAAGAGTTATTTTAACTGATTACTGAATTTAGCCAAGAGGTTAATTTTATGTTTCATTTTACCTAATTTAAGGATCAGAAGTATATTCCTTTCCTAGGCATGTTTAACAAAGTACAACAAATTAGGTGATTTAAAACAATAGATCTATTCTTTTATACTTCTGAAGGCTGGAAGTTCAAACTCACGGTGTAGACCCAGACACGCTCTCCAATCCTTCCTCTCCAAGGAAGGAGAGAAACCTTCCTTGCCTCTTCTGTCTTCTGGTAGCCTCAGGCATTCCCTGGCTAGTAGCAGCATCACTCCAATCTCTACCTCTGTCTTCACATGACACTTTCTCCAGGCCTTTGTTTCTTCATAGCTGTCTTCTTACAAGAACACCCTCCATATTGAATTAGGAGCCCAACCTATTCTGGTATATATCATTTTAACTAATTTCATGGGCAATTACTCTATTTCCATCCACGATCAAATTCTGAGGCTCTAGGGGTAAAATTTCAACATACTTGTGAGGGGGCATTCAACTCAACCCATAATAAGATGAATGATATAAGATATGATCACATATTTTGGCTTCTAATTAGATGCAATAATTGGTGTTTACCCAGAAATGTTTTCAACTGCCCCCTGCTCTGGAGAGACTGTCCTGCTTGAATCTGGGAGGAAGTTAGCCCAACTTCCCAAAGACAACCAGCTGCTTTTGTAAGAGTGTGGTAACCGCAGTTGCATTGCAACTTGGCTAATATTTGTGCCCTTGCTTTGCCTTACTTTGGATTCTTGGTATCTTTACTTATTAGCCTTTGAACTCTCAACTATTTAGATAAGAAAGTAAGACCATGCATCTATTTTAATTATATATCAAGAAAAGAATCCCTACCTCTGCCTCTGACATTTTGAAAACATGAAAGGTAATACTTTTATGGTGTTGTGAACTTTTCTTATATATTACAGAAACTGTTAGTAACATAAACCCTTCATATAGAGGGAGCCTTTTATCTATTAACATTTCTCCCGGAGAAGAAAGAACATCTCAAGTTGTTCATAACCCATAGATATTATTAGACTGGCACAGAATTTACAATGATCAAAATGCACATTGTGAGTATCAGGGCTGTCGAATCAACCCTATTAAAATGGTATTATGTTTGGCCAATGTGGTGTGGATATTTTGACATCATGTATAAAGTTCAAATGGCCTGTATACTACCTCTGAAAATTCCAAGAATGATAGTCCGGGCTGCATGAGAATAACGGCAATATTTTACAATAAGTTTAAGACCCAATAAATGTCAAAACCTTTTTTCTTTAGAAAGCTTGGTGTATGAAAAGGCTTTCAAATAAATTGTCTTATGGAATCTTTTCATGGTGCTAGCACGTCAAAGTGGTCAACAAATATCTATAGATTTCCTCTACCACATATGAGGTATGATCAAAACATATAGTGAATGTTTAAATTTTTAAATAATTTATTCCACTAAAAAGCACATTGCCATTAATCTCATTCAAAATGCTCCCCCTCACTTCAAACACACTTACCCATTGTTCTTGGCAATGTGTCTTTTACTTGTGGTAAGTTTTCTTTAATTTAAATATTCACCATATGTGTCCATCACCCCTTAAAATAGGCACATATTAACTATAATAGACGGAAGAGTCAAGGAGCTGTTTCTGCACTTTATAGGTTTTTCTTGTTAAGTACTGAAAGCATTATCAACTTTCTATTGTGTCCTCCTTTGAGACTGCTTTGCTGTTACTATCCCATTTTAGGAGCCATGGACCTACCTCACAGATTCCCAAACAAAAAAAGCTCTTGTGGAAACTTCAGACCTTCCAGCACTCTCTCTACTCAGACCTTGACCTCACTGACATGCATCATTTCTGCCACTCCTGCCTCACCTGGATGCTCTAACATCCAGAGTATTTCAGCATGTCTGAAACAGGTCATGTCATATGTGTCTGTCTTTTTTCAAACTATCCCCTGTACTTAGAATGACCATCTTTTTCTGTACCCCATGGAGAAAAAAGTCTCCCAGTTACCCATTCTTCTTTCATTCTTGAACCTTCTTTCACAGAAACTATTATTTCTACATTATCAAGCTTGATTATTTGTGCTGAAGAAACATTTAAGTTTTTATCCTTTGCATATTCTATTTTCTCTTAATGGAAAATCATGAAAGGAAGTTCTGCTTCCAATAATGGTATACTAGATAATTTAGACCCACGAAGTGAATTTGGAGCTGCTTTTCTCTTGGCAGTCACATCTAATTCAAACATAGATTGCTGAGAAAATTAGCTAGGTTTTCAAGTATTAAGATGCAATGAGATTAAAAACTAGAGCTCAGGATTTGCAAGCTGATTGGGTCTCAGAAAACCACTGAGACAAGGAAAAACAGTGAATCAAAAATAGGAAGAAACTGAGCCCAGTGCTGGAAATATTCCAGTCCCTCAAAAGCACATATAAATTCTATCTAAGGAAACATATGTTATCCTAAAACTCAAATTCCTCAAATTTTCATAAACAGTGTCTAGCACTCAGGCCAGAACAACTAGGAATCAAGCAAACAGGAAGTGATTAAAGAGGAGGAAAAGGAAGGAAGAGGAGAAAGGAAAGGAGGAACAAGAGAAGCAATATACAATAGAATCAGACTCACAGGATACTTCCCCAAATTACTTATTCCATTGTTTCAAAAACATTTTAGTATACACTAATTTGTTTCATTTATACTACTAGTTTATCTCAGTTCATCTGAAAGTTTTGTTATTATATGATTCTTCTTCATGAGAATCATTTTGTCTTGTACTCTGAGTAACTAAAGATAATGATACACAGGATATTAACTACTGTTATTACCTTATTATTTTGTTATGAAATTTTTTCATTTTTTAAATTAATTTTATTGGTACATTTTACATATACAAT
>NW_004624756.1:13726843-13736918 GCF_000247695.1 Heterocephalus glaber
TATGAATTTCCCTCATAAGACTGCTTTCATTGTGTCCCATAGATTCCTGTATGTTGTACTGGCATTATCATTTACTTGTAGAACCTGTCTAATTTCTTCTTTAATTTCTTCTGTGACCCATTGGTTTTTCAGGAGAGTGTTATTCACTTTTGATGTGTTTGTGGAGTTTTTCAGTTTCTTATGCTATTGATCTCCAATTTTATTGCACTATGGTCTGATAATTTACAGGGCATAACTTCAATTCCTTTGCACTTACTTAAACATGTTCTATGGGCGAGTATGTGGTCTATTTTGGAGAACGACCTCTGTGCAGCTGAAAAGAATGTGTATTTTGATTTTGTGGGGTGGAACACTCTCTATACAATTGTTAAGTTCATTTGTTCAAGAGTTTGATTGAGTTCTGTTATTTCATTGCTTGTTTTTTGTCTAGTTGATCTATCTATTTGTGACAGTGGCGTATTGAGGTCCCCCACTACTATTATATTAGTGCTTATATGATTTTTCATGTCCATTAGTATTTGTTTTATATAGTTGGGCACACTAGTATTTGGTGCATAGATATTTATGATTGTCAACTCTTCATCTTGGATTGTTCCTTTTACAAGGATGTAGTGTCCTTCTTTGTCTCTCTTAATCAGTGTTGGTTTGTTCTGCAAAGAGGATAGCTACTTCTGCTTTTTGGGGGATTCCTGTCACATGGAGTATTGTTTTTCACCCTTTAACTTTCAGTCCATGAGTTTCTTTTTGAATTAAGTGTGTTTCTATGCAGCATATTTTTGGATCTTGCTTCTTGACCCATTCTGCCAGTCTAGTTCTTTTGATTGGTGAGTTGAAACCATTAACATTGATGATTATAACTGATATGTATTGACTTATCATTGTCATGACTTTTTCTGTTTGTTGGATTCTTCTGCTTCACATTTAATTTCTTGTCACACCCAATGAATTCATTCTGCTGTGCTTCCTGGGGTTGTGCTCCTCATTGTCTTTTCCTAGGATATTGTCTAAAATTTTTTGGAGTGCTGGTTTTGTATTCATGAAGTTCCTAAGATGCTCTTTGTCATGAAAGTATCTTATTTCTCCATCAATTTTGAAAGACAGTTTTGCAGGGTACATCAATCGGGGTTGGAGGCTGTTTTCCTTTAGGGCTTGTAATACATCACTTCATGCTCTTCTTGGCTTAAGGGTTTGCGTTGAGAAGTCTGCTGTGATTCTGATGGGCTTTTTTTTTTTTTTTGTATGTGATTTGTTTCTTTTCTCTAACTGCTTGTAGAGCTTTGTTCTTCTGTTGAGTTTCTGGAATCTTAACAGTTATATGCGTATGTACAGATTTTTTTTTTTGATCAAGGCTAGTTGGAGTCCTATATGCCTCTCTTATCTATATATCAAGTTCTTTTCCCCTGCTTTGGAAGTTTTCTGCCATCACTTCTGTGAACAGTTTTTTTATGTCATCTGCACTCTCTCCTGTTTCTTCATTGACTCCAATAAGTCTTATGTTATTCTTCTTTGCATTGTCTAGCAGCTGCTGGATTGATTTCTCGTGGTCCCTTACAATTTTGAAGCAATTTTTCTTTTCCAGGTCACTAATTGTAATGTTATCTTCTATACCTGAAATTCTGTCCTCACATTGGCTAATTCTGCTGCGTAGACTTTCAATGGAGTTTTTAATCTCTTGGAAATCTATTTGCATTTGTTTCCTATGTTGGGATTCCATCATGTTCCTCAGCTCCTCTCTAGATTTATTAATCATGTCTTGCACTAGGAGCACAATCTCTGCTGTCATCTGAGAAATTATTTCTGATTTCATTTCTTCCAGATCCTCTTTTATTGCCACTTCAGGGAGTCCAGGTGGTTGAGTATCAGTGTTCCATCTCATTTCCCTTTGGGATTGCTATAGGTGATCTGGAAGTCTGGTTCTGAGACTTGTTTATGTGTCTTCTCATTTTAACAGGGGAGGGGGGATGTGTGCTACTGGTGCCTGCCCAACTCACCTCCGCAGCACTTGGGATGGTGGTATGGTGGCTGGGAAGGTTCACTTCCTCTGAGCGGGGGTGGCTCTGTTCCTCAGTGCTGGGGGTGGTTGTACAGTGGCCCAGAATGTTCCTTGTTTCATTTTTTTATAAAATGAAAAATTTAAGAATTTTCACAGAGTTATAGAACACTTAGAAGAGAAATCAATAAGCAGCTCATAGACTGTTATCATTTCAGAAGTATAATTTACTATAAAACTAACTTGTTTGATTGGAGAGAAAAACAAATTCCATGTCTCTAAATATGTGCCACTCAAATCAGACATATTTAAAAAGCAATAAAAATGACTGAAGAAGAACTGCTGTGAGTTCAAGACCTTCTAGGCTACATATTGAGTTTGAGGCCAACCTGAAATACATACCAAGATCCTGTCTCAAAAACAAATAGTTTTAAAAAAAAAGAATAAAATGGAACTTTTCTCTTTCACTATATGTTTTTTGTTTGTTTGTTTGTTTGCTTTTCATTAAGTTTATTGGTACATTTTAGGTATACAATACAGTTATATTCATCATTGGAAACTTGTACCTTTACACGATGTATCTTGGTTCTTATTTTTTCCCCATTCCCCTGCCCTCCCTTCAACCCTTTCACCCCTCCATGTGTTTTTTTAATCACACATAAATTCAAATTCCTTTAAACCATGCCAAATTTTTGTTTGCTTCATATTTGTTATAATTCACTTAATATTTTTCAGAGATTTTTTTTCAGTGCTGAAGATCGGACCCAGGGCCTTTTATGCCAATCAAGGGCTCTACCACTGAGCTCCACCACAAGCCCATTCTTTATTTTTCTTTTTTAATTTAATTTTTTTATTAGTGAATGTTTTCAGTACATAATGTTTATATTCATCTTAGGAGGTAGGTACATGTACCTAACATATCTTAACTCTTTTTTATTCATCTTCCGTTCTCATCCCTCCCCACTCATTTGGGGTTGTTTTCTCTTTTATTATTATTCCATTAAGTTTATTGGTATATTTTGGGTATACATTTTGATCACATTTGTCATTGGGAATTTGTACCTATACATGATATATTTAGGCTCTTGTTTTTTCCCATTCCCCTTCCTTCCCTTCCACCCCTCCCTATTTGCAAAAACTTTATTTCCATGTTTCCTTCTTTTCTCATATTTTTCCTTCCCCTCTTTCCTCCCCACCCCCTCCCTGATACCCCTTTCCTTTCAGACTTTTTTCTTCCTATTTTATATTATCTATTGTACATTTTGGTCCTCATTTACTCTTGCAATTTGTCACACCCAAGAAGCTATTCAGTATTTATACAAGAATGTCCTATTTATTTCACTTAATAGTATGGCCTCGATGTACATGCATTTAGCTATAAATGCCTCTAGTTTATCATTTTTAATGGCTGAGTAGTACTCCTTTTTTTTTTTTAAACACATCTTCTTTATCCAGTCATCAGTTGATAGGCATTTGGGCTGTTTCCAAGATTTAGCTATTAAAAACTGTGCCACTATAAACATGGGTTTGCATATATTGCTGTATGTATCATTTGTTTTTCTTAAGGCAAGAAATATGAGCCACATTTACTACATGAGTTAGTCCAGCTGCTTAGTCAATCCCTGAGGTAAAGATAAAACATTTTCATTTTGAAATGAGTATTTCTCAGAGCAATAGCTACTCATGTTCAAATTTGGATCAAATGTTTTCTTGGTGAGCTGAGTAGTAGACACCCCATAATTCCTCTGTACACCTGAACTTGCTCCCTTTTCTCTTCAACTTATTTCCTTTCTCCTATAGTCTTCTCTGGTTTTATAGGACTTCATTCTCATATGTTTACAAAACTAGTGCATGAAAGATACATTTTCTAAGTCTTTGCATTTCTGAAAATGTAGAATGTGGACTTCTAGGATCTTATCTATATTCCCCTGAAATTTTATCTTAATGTGTCTGCATCTGCTTTTTTCTTTTTCATTTTTTGTAATTTTTACAAATCAGCACTTATTCTGAAAGCTCTGATAGTATAACTTTCGCTCCTTATATTACTTCCTCTCATCATTTTCTCTCTTCTTACTTTAGAAATTCTTATTAAACAGATAACTAGACTTAACTGAATTAGTCTTTCAATCTTATGTTTTCCCAATTTTCCCTTTCTTCGTCTTCCTATTTCTTCCAGCAGGTCTCTTAAGTTTTTCTCTTATTTATTATCATATTTTACTTTTTAACAATGTTTTTTTCTAAATGCTGCTTTTGTCACAGTACTATATCCATATTTTAAGAATGTAGTATTTTTCCCCAATCAGTCTGAATGTAAAATGAAAACAGCAAAACCATTTTCTCTCTATTATCTCTTTTTTATATTAGTTATGCCATTTATTTTTATTAATATTTATTTTTACTGCTGATTTTCATGAAATTCCTGGAGATCCTTGCTCATCTGATCATATTTTTGAATGAAGGATATGTATTGTTTGATTGTAGGACATGTGAGCTTTCTCTGCCATTGCATCAATAGCTATTTGAGCCCATTATGACCTCTGCCAGTGTTTCCTGCCACAATAATCTGAATATACTCTTACAATAATACTTTTATGTTACACTCATTATTTTACATATCTCATTTCTCTCTTATATGATGAGTTCGTCTAAAGAAGCAACACTGTCATCTTCAGTTTTTATGGCTAATACCAAGAAAAATAAATGAGACATAGTAAAGACAATCAACTTTAAAAAACTAAAGAAAGGAAGGAGGACTGAAACAACTAGTTATATAATTTCTGGGAGGCTTTCTAAATGTAATAGGATTAATGCTTTTGAAAAATTAAGTATAGTAAATTCCTTTTATATTGACTTACATTCAGTTATTTCTCTCTCCTTATTGGACGATAAAGTATAATTTGGTTTAAATTATTATTATCTATAGTCTGTGTTGCGTACTTGAAAGATACTTCATTGGTCCTCTCTAAAACTTGCATTGAGAAAAAGGCATTTTTCAGTTCTTCTATTTCTCTTGCAAAGAGAAAATCATGTGGCCAATACATCAGCATCTAAAAGGATCAATAATCAGAAAAGGAGATCCTCCAGAAGGCCTGTAATAATATTTTTTCAGTTAGAAGCATGAAAAATAAAAATATTTTAAAGGCCTAATTTTGCCTCATAATCTAATTCTCCCATTGACTTTAAAACTGTTTTCAACTACATTAAAATATACTTAGCAAACAATCCCAAAGATACAGCTTTCTTAATTACACAAATAACCTTCCCATCTGCTCCTTCCAGAAAATATTTAGAGACTGCAGATTGTTTTTATGGACTTTTGTAAATATAGCGTTTTTCCAACCTCATTAGATTTATGGTCATAATGATCCAATTATTATTTCTTATAAACGCCACTGAAATATTGAAGCTCATTAAGAACAGGGGAGAGAGAGAGAGACGTGGTGGGGGAGAACTTGAAAAAACAGTCTTTAACCTGAGAGCCCACAACCCTTGATGGGGAAAGGCCTCCATTTGCGGTTTCTTTAGTCACCAGGTCAGTAGTCCTAGTATTGTCACTTATCCCTTTCCACACATGCTTTCCTAGCTCCCTGGAGTAATGTTTTTTTGTTTTTGTTTTTGTTTTTATTTTTTGTTGTTGTTGTTGTTTTCCTGAGAAACACTGAACACCTCCTGAACACGGCAAGGAGCCACAAAATAGATCTAGAGGAAAGGGTAGGCCTTAGTTTAAACCAATAACTTCAAACTATGTTACACTGGAATCATGTACAGGGTAATTTAAAACACAGATTGGTTATGTTATAAAATACAAGTTTAACAATAGAAATGTCCACTTTAATGTTTCAAAAACAGATTGTTACTTTATCCAGAAAATACTCACTTCACATATTGTTTCTGCAGCACCCCAATGAAGACTAAATGTGCTCCACTGTCCAATCTGAAGAGCTGCTTTCTACATTGTTTGAAATTCTTTTGAGAGAAAGGTGGGTTGTTATAGCAATAAAAGAACTGAAAGAACAAAGTAATTATTGCTTTCAAAAAGATTCGTAAAATACAACTGATTATGAGAGGAGAAAATACCATCTCAGAAAGCAAATATTAGATACTGTTTATTGATTTTTTTAAATGGGCAAAACCACTCGAAAATGAACAAGGAGATATATTTTTAAAACTCAGTAAATCAATTCCTTTATTTTTCCTATGGAGATACGTACTTATTGTATAATGAACGGTTGATTTTTGATATAATTAAATAGAATAACAGTAAAATTGCAGTAAATAAAGAAAGATTGTTGCTTTCAACTTTGCCCCAAGTTTCTGACTCAACTCATTGCGGGCAGGGTTCAAGATCTGACACTTCCGATATGTCAAGGGATGCTGGTGCTTCTGGTGGAAGACCACATTATGGAAAGCAGTACATTAGGATTATCTGTGAGACAGATTTTGGCAAGAGCTGAGAGATGGGGGGGGGAGATGGAAGGGAGGAGAAGGGAGCATGAAGAGATGTGTTATGCACATGTACCAATAATGAATGTAATCATCATATATAGCAAACATGTACTAATAAAAATAAAGATTGAAAACTTGCAGCTGAGTTCCCTAAAGGAATAAAAGATTTCTAGTAGACCTCTGGATACACAGGTTAGGAGCTGGAGAAAAAGGTCGGATTTAGAGATCTGCATTTGGATGTAAACATTTAAGAAACTCTATATAAATGAAGTCATGCAGATAGATAAAGTTGTGCAGGTAAAATGTGTACAGTGACAAAAAACAAAAAAGAAGAAAGCAAACTAATCTTACTGAAATATCATTTCCACCATATCCCTTTTTTGAACAAAAACTAGAATTGCTTTCTATTTTTGGCTCAGTAGATCTAAAACCTTTGCATCTAGGATTTGTAGTGTTCTTTGTAGATGTAACAAAATGTTAAACAGTTAGTTATGTTAGGGATATCTTTGCCACTGTAAATAGTCATATTTAATGTCTTTTGATTGTCTCTTCTTTGCTAAACACTGTTCTTTTTTTAGTTTTCATGTTTTTACCTATCTTAGTCCATGTTTACAATACACCATATTTAACATCCTCTTAGGGAGTAGGTACATATGTTTACCACGTCTAAACTCTTTTTATTCCCCTTCCCTTCCCTTCCCTCCCCTCTCTCTCCATCTCTAGATCCCTTTCTCATTTGCAAAAGATCTATCTCCTGTTTCTTACTTTCCAATTTTTATTTTGTTTTTTTCTTAATTACTTATACTTTGGGTTTCTAATACAAATGAAATTATGTGATATTTAAGCTTATATATCTGATTTATTTCCCTTTACATTGTGGTCTCAGGTTATGACAAACACCATTCTAGCAACTAGTGTTAATCAGCTTCCATTACCGTAACAAATAGCTGAGTTAATTAATTTAGGAAGATCAAAGGTTTATTTTGGTTGGCAGTTTTGGAAGCTTCAGTCCATGGTTGGTTGTTCCTCTTTCTCTGGGCCCTTGGCAAGGCAGCTCTTCATGACAAAAGGATATGGTTGAGCCAAACTCCTCGCCAAATGGGAAAGGTAGAAAGAAGAGAGAAAAAGAGAGAGAAAGAAGGCTGCAGGCAGCCCCACATCCCCTTCAAGGAAAAACACTCAATAACCTAAACCTTCCCATTAGGCTCTGGCTCCTAAAGGTCCTACCAGCTCCCAATAGCACCTTACGAGGGACAAGATTTTAACAAGTGGGCCTTTGGGGACATTTTAGATCCAATGTATAGGACGTAGATATGTAATAATGGATTATATTTGAACATTTAGTCCTATGGGGTAGGTATTCTACTATTATCATCACTGTCTTCCTTTTGCACAGGAGGAAACTGGGAAACAGACAAAATAACCTCTCTCAGGTGGTACCTTGATGAGGGCCAGGGCTGGATTTCTAGTCTGTCTGAGTTTCACTCTGTATTCTTAGTCATTACCCCAAACAGCTGCCACATCTCAGTAATAAATACGTGGTATATGGCACCAAAACATTAAAGCCCCGAGCACACACCTGCCTTAAAAATAAAGCAAAGAAGCAGGTTGTCAAATTCCAAATGACCGATTGGCTCTTTCACTCTTCATGTCTTATACAATTAAGCAAGACAACAATCAGCAACAGTTACCGAGAGACAAAATTTTCTTCATTTTTACATGATATTTCATGACACATGGCATTCATTGCACAGTGGAGAAATTCATAGCAATGTATATTATGTGGGAACACCTGAAGTCAATTGGGTTTAATTCACATTGAAAATAAACACAGTATTGTGAGAAAACATTAAAAAATAATAATAATAAATAAAACATTGAGAACGAGATGATTTTATGTACTAGCTTACTTATGCATTTTAATTGAACAAATGCATGCTTTATTTTACACTAAGAGTGCAATGCCCCTTTCAGTCTGGGCTTCTCCGGAGCCATTCAGAAGCACAGTGTGGGAATCCAGAGGCCCACGGCACACACACTCTTCTGCCCACCCCACCTGACCACTCCTTAGCAACCAGGTCATCTGTGCCCATTGTTCCCAAGAGGCCTCTGCCGAACCCAAGAGGGAATATTTTTGTTTATTAGCTTTTAGTGTTACGTTCTGTTTCTTTGTTTGATAACAAGATTGTTGTTTTTACTGACCCATGAACAGCATGGCTTCTTTCCAATATTTGTTGGCCTCGTGCTTGTCTAGGATGAAATCTATCTCAAAGATCAGATGAGGTCTGACTTTCTCCTGAAAACTCTGCTGATGGCTCTTGTTCCTAACTATGTATCTCTCCTCTTCAGTATTAGGACTCTGACTTATAAGTTAGGCATGATTATTCAATTGGGTCACTTGTAAAAGTCATTTTTTCCTAGCAAAATGGGCAGTGTGGTTTGAGCACCTGGACCAAAGTTTACTTCTTCATATACAAAAGAGACATTAATACCAGGCTGAGTACAAGCTCTTTGAATAATTGTAACTCCTTAATTTTTCCAAAGTAGATGAAGGTGGAGACATTGATTTTACTTCCTTTCATCTTCCTAAAAATATAAGTACAAAAAATACAGCCATTAAAATCCAATTTCTTAGAGAAAATATAAAGTGAATGGAAAATACACCTTATCAATTCTAATACACTGTTTAAAATAATTAGACAGGTAAAACAAAAACGATACACTATCATGAAACCAGCTTACAACAAATACATGATTTCTACATAATATTTTATATTATTATAAGTATTTTTGAAAAGAGAAATCTTTTGCCAAATATGTATATGAGTAAGTGGCCTACAGAAGCTGTTTTCCTTTCCAAAGTAAAAAAGAGACCAGCTAGTATTTTGTTCATCTATTTAATTTTAACAGAATCATAATCATGTTATGTCACTGGGTCTGGATTGTTTAAGGGTCAGTGGAATTTTATGCTAATTGAAAATATGGCACATACGGTGAACAGAAAATGGAGAAAGGTTGAGTTTATTAAATGTTACACAAATTCAGTCCAATCCCACAAATTCTTCCTTATCACTCACATTGTATGGAAAGGACCCATACTAGCTGTTCTCCACAATTGTCAAATGTTGCAATCACTGTCTCTTTGATGATTCTGACCTAGAATTTCTGAGGCATTAATTCGCCTCCTGCTGTTTCTCCTCACTTTGGTAACTATTAGGTTGAAAATATTTAAACTTAAACTGGAAAAATAAAATCAAGAAACGAAACAATCACCAATAATCTTAAGAATATGCTTTGTCAATAAATAGCCACCTCTTCCCATCATGTTTCTTTTCGAAATTCTATGGCTCATGCAAACTGTCTTCTCGATTATTTTCTATGTTTCTGCTTACATTTGTGATTACCTGAGAGATCAAAGAAGCAGCAAAAGGAGCTATTAGTGCAGTTGAGTTCTGATCAACCAGAAATACATGATCAAACAGAAACAGCAGGAACACATGGGTAGAACATTTCTTCAAATAGGACCATTTAAACCTCATTTCTTTACACATGTGTGTCCTATTTATTTCACTTAAGAGTATGGCCTCAATATGCATCCATTTAGCTATAAATGTCTCTAGTTTCTCATTCTTTATGGCT
>NW_004624756.1:13744838-13762677 GCF_000247695.1 Heterocephalus glaber
GGTAACTGCAGCTCCTTTCAAACGATATTTCTTCAACATGCCAAGGGCTGGGATCTGAAGGAATAGGGATGAACAAATTGTTCCCATGCTCGGGAAGACAATGTGTTTCTGTGAGGAAGGGCCAATTTCCACGCACGTAGTGAGTGCTGTGGTGCCAGGTGTCCACTGGAGCACGTGCCTCATTCTCTGACTGTGGGATTCTGTGACTTCCAGCTCTTCCCCAAAGTGAAAGGTAATACAATTTTTAAAATGCAAATGTTCGCTGTACTTTTTTGTCACACAGTGGATACTACCTAAAAGTATAATAAATACATAAACCAGTAACATAGTTACCACTATCAAGTATTCTGCATATCACACATAATTAAGTGTGCTTGACTTTCATATGATAGGCAGAGCAGTAGGGTGGTTTGTAACATCACCACAAACATGTGAGTATCACATTATGCTGTGACAGTATGATGGAGCTAGATGATAGGCAGTTTTCAGCTTCGTTATAATCTTCGGGGGCTGCTGTCTAGATGTGGTCCATCCTTGATTGAATTTCATTATGCAAAACGACTATATTATTATTGTACCCATTTCATAGAGAAGAAAAGCAGAGGCACAGCTCATTTAGGCAATGTGCCCACATACTTCTCTGCATTGACCTGGATTCTTCCCTGAAAATACAAACAAACAAAAAATATAAATAAATAAATAAATAAATAAAGATTTTTGTTGGAAGTTTTGTAACCCACAGCTGGAAGCAACCAGTGATGGTTTCTGGTTTAAATTCCCACTTTTCAACAATTCCTTCTGAAATGGACTTTATCCAAAAAGGAGCAATCTCGTGGCTTCAGTGAGTCTGGGAAAGTCGCCTCACCTCCCAGTTCTACGCTCCCACTTTTCCAGGCAGCATGACGGTCTGCACCATTCGAGAAGAACATAAGCGTGGTAAATCTGTTTGGAGAGGTAGTGGTCAACCAAGTCTGCACTCAAACGACAGGCGAAAACCGGAACCTTTTGGAGAGCGAGTAGGGGTTGGCGAAAGTCGGAAAACTTGCAGGAGCTTGAAGAGGTTACTCAGAGCCGAGAACACACGAGGATTTAAGGGCTGGAGGCAAACCTCACAAGTGACTCGTTCTGCCCCAGAAGCCTGGCCGATTATGGGGCTCCTGTTGAAAGCGGGCGCAACCAGAGACGCCCTCAAGTCTGTAGGCCTAATTACCCCCAGAGCCTGCCCCGCAACCACGCAGCCAAGGTTCAGCCCACTTTCCTCTTGAGGCCCGGAACATCATGAGGTCTCCAGGGTGTTGCTCCTCTTTCCGTTATCCTCTTTCTGGAAGGAGACATGTAAATGGTCAGGGGCAGATGACATCTGACAAGCCAAACCATTTTTAATGCGAGAGGGCCAGCCAAAGCCCTTTCAGATGTTGGAATTCATATCCTCCACCCCATTGCATAAATCCCAGCTAATTCTTAAAATCTCTAAAACCTCAGGCATCATGGTGCCTGTTTAGTGGTTAAGAATTTAGTTTTGGCCTATAATTTCCCAATCCCCGAGTTAATTTGTATCTCTCACTATATTGCTGGAGCAGTCAGAAACCTCCAAGATGTCTTTGAATGGTAGCACCTCCAGGTAACATGCACCACCTATCAATTTGTTCCATTTAAGTAACATGCTGCATACTAGCAAGATACATGTAAAAAGATTCCTGTGCTTGCTCTGGAATGACATGACAACCATATGATAAAATTAGGCAGATATTCTGTGGTTTTCAACTAAAAAATTCATGGTTTGCCATGCGTTTAGACTTGAAATCATTAGTCTAAGCTCATAGGCTTGACACATAAAGTAAGTGGTTCTTAGATATTGGCAAAACACTATGATGTGTTCAGTTCTGTTTTCTCCAATTTTATACGGTCAAGTTTGTTTTCCCAATAGAAAATGAGTCATGGCTTTTTGTTGCCTAACTAGGAGTTCTAAAAATGTCTGAGACCTATAGCTTTCAAGCGTAGAAGAAATCATTTTTTAAAATCTTGTGCTTGATTTGAAGATGCTTAAAATAGACTCAAAAGATTGTAAATACGACATCCAATAAAACTTGAGACTCCTCCCGTCCACTGTCAGCACCACTAAAGGCTGAACCACTACCTGCTATCTTTCATCTGCTCCCAACTACTCCAGACTCATATTGAGGGGAATAATTATTTCAGCGTTAAATAACATTTTAGTTTCATTATACAAATGATATCTGTCCATGTTCAAAATTTTTAAAAATACAGCAAAACTCAAAGGCAGAAATATTAATGAACAGTAATATTATCACTTACCCTTGGTACATTGGAATATTTCATGAGTTCTTACTTTCAACAAACAGAGGCATAAATATAGATTTTATTACAAAATTAGAATCATTCTGTACACACTGTTTTGCAGGGTGCTTTTCCTGAGCAATATATCAAGAATACTTCCATGGGTATTAGATGTTATTTTCATACAACATCATTTTTATGGCTGCAAAATAAAATAAACTACAATATAAATATATCAGAGCTTATTTAAACAGTTCTCCTGGGTACAGGATCTTGTTGTTGTAAAAACAATTTCATGTCTTCTTGATAGCTAAATCTTTCCCTTTGTCCAGACTTTTTATTTTTACAATTAAGTTCTAGGAGTGAATCATTCTATTGAAGGTCATGAACATTTACTGAACTTTTGAAACCTATAGTCAAGTGTCCTTTGAAAGGACATCTATTCCTTTTTGTGCTGTACATGTCGAGTGGCAGACAGCCCAGTTTCCTGCCTCGGATGGAAAGTCTGTCCTATAGCCAGGCTGGATGAGAACAGGCTGGCCTGCTTGGTGAAGGCAATTCCCAACAGTCCTGCCACATCCTTGAACTATAAGGACAGCCTTTACCTAGCCCTCATTGTTGGGAACTAGGATCCAGTGGTAACGGTATTGGGTTTGTAGACAGGATGTCTGAGTTTAAGTCCTAAGCCATACACCAAACCTGTGATAAAGTTGGCCAGGCAATCTATGTTTTTCAACTGAAAAATTCCTGATCTGCCAAAACTTTTAGACAGTTCATCTATCTATCTGCCAGCACATGCACATTTGTGGATTGTGGGCATAATGTGTTCAAAGTTCCAAGTCTAGGTTCCCTGAGAATGGCTGACCATAAGAAAGGGCTCAAAATGACCTTTGAGAACAGAGATGTTCCATATTCCATGAATGGATATTCATCTTAAAAAACAAAACAAAACTGCATAAGCTCACGATGTTCTTCTGATACAGGGCATGCTAAACGCAACTGCACGTAAGCATAGTATTTTGCACAAGTCTTCGGGATCAGGATCCAAAACTAGATGAGAAGGGAATCTGATTCAGGGCACAGATTTGTTCCAAGTCAGCAGCTCCCTTACTCACCCTGAACAGAGACAGCGTGTTCTTTACTATTCCAACTGGAAAATAGCCCAGAAATAATACAGTCTCTTAGGCAAGTTAAAGAGGTAGTTTGAGGGAGGTGAATAGGAACTGGGCTCAACTTTTATTGCTTGCTATCTGTGGTAATTTATTATTCTCACCCAATAGTTTCTCAGGGGTGGGTCAGGCTGAAGCTGTAACTTGCCCACAGGTAATCTATATTCATTTATCGGCTGTTATGGGACCTGTTCTACACTTGGACTTTTGTTAGAGACAGGAGAAACATGTTTAATTTTCTCTCTAGCATGAGAATTTTCATTTATTTCTTGCGAGTTTGCTATGTGACAGACTAGGCAACACATTTTACATACATTAGCTGGCTTTGTCATTAAAATAACTCTGCAGGGTTCAATTATCCTAATTTTAAAGGTAAGGCCACTGGACAGAAAGGCGAAGGAATTTCCCCAGAGCCAAACGACTAGGGAATGGTGGAATTGGGGTCTGATTGCACATCTGTCTGACTTCAAACACAATTTCAGTTTATTAAAATGTTTGAAAAGGACTTAGAAGAAAAATACCAAGAGTTCCCAGGCAAAAGATGTTAGTATCCATGATAAAATAAAATACATTTTATTTCCTCAAGAGTATAAGGTCCTTAAAATTATTCCTGACTTACAGTGTAGAAGTCTTGTGCTGCTCCGGTAAGATCTTAGACTCCAAAATCCATGCCAGTATAAGAGTATTTTAACACTTAACCCTAAAATTGACATTTGGTCATTTTGCCCAATATTTCAGAAAATGTTTGACCTCTATATACATTTAGAAATAAATTTTATACTGTGATTCAGGACACATATCCACATGTATATGAATCAAAATTTCACAAAGCAATACTTCTTACTATGCAGAATGCATTCTGTGTTCTATTTTGTCTTGTTTTATTTCATTTAAAAATGCCCAGGGCCGGGGATTTAGCTCAGTGGTTCTGCTGCCTGCCTCGAAAGCACAAGGACCCGAGTTCGATCTCTGGTACCAAAACAAAAACAAGAACAAAAATAAAACTCTGTAGTCATTAAATACTAACTCCTCATTCCTTCCTGATCTTTCTTCGGGGTTGGGGATTTAGCTCAGTGGTTCTGGTGCTTGCCTCACAAGCGCAAGATCCTGAGTTCGATCCCCAGTACCAAAAAAAAAAAATTTAAAATGCCCATTTATGAGGCTGGGGATTTAGCTCAGGGGTTCCGCCGCCTGCCAGCAAGCGCACAGATCCGAGTTCGATCCTCAGTACAAAAAAAAAAAGAAAAAATGCCCATTTATGATTCAAGAAGCCAATTTTGTGACCTGCAAGTTGGGAGCTGTGGTTCAACACACACTGCTACAGATGAGGGATGTGATTAGTAGAGACATTTGCCCTGGGGTCCCCGAGGGACTCCATCACCATCTCCACTTCTGCTCCCCATTCTTCCTCCCTGGCACTCATCCACCAACAGTGGGATCCATGGGATCTATCATATCAAATGTTTTTAATTTCTCAAGACTCTCCATTTCTTCCTCCAAGGGAAGTCTGCCCTCTAATGATGCAAAAGCACCATTGATTTCAAAGATTTCCTTTTCAGAAAAGGAACAAAAAGGAAAATTTCAAATGTTAAAGGATTGGGCCAGGGATTTAGCTCAGTGGTTTCGCCGCCTGCTACGCAAGCGCCAGGACCCGAGTTCGATCCCAAGTACCAAAAATAAAAATAAAAAAAAAAGAAAATACGCAAATGTTAGAGGATTGAACCCGACTTTAGAATTCACTTAATCTAGATTTCTTATTTAAAAGTAAGGGAGGGCCGGGGATTTAGCTCAGTGTCCAGCGCCTGCCTCCCAAGCGCAAGGTCCCAAGTTCGATCCCTGGTACCAAAAAACAAAACAAAACATAAAAGTAAGGGAAACTGAGGCCCAGAGAGGCATCTGCCATCACAATCCTGGGTTGAGGGGCTTCCAGGTCAGAAAGGGGCAATGTCTACACCCTGGCACAGACCAGCAGGATGTTCTCTGGGAACCTGAAATCTCTTGGAACCAGCAACACAAAGCAATCAGGAGCGAGGTGCTGCAAGTCAAGGCCTGTATTGGGTGATGGAAAACAAAATCGAATCCATGTTTAGGACGAGTCTTTCATTTAGGCTGCAGGGAGGAGGCCAGGAGGATGAATACGTCCTTCCTTCTGAATACTCTGGCTAACATGCAGCCAGACTAAGAGACTCCAAGAAGTCAGTTGATAAACCGCCGTGGAAACAATAATAAGAACATTTCCTTGTCTAGCATTCAGTGCTGAACGCAGTACAGAGGGGAAGTGAGAGCCTCGTTTTTCACATCTGTCTACTACACATTGCTGGAGCACCTGCCCCCTTTCCTAGCCCCCTTCCGTACTGGTCAAACTGCATTATAATTACTTCTCAGTAGCTCTCAAATGACTATCTCCTACTGTATGATGGAACAACCAAGTCCGTCTCATAATTGTTATTTCCCCAGGGTCCTCCTAGTTATTACTTGTGAATGAAAGAATAAATAAATGATTAATAAATTATCATCCACTCTTGCTTCTGTCATGTTAGGTGTATTCAGAAAAGAACTTTCACTTACTTCTTACCTATCTTTTAAGACAAAGCTTAAACATCATCTTTGGTATAAATGAATCCTCAGATTGTTTCCAAAGAAACAGAAATTGGTCTACTGGGCTCCCTTTTTCTACTTTATACATGTCCTGCTTAGAGCCACGAGACTCCCTGGGTACCTTTGACTTTCATGTTCTGTCTTTTAATGTAGCAAAGAATAAAGGGTAGGTGTGAGGTCTAGGTCCAGATGTAGAATTCAGAGAAAAACTGCTCCATAACCTAGAAGTCTACAATTCAGAGACCCAACCTCAATCTCATTTATTAGCCCTATTTTTCTCTGGGGTCACTGAGTTGCTAAGTGTCTGAGGATGATTACAAGGAGAATAGCTTTCATCTATCTGCATATAATGGGAGCTGCTATTAAGAAGAGACAACCCCAGGAGTACTCCTTCAAAAATATTAAAAATTATAAAACTTCCTGGGACCAACCAAGCCACTCTTCCTTGTGACCAAAATAATAAACACTCTTGAAATAGACCTTCAACTGCCATTCCAAGAGCATGTGCGGAGACATGAAGACAGGTCTTGATTATTTGGGGTAAACGAACTCTTAGTATCATTCCTGCAACACCGATTAAACTGAAAAATATCCCCTTGTGTAGCATCTACAGTAAATATTGTCTCCTGTAGCCTTTGTACAGCGAGAACTAACCTATCCCTCCTCCCTGACAGAGCTTTAGAAAGGCGAAAGGAATTTGGTATTATCAATGTGCTGGTTTATCAGATATGAATTCATTTGTTTTTCTCAAAACCACTTATCAGCATGAACAGAGCCGCCTGGACCAAGTGTGAATTATGCTTCAAATACCCTTTCAGAGTTCACCAGGGCTCAGGCACTTTTTATCTCCCAGTTTGTTTCCCCTGTTTGTTTGTGTTTTTTTAACCTCTTACCTAGTGGTTTTCTGGGTCAGGATCCCTGTAAAGACACTAGCAATGAGCACTGGCTGCTGAAGGAAATGTCCAGCACAGACCGTCTGGTGACCAGACTGGAGGGTAGGATTTCAGTTATGCTATGAAAACACTGGACAGCTGGAAGTGAGATGGATTGCCTGGAGATGGCTGCTGGGTAAGCAGCAAGGCCCTTCCTTGTGCCACCATTGTTTTCTTTCTTCATCTGGGCACAAAGGAGAATGTCTAACCTGAGATCCGGGGCTCACACCCAGCCATCTGCATGTCAAGCTGAATCAGGACAGAGAGAGGAGGGTTTCTTCTAGCCTAACCTCATGACCTGCCCCACCTTATCTCCAAGGGTGGCTGCACCATCCACAGTGGCTTGAGCCAGGGCAGCCTACCAAGGGCCTGCTCTTCCCAGACCCTTTTGTGTCTGGTGTCCATTCATCTTGTTCTGTGTTTTCATGACACATTTTCATCGTGCACCTCTCTGGCTGCAGAGTTGATGTATAGAAGCCTTGACATCTGTCTCCTGCATGCAGACATATGTGGAAGGCTTAATTCAAAAAGGTCAGCCTGTTTCTCCAGCCCTTGAACAGAAAACAAGCCATAAGAATTGAAAGGAAAATGCCTGTAAGTGTTCAGAAATTTCTCTAATGGTGAAATAAATGATAAGGAATGCTGACTGGGCTTTCTTTCTAGAAATATTTTAATGGTTACAGGAGAAAATAAAAGCCCATCTTTTGGGTTTTTTTGTTTGAGATTTTATCATCATAATTCCGCGTTTCTTTGAGCATCTATGAGACGTACATTCACACATACTTAACACATCTCAGCAAAGGGGAGCCAGAAATGGAACGTAACATAAGGTTGTCAGCAATTTCTTGAAACTCAAGGCAATTCTTTGTTTGTGAGGTGGCACTGAGTAACTTGTAGAAACAGCATTGGAAAAGATCTCAAAATTGTAATTGTAAGGCAACATCTGATCCAAGGCTAGACTCACACTATCTAAGCAAGTTTGTTCAGTCTTTCTTATGAAAACTTCCCAAGGAAGTGACTTCACAACCTCCTTAATAATGTCTTCCAGTTGTGGGCTGTCTGAGGACAGCAGCTGAGCAAGGATCTCAAAGTCTAGGTCAAGCCTAGCAAGTCTGACAACAGCAGGGGAACATGCTGGTGGTCAGAGTCCCGCATGAGCTAGCAATCAGGAACACAGCTGATCAAGGGAAAAGATTCACGGCATCTATACTTACCAGAGATCCGAGCAAGTGAGAAATCCGGGATCTGAAGAGATCCGTGTGGGTTATTGAGAAGCCAGGTGTCTGAGGTCTGGATAAGGGAAAAGCTGGAGAGCAAAGAAAACAGTGAAGTAAAACTACCTACAAGTGAGTAATGCTAATGTAAACCCACTTTTTGGACGAAAGTCCATCACAAACAGGGACAGCTTTTACAGTCCTTGGTGTGAGCTTGATGTGGACTTTGGGTTAGGAGAAAAGACAGGAGGAATTTCAGAATGGTCAATCAGAAGTAGCAGGAATCTGACTTTAAACACTTAACAAACAGGGAAACTCTCTTGAAATATGAAGCCGCTTCCCTCCCTCAAGCCTTGTATATGGAAGTGCTTGTTAGTTTTCATTCCCCTAAACTACTGAAGTCACAACACTAAGTTGTGACACACTGGGATTGTTTGAGGAAGGCCTCTGTCCCAGAGAGTGACATCTGCTGGCTCCACTGAGCCTGGGAAGTAGAAGGTTGGAACAGAAAAAGAGGATTAAGCTCTCTGAGCAGAAGCAAAGCTGCTACCCTGGCCTTACATTAAAATTCTGAACAAATTCTCTTCTCAGAGTTCACTTTTAAGGCAATGTAAGTGTCTAGGGAGGGCTAATATGCCTCCTCTACAAACATGGTAGAACTTAAATATCCTCTTCTTGAGTACTGAGAGACTGTGGTTATGAGATATGCTTATGAAAAAGCATATGTCTCTATAATCCACATTTAAAACACCATGATAATTCTCCATGTTGTCCAAAATTAAACTGGTTCTTTATTGGCTCTTGAAGCTCCCATAAAATGTGTTAAAATGAAAATTTTCTGCATATGGCTTTCATTTTGACAGTTATTAAGATTTGAAGATGAGATCTTCAATGACTATTCCCCATGATTTTTAAAGAACTTAAAAATGATTGAGAAATTTTCTAGATGAGTCACAATAGAGTCCTACGAAAACACATACCGTTGACATTGCTGGAGGTTTTCTGGTGGCCAGTTGTCAGGATTTCAGCTGGATTGGACAATGAAAATGCTGGAAGGGAGTAGACGGCCTGGAGTGGCCCCGGAGCTGAACACGGGGGCCTTTCTAATACCACCGTTACTCTCTCTCCATCCGGGCACAGACAGAAACGTCCAACCTGAAGGCAAGGATTGGTCTCAGCACCCCTGCATGCTAAGTCAATACAGAGTCACTGCTGCACCTTCAACCATACATATTGGAGTCCCACCACTTCCATACCACACTCTTGCGTCTGTGTATGGCCCTAACCTGGATCTCCGGCATCCTGCCTAGATTCTGTATCTGGTGACTGAATAAATGCTGTAACTACACAGTTCAATGTTGCCAACAGGACAAAACCCTAAACCCCTTCCTTGGCCTCCTAGACCTCCTGATCTCTCTCCAGCCTGCCTTTCCACTCTGGCTTCTCCGCCCCACTCTTTATTTTCTTTCATCTGTTAACCTGATCTCTTCACTATCTCGCAAACACACCTGGTAGACTTTCATCTCTAGGTGTTGACTCCTGTAACCACCCTGCTAGAAATGCCTCAGATTAGTGCTGGCTAACCTTTTAGAGACTGAGCACCCAAACTGCAACCCAAATCCCACTTATTTATCACCAAGTGCCAACATTTTAATTAAACCCAAATACTGAGGTTTTAGTTTAGAAAAAACAACTCGTACATTAACATCTTTTGTTTTAAAAGAAAAACACAACAACAGAGGTTTCAATGATACAAACAGCTTTGTATTAAAAGGTAGAAGTTTGCATTTGGTGTGATCTTTACTGCTGCATGCATGCTGATAATTTGTCAAATCTTGGCTGGGGCGATTTGGCTGGAATGCCAACAGAGAGGGCTCTGTGTGCTCACTATGGCACATGCGCCATCAGTTCTCCATCACCCCCAGGTTCTCCCCAGTTATTAAACTCATGCTCATCTTTCAATGCTCAAATCATATGCAGTTCCTACCACAAGGACTTTCCACAGCTGAACTTCATTAGAACTTACCTATAGCACCCCTTTGAATTGGCTGTTCATGGTCAAGTTTTTACTTGATAGTGTATCATTTTGTCACTTAGATTTTAAAGTTCTTGGGGACAGAGACCCTGTCTTTGATACTCACTTTTAATCAGGTCTTTTATGTATTGATTGAGTCAATCAGTGCCTATCATGAGCAAACACAACGTTGTCAGGGAAGGAAGCTGAATCAGACATAGCCCTTATCATCAAGGATCTTAAAGTTAGCAAGAAAGCTCTTTCCACAAGAAATTCCATCACATGGCAGCTGATTAGTTACTGATTGCCATTGAAATAAGCCACATTGCTACAAACATGGAATTTAGAGATAACTTACATCAGAATTCTGAAGGCATAAATATAGTTTTTAAAACTTAATGCATGCATAATGTCGTAAAAGTTACACTTCTGCCAACTCAACAAATCTATCAAAATTTTTACCTGAGAAAAATCAGGAACAACAAAAAGTGATGCCAATTATTCAAGAGGCTACTGATAGCTTGACTGTTCTTTAAGAGCTGTTGAAAAATAAGATGTTGTGCAGGGATCTGCTTGGGGCCAAAGGAAAGTAACTATCTGGGTTGTGGGGTTTTTGTGTTTTTTTCAATATTTCAGTTGTGTCCTGGAAATGTGTAACTTCAGGAATGTCCTGCGAGTTTTCGTGCAACGGATGATAATTGGTGCATGACCTCTTTCCTGAAGGCCTTCCTTGCTGATAAAAGAGTGTTCCTAACAGAGTAGAGGAAATAACTTAGAGACACCATCATCCTTATGAGATCTTATTCCCTCCATTATCTTCAAGAGAGAACTGGATTGATCACTAAGAGGACATAGCTGTGCTATCAATTTCCCTTAATGTGAGAATTTTCTGTGTTGTTTTATAATAACTTTCATCATCTTTCTGCAAAATTTCTTTGTTTTCTGATAAAACCGCTCTTCAATCAGCCCCTCAGTTTTTCCCTTTCCAAAAGATGGACAGATTATCTCAAAAGAGACAAATGGCTCCAAGTGCACGCTAATTTCTAAAGTTGCTGTTGCCTGTGGCTGTATCTCTCTTCTATTGTTGCCCATAAAATATCGTCTTGCCTTGTGTATTCACCCAATTGTGTTGCTCCCTGTGTTATTCTGCAATGCATCTAAAATTTAATTTTCCCCAGATGAGCGCCTCTATTCTTCTCTGGGTGAGCTTTCTTCTAGCTGTTTTTCTATGCAATAGAGAATTGATGAAATAATTTATTGTGACAGATATTATTTTCAATTCTGCATCCTTGGGCTTACTCATGCTAAGCATTTTTTTACAGAGTCTTTTTATAGTCTAAGAAATAAATTTATCAAAAGAAAATGCTCTTAAATAATTTTTCTGGAATTTTAAAGATGTTAGATTTCCAGAGTTAAGTATTTCACATGCTCAAAGTCCAAAATATTTCTGTTGAAATCGTTTTCCATCCTCTCAAATATGATGCTGATACATCACCATGATAGTACTGAACCCTTCCAAAAAGTCGTGGCCCTCAAAAAATCAAACCTCTTTTTCCATATATTATAAAACTTTCATAGTTAGTTCATACAATAGCATACCATATAATTTGTATGTTCATTTATTTATTTAGTTAATAAATATTTTAAAGCTGTAATAATGTACCTGGTAGGGTTCGGATATTAAAGAGGAAACAAAATGGTCTCTGGAACTTACTTCTGCTGGAGGGTGACAGGAATAAAAAGGTAAATCAACGAGCATGCTGGGTATTGACAAGTGCCTCAAGAATAAATAAAGGAGAAGGGATTCCAGTGGACTGGGTGACCCCTGACGGCCTCACTAAGAGGGCCAGAGCTGAGCAAAGGACCCCGAACATGTGAAAATCTGGAAGCAATGTAAGCCTGGGATAGAATGGCCTGTGTTGTCGGAGACCAGGGTGGTGAGGGAGAGGCACTAGGGCGTGAAGACAGGGAACATTGGGAAGGGAGAGAGGGGACTCTGAACAGACCCTGTGGGGCTTTGAAGGCCATGGCGAAGATGGCACAGCAGGAGGTATAAAGCAGAGATGCAGTATGTTCGGACCTACCTAGTTCCACAGTACCTGTGCTCCTCTTCTTACAATAGAGCTACATCCTGAGAAACCTTAGTAAATTGAAAATATCATAAGTCAAAAAGGGTGGCTTAAAAATATGATTGATAAAAATATGTTTGATGTTTAAATAAAAATGTAAAACGAGTATTACAGTAGAAGACATATTGCCATCAACCTCCTTCAAAATACTCCCTCTCCCTTTGAACATATTTAGCCCATCATTCTTATCACTTTCTGAAGCAATTATGGAAGTCTACCTTGCCGAGTGTCTTTTTGTGGTTGCCTGAATGTCCTGAATGGATTCAAAACTTTACAGCAGTTTCTGTCGAATAAAAACATCCTCATGCAGCTCATGCATGGCATCTGGCACCAGGCGACTTCTGGCTCTTTCCCAAAGTCAAAATGATCATGAAAGGTAAACATCTCAAATTGGTTCAGAACATCCAGGCAGCCACAACAGTGCAACCATGAAAGAGGACTTCCAGAAGTGCTTCAGAAAGCATCAAAACCAA
This sequence comes from Heterocephalus glaber, assembly GCF_000247695.1. The sequence continues at coordinate 13,757,666 of NW_004624756.1, forward strand.
TGGGATAGGTGTGTTTGAAGCAATAGGAAGCATTTTGAGGGGGATTGATGACAGTGTGTTACTTATTGTGATAAATTTAAACACTCATTCTATGTTTCGTCACCCCATGTACACCCAGGTTCCTCCACATTCTAGCGTGGCACACAGCACACTGTGGAGTACCAGGTGTTTGCCCTTCTGCTGGGGTGGGGCTGACTGGGGGCTGCGGTCACTGACACTGCCCGGCACTCCCCGGGAAGATCAAACTGCACTTCATCAGCTCCGGAAATTCAAACTTGCAAAGATGGTTTGTACTGAACATATGTGGCTTTCACACCATCCTAAAGTAAAACGTAATAAATGCAACCATCTCAAGTGGGGACCTCCTGTGTTACAATATTAGGATGAGTTTGGGATGACTGCATTTCTATTTTAAAGGGAAAAATCAGAATAGGGATGACACCGAAATTAAAAGAATCATGAAGAGAGAATCATGGTAGGGGCTATAAAGAAAATCAATTCCTGCTTATGTACTGTTTAACAATTTAAAGTTTTCCTGGATACAGTTTGTCTAAGAACACACTGCCATTTTTTTCCTCTCCAATACACTAATTCCAATATCTTTTTTGATCATGTGTTTCTATCAACACAAAAGTATTGAAAAAAAAGCATACACGTGTATGTACAACTCATTACAGATAAAAATGAATGAAAGAGCCTGTGAGATGTATTTTTTTACTGAAGGTGACAGATTAAAAAAAAAAGTAAATAAAATAGCATAGTGGGAGACTGAGCAGCAAGAGGATTGTAAGTTCAAGGCCAGCCTAGGCAACTTCTCAGAGTTTAAAGGGTGAAGTGAGTTAGGGATACACCTCAATGGTAGAATGGCTGCTTGACATACAGGAGGCCCTGGGTTCAATCCCCAGTACCAGAGAAAAATAATTACCAAAGAAACCAATACATATTATAATTTTGGGCAACTAGATTCTACACAGGAAAAATGTGGACATTTCTCAAAAGAAGTACAAACGGCCAATAAGTATCTGAGAAAAAGTTCATCATCTTTAGCCATTAAAGAAATGCAAATCAAAACAACACTGAGATCACATCTTACTCCAGGCAGAATGGCTATCATCAGGAACACACAAAAAAACAACAAATGCTGACGAGGAAGTGGGGGGAAAGGAGCCCTTCTACACTGTTGGTGGAAACGCAAACTAGTACAACCACTATAAAAATCATTGTGAAGATTTCTCCAAAAACCAAAAAATAGAAATTCCATCGGACCCAGCCATATCCCTTCTGAGTACATTCCTGGAAGAGTTAAAGACGTCATACTACAGTGATCCATGCACACCTGTGCTTATAGCAGCACGACTCACAACAGCTAAGCCCTGTAAACAGCCTAGATGCCCAACAAGAGATGAACAGATAAACAAACTGTGGTGTCTATACACAGTGGAATACTACTCGCCATAAAGAAGACTGGAATCATGTTATTTGCAGCAAAATGGATGAAACCACAATGTTAAGTGAAATAAGTCAGAAAATGCTAAATAAGGCATGATTTCTCATATATGAGAAATCTAAAACATAAATAAATAAGTAAATAAAAGAGTTAAATAAAGGAGAGAGTATAAGAAATAAAAAGGTAGACTTGCTGGAGATGGAGAAAGGGATCAAGGGGGAGGGAAGAGGATAGTAGAATAAAAAACCATCCAGATAGGCTATAGCCACGTGCCAACCCCCAAAGTGAACGTAACTATGATGCATTCCAACATAAAAAAAGAAAAGGAAAACTGATGACAACTGTATCTGAGAAAAAAATGTATATTTAGAAAGGTGACTTTTTAAAGAATAGAAGATATTGGGCCGGGGATTTAGCTCAGTGGTTTCACCTCCTGCTGCACAAGCACAAGGACCCAAGTTCGATCCCTGGTACCAAAAAAAAAAAAAGATATTCACCTTTAAAATTCAGTGAAAAAGAGTCATTGTATATTTTTAACCCATAGTTCTTACCTTGTTTTTCTGACGTTCAGTAAAATAATTCAATAATAAAATGGTGTTTCCACACAGCTCTCTACTTTCGAAGAATTATTTACTAACATGTATTTTGGGGGGGGAGGGTACCAGGGATTGAATTCAGGTCCTTACACTTGCACAGCAGGCGGTGAAACCACTGAGCTAAATCCCTGGCCTAACACGTATTTTTTAAAAACTTTAAAAACTCATGGTAGGGGCCGGGATTTAGCTCAGTGGTTTCACTGCCTGCTGCGCAAGTGCAAGGACCTGAGTTTGATCCCCGGTACCAAAAAAAAAACTCATGGAAGATATTTCAGGATTCTTTAGATCAATAATTAATAACTGTTAGTAAATCATACCAGTTCTGTTTGAAATGTTTTTGGCTTCTCACTTTTGCCAATAATATGTAGTTACTGATGTTTGTAGCAGAATGAAGAAGAGGTTCAGAGTCCATGAAGGAAAAATCTTACACACGGGCTAAGAAATCAAGTGTCATAGTTATCAAAAATAAAAAATCCAGGCCTGAAAAACAGGGGAAATGTTCGCTCATTGTAAATGCTGATATCAACTCTTGTGAAAATCAGCAGATATTTCTTTGAGAAATTTTAACATTTGGCCCAAAAGTACTGATAAAGGTTTTTACCTATAATTAAATTATAGCATAAATACCACTTGCGAGTTTTTCTTAAGAAAAAGATAAACATAAGGCTAAAACATTCTAAGCCAAGGTGATTGGTTAATTAGTGGTCAGGATATAGTCCATTCCCTAAGTGAATATTGACTTTTTTAAAGTTTTGATTAACATGTATTAGTTGTACACATTAATGGGATTCAGTGTGATCTCAATACTGGATATAGCATTCAAATCCAGCCCCTTTTCACACAGTCACTGTCCTAACATCTAGCGATCACTATTCTACATAGAACTCAAATCTGTTCAGCTTCCACATATAGTGAGAATATGAAGTATATGCCTTTCTTTGTCTGGTTTATTTCACATAACTTGATGTCCTCTAGTTCCATCCTTTTTGCTGCAAATGTTAAGACTTCATTCTTTTCATGGCAAAATGATATTTCATTGTACATATATATATATATATATATATATATATATGACATTTACTTCATCCATTCAACCAGGTGTAGCCCCATAGGTGGGTTCCATATTTTAGCTGTTGTGAACAGTGCTGCAATAGACATGAGAGTGCAGGTATCTCTGGTATGCTGATCTGTTTTCCTTTGGGTACATACCCAGAAGTGGGATAGCTGGATCACATAGGGCAACACTTATACAAAGAGCAATCTCCTTCAAGACCAAGTATTTATTTACCTGTGAAGACAGAAACTAGTTATAAAAACTGGAGTAAGAAGCAGGTCTTACGTCATCTCCAAAGTATTCCGTGGGGAATGCAGACAATAAGACACCATTGAGCCAACTTGTTTCTCAAGATTGTCACTGAGCTTATGACATTAACAGCTCTATGAGGTGATCCTGTGAATAACAAATGGACAAGGAAAACCAAAAGCAACCAAACTTCAATCCTCTGGGAATTTGAACCCACAGCAACAATACAAATGGCCACACGATGTTGCATGTTCTCTGTATCATGCAAAAGCAGCTCATAGGTACAAGGTGCAGGCATATCTGATGACATCCATGGAAGGAGTAGCCCAGCCCATCCCAGCCAAACCTGCTATGTATCTACCACAGATACTTGTAATGGAGCCATTACAGTTCTGACCTTGAAAATCAAGCCTCCCATAGAAGGTAGTGTTGAATGGAGGCCTTTTGAGAAAATGTAGGGATATCCTAATTATTGGGAAAGTTACCAGTGAAAAATAGAGTCATTTATGTCAGACCCTAAAAAATGGAGCCAGGAGGCCATGATGAAGGGTGCTTATACACAATAGGCCTGTGACAAGAACTACCCAGGCAATTCCTCAAAACCACAGTATTCTAGATAAGTATTTACACAGCCTCTGGGTAAGTGTCCAGGTAAGGACCTCTGCCTAGCAATGGCTGTTTCCACCAGTAACCAGGTCAATTTCCTGCAATCAACACTTATAACCAATAATTTTTGTTCCAGAACAACTTCTGTGGACTTCTCCCTTTTTTCCTTTTAAAAGCTTCCCTTGCCCCCAAATTCTTTGGATGCACCTGCAATTCACCACAGCATGCATGCCCTGTGTTAAAATCCACTGCTGTTCTCAAACACAATCTCTTAAGACAGCTGGTGTCACTTTTGTTCATTTTGGGTTGACATTACACTCATTATTTCAGCTCAGCACCTGGGAAATGAAGCTGTGGAAGGAGGCAGCTGGCAGGCAGGAGGGTGACACAGACAACCAGGAAGGTGACATAATTCAGATTTGCAGACTGGCTGCCAAATGTGAGCACACCCATAAGGAAACTGGGAACAGAGAAGGAGAGGGAGGCTGGGTGGATGGTCCACTGCAAGCAGAGCTTGTAGCTCCCAGAATGAGCTGGATGTCCACAGCCTGGCAAGCAACAGGAGTCGTGGACAAGTCTCCCCCTGCAGAATGGGTTGAACCTGCCGGAGTGGCCACTCCAGCCTTGAAGGGAAAGGCTGTGGCTGGACGTGCAGGGACACAGGGGAGTGCAGAGCTAGGGTACTGGTTCTCCTGGAGCAGCGCCATGCAGCCAGATCGGGAAGCCATCCACACATGGGGAAGGCTGAGTCTGCTTCACCTACGGACCCTTTGTGTGTTTTCTTTTCTTTTTGCTTAAGTTCTTTCATTGGTACATTTTAGGTATACAATACGTTTACATTTATCATTGGGTGCTTGTACCTGTACAAGATGTATCTTGGTTCTTATTTTTTCCCCATTCCCTGTCCTCCCTTCACCTCCTCCATCCCTCCTTATTTACATAGACTTTGTTTCCATTTTTATTTTTTCTCATAATTTTTCCTTTCCCTTCTTTCCTTTCCCTTTCCCCTCCCACTTCCCCATTGGACTTTTCCTTCCTATTTCAAATTATCAATTATTCA
>NW_004624756.1:13767317-13824425 GCF_000247695.1 Heterocephalus glaber
AAAAGCAAAGAAAGAAAAAAAGAAAAAATAAAAATTTGAAAAGAGTAGAAAAAATAAAAATTAAAAATAAGAGCAAAATAATAATTTTGAAAATAACAAATAAAAAATAAAATGAAGGGCCTCCTTCAGGGTATGTCTCTGCTGTCACAATAGACAACATGGGCAGCAGTGTGTAGATATAAGTCAGTGAGTCTCAGCAAGCCAGTAGCAGACCCATGAGATTCGGGCAGATTTCTGGCTGCAAGTCCTAAACTGAGCTCCCTGTCCTCCTGCAGGGTTGAACTCTGCAAGGTTCTACTGCAGGTTCCAGCTGCCCTTCCCCTGAAGACAGTCCAGGTTCTGATGGGAGGTGATGAGCCCTCGAACTTACCAAGTACTGTGGTCTGGTGTGCCTTTATTGCAGAGATTCTCTTCACTTTTCAGTGGGCTTCAGTTTTCATCAAGAAGCCTGAGAGAGGCCCTCTTTCTGTTGTTCACTTCTGCTCTATCTTCTGGAGCTCAGGACAATGGCCTTTATGACTCCCTGTGCCTTTGTAGTGTGGAACCAGGTAGTGGCATAGTCAGGAAGCCAGAGGCAGGGTGGGGGTGGGAGCAGGGCTCCACATGGCCGAGGTCCTCACTGTCTGCCAGCTGGTCACTGGGGACCCTTTCACGTCTTTTCACTAGAGGGAGTAAATGAAGACCTCCTGAGAGAGAGGGTAGAAGGTCTGGACATTTCAATACTGGACTCTCCATGCCTTGGGTAGGTACATGTTAGCTGCATCTTGTGAACAGGCTTAACAGCACCTTTGAAGTCTGTTTTAAAGCAGTATGGTGCATTTAAGAGAAATGGAAAACATTCTGAAAATTAGTTCTACAACTGACAAGTGTCCAAGAGAGGAACGGAAGCATGATGCCAAATTCACCTCTTCCACAGGATTCTATCCTAAATACACTGGTGTCTTAGTCACTTCCCTCATTCCTGGGATAACCCACCACACTTAACTTCAGGGAGAAGGAGTTTATTTTGGCTCACATTTTGTAAGTTTCAGTCCTAACATGGTCAGCTGGCTTCAGACAGAATCCTCTTGCTGGAAGGGCCTGGGCGGAGGAAAGCTGCTCACCTCATGGCAGTCAGGAAGCAGAGAGAAGAGGAGATACAGGGAAGGAAATAAACCCTTCCAGGCTACACCCCCAGTGACCTAGCTCTTCTGACCAAGCCCTGCCTCCTAACAAGACATCAGCTGTACCATTCCCATACCCAATCACCTCCCAAACACGTAAGGCTTTGGGGGCCTTTTTAGATCTAAACCATAGCAACAGGAAATACTGATGGAAGAAATGCTGTGTAGCTTGGGGGACAAGGAGCAAGAGCACAAGAAAAGCAGCCTGTGTGGAAAGAAAATAATAATATCACCTTTACAATTTGGAAATGGAACTCAGCAGGTAAAGTTTGCATGCCCTATCCCATACTCTGCCTGAGAAACAGCAGCTGAAAATGTGAAGATGGAGATCACCAAGTATCACCCTATCATGCTGTCTCACTCATCCAGTGTGGGCATGCAAGGCTGAGGACTCCCTCTGTCATTCTCTGAAGGGTTACATCCCACTTTGCAAATCCGTGGCATTTCCAGCAGTTTAACAAGAAAGTGGACTTCTGCATTCTCTTTTCTGGGCAACAATCCCCTTCCATTCATCAATCACTCAATCTGTGTGTCTATTTATTGTTATTTCTTTATTTTACTTTTGATTGACAAATCATAATTATAAATGTCTAATAGGATATGATGTGGTTTTTATCTTTATACTATTTAGTGTGATTAATCAAGCTAATTAATACATCTATCAAGTCACATACCTATATTTTTATGGTATGATATTTGAACTTTTAGTTATATTGAAATGTATAATGCAGTACATTATTTATGACCATAGTCACCTTGCTGTGCAATTGATCCAAAACTCTGTTCCTCCAGCTACTTATAGATCTTAGAGTAAAAAGGCAGGATCATAGAAATGTTATGGTGTGTTCTCATCCACCTTAGCCACTGGATCTGCACCAGGTGACTCCTGGCTCTTCTCCAAAGTCAAAATGACCATGAAAGGTAAATGTTTAAAATCAATTCAGAACATCAACATGGAGGCAACCACACCAGCAAAACTAAAGACATTCACATGAGAAGACTTTCAGAACTTCAGAGAGCAGCAAAAACATTCACCATATCTTTTAAATCATATTTCATACATCCTAAATACAGACGTAAATTGAGGTTAAATAAAGTATGGGATAACTAGCTCAATTTAATAAGCATATATTCAGTATCTACTATGTGGCTAAAATTAATAGATGTGTCCAACATATCTCCTTCATTTAAGGAGATGAGAATCAAAGGAAAACACAGAAATGCAAAGAAGAAGGGGAAAGGACCACAAATGGGTACCAAGTACATATTTATTTGGCCAATAAATGCTTACTAAGCATTGGTCTATTCAACACAAAGTTGGATAAGATCTGTAAGTAGCTACTAACTTATCGTTTACTTAAGGGTCTAAATATGTCAACAAATAAATCCAATAGGCTATCATGAGTGCTATTATGGATGAAAGTAGACCTTCCTGGACTCTGGGCCTTTATGCCAGATGTCTATCATGAATTCTGGACTTAACGTATTCAGTTGTCTGTTCCAAATCTTCCCGGAAACATTCAGCATACCGCTCAAATTTTGTATGTCCAAAACTGAAGTCCTCGCTTTGGGTCAAAAGCTGCTCCTCCTGCTACATTCCATCGGGCAGCAATTAGCAATCCCAACTTCCCAAATGCTAAAGCTGAAAGTCCTTCTAACCTCTTTCTCTGCGTCTCTCCCCCACTCCTCTCAGCTCTCTCCCACACTCTATCTCCGTGTGTTTGTATCTCCCTGACTCACGTCTTATCCTTCAATATGTGTCTACTCTACTTTCAGAATGTAGCCTGAATAGTAACACTTCTTACCACCTTCTCTGCTTCTTAATCCCTCCAGGCTTTCTCCTAGGCTGCACCAGCCTCTTATCTGGCTTTTATTCTCTTATTTATGATCTTTATCACTGTACTAGATTGCAAGCTCCAAAAGAACAGAAACTTTAACTGTTTTCTTCAGCGCAGTATCTTTAATGATAGAATAGCATGTGATATTTAGTGTCTATAAAGACTTACTGAAGGAATAAATGTAAAAATAAGTGGCATAATTTCTACATGATTCTGAAGATTAAAGGGACAAACAAAGAAGTTAATATTTAAGTTCCATCTGGAGAAATGATTGTAGTAGTTCCCCCATCTCTATGGGGAATGTTCCTATGCACCCATAGGCACTGTGGACAGTGCAAAGCCCTAGGCATAATACATTTTTTCCTAAATATACACATTTATAGTAAAGTGTAACTTATAAATTAGGCACGGTAAAATATAACAAAAATAATAACAAGAGAGAACAATTATAGCAACACACTGTTATACCAGTTTGCACTTTGAAGCCATTATTGAGTAGAATAAGGGTTACTTGAATATAAGCACTGCCATAATGATCTAATAACCCAAAAGGCTGCTAAATGACTAACAAGCGGTTAGTGGATACAGCTTGGACATTCTGGATGAGGATTTGACTCATATCAGGCTGGTGGAGCAGGATAGCCCAAGAGTTCATCATTCTACTTAGAATGGCATGCATTTTAAAACTTCCTAATTCTTTATTTCTGGAACTTTCCATTTAATAATTTTCCCTGCAAATGACTACAAATAACTGAAACCATAGTTAGGAAAGGCTACTGTATATGTTTACCAAGTGGACAAGATTAAGAGCAGCCTGCCAAGGTGTGATGAGCATATGGAGAGGTGCTGTGACATGAACCAGCCTAGCTTGTTCTTGGATGGCAACCAATCCAGTGTGAGCCTAATGTGTAAAGGAAAGGAGAGAGGGGCAGGCAGATCTAGACCTTGAAGGATCTTTCTTATCATTCTTGGGACTTTGGGCTTAGACCTGTAGGTAAGGATTGTGTATCAAAGGACTTTGAGTGCTGAAAAGTCCTGCTCAGTTTTGCATTTTCAAAAGTAGGATGGATTGATAAGTGCAGGACTGATAAAAGAAGCAAGGTTAAGAAATTGTTGCCTACAACATGCATACCAAATTCTAAATCTGTAGCAGTAGGCATGATGAGCATAAGAGAGATGGTAAAGAGAATTCATTTGGCCTGGAACGTGCAGGCTGAGAGAAAAAGAATAAACCAGGTCACTTAGATACTTGGATTGACACATGTCAAGACTAGGAATGCAGTAAGAAGAGTGCCCTGGGGAGACATAAAATGTTAGATTATTAGTGTGGTCCTTGCAGAAAACCTGGTACACTCAAATGAGTAATGAATGGCGATTTAGAAGAAAGACTAATGACAAAGATGTGTACTGAGTTTAGGAAAACCAACCAGGGTACAACATTGCTCAGCACAACAGAAGCATCCAGCATCGTGTTCAGACTGAAGGAGGAGGAGGAAAGGGAGCAGTCACTGAAGCTAGAGGCCTCCCAGTAGGCACTGGACCCTTAAGTAGAGCAAGGCCATTCAGCTCCAGGATGCTGTTCAGGGGGATAAACACGAAGTGCACTCTTCCCTACTTCTGCTGAGCCGTCTTATTAGCCAAGCCCAACAAGAAGACAGATGACTAAGACATTAACACAATCCATGAACGGGAGCCTTTGAAGCCCCAGAGTAAGATGAGGAAGGGAAAAGTGGATTCACCAAGCAACGGAAAATATCCAGCCTTCCACTTCTGCCCTTTGGTGTCTACTCTTGTGCTTTGGATGAAAAAATGAACCCGAACACAAGGGACACACAAAATCCTCCAATTTCTGTATTGTTTCTGGATAAATTCAGCCATACTATCACCAGAAACCGGAAACATTACTCAGCATCAGTGCTCTTTCTGGTATGTGTGAGGTGGATGCGTCCCTGGAAATTGTCACAGAGAGCATTGCTTTTTTCCCCTGTGTTAATGTGGTAAACAAGTCCACTTTGGTGTGGGGTATTCTTCTTTATACTGTATCACTGGATTTGACTTGCTAGTATTTTGTAGAAGATTACTGCTTATCTGTTCATGAGAGATTGATCTATATAATAATCTATCTCCTGGTCAGCTTTAGAAGTCAATGTTACTTCACCTCAGAAAATTATTTCCTCTGTTGTTTTCACATCTTTTTAAAATTGGGCCCTAATTTCTATATAATAATACACAGAGATGTTAAGTGCCCCGTTCGATAAGTTTTGACAAATGTATATGCCAAAAAACCCCATGTGGAACATTTCCTTCACCCTTGGAATCATCTTCAGGTGCCTTTTTGGTCAACTCACCACCATCCAGAGGCAATACATTCTGATTTGTAACAAACTGATGAGTTTTGCCTGCTCTTGACCTTCTTATAAATAAAATTACACAGTGTGTATTCTTTTGTGTATGCCTCTTTATCTAACATAATGTCTGTGAGATTCACCCCCGTTGTTAACCTGTATCAGTAATTCATTCTTTTTCTATTATAGAATATAATCATATTGTATGAATGCATAGCAACTTGTTCTTTGTTCTCTTATTCATAGATATTGTGTTGTTGGTCATTATGAATTAGGTCATGCTGTGCAAGTCCTTTTATGAAGCTATGTTTTCCTTTTTCTTGGGATATACTGCAGAGTGAAATGGCTGTCTTATGCTTAACTTCATGAGAAATTTGCAGTAGTCAGATTCTCAATACTATGTCTGTACTGCTTTACACTCATACCAGCAATGGACAAGAGCTCTAGTGACTCATACCCTTCTTAACATTTGGTATTATCTACTTCTTAACTACCATGTTTGTGTCTATAAAATCAGATATTACTGTAGCTTCATTTCTGTTTCCTTAATGATTAATGATGTTAAGCATCTTTTCATGCCACCATTGGCAAACTGTGGATCTTTTATGAAGTTTCAGTATACATCATATTCTTATTTTTATTGTTTTTCAACTTTATTTATAGGATACTTTCAAAAATATCATCTACATAAAATGCAGACCTTTGTCATATATATATAGTGACTATTTTCTCCTTGATTGTTGCTTGATATTCATTCCCTGAATGTGTCCTGTGTTGGACAGAATTTTCAATTTTGGTAAAATCTTATTTAATCATTTTATGATTAGAATTTTTTATGTTCTAAGAAATGTTTGCCTATCTCCTCTTTTGTTTACTCTCTGGAATACTATATGCAAGATTGGTATTTCTTCCTTTACTACATGTAGGAATTCAAAGATGAATCCTCTTAGGCCTGGGGCTTTAATAAAGGATTAAGTATTATGAATAGGCATGGAACTGCTCAGACTTTCTCTTTATTTTTGTGTAGTCTTTAATTTTTCAGAATTTCACATATTTTATTCAAATTAAACAATTATTGCAATAAAATTATAAATAACATTTTCTTCTTTTTAAACATCTCTAGCATCTCTTTTAATGTCCCCTTTTCATTACTAGTATTTATGTTTGTGTTTTCTCTTTTTCGCTTGATTATTCTAAATAGAAATTTATCAATTCAGTTATCTTTTTTTCCTCAACTACAAGCTTTTGGCTTTGTTGATTATCTCAGTTGTATCATACACTTATATTTTGTTCTTATTTGCCAATATTTTTGTATCTTCTTGTATTGCTTCCTTTTCCTGTTGGATATTGAAAAACAGTGTTAATACCTTCACTATGATTTTGAATTTGTCTATTTCATCATTTAATTTTGTCTATATTTCCTTTATATACTTGGAAGTATGTTTCTGGTATGTGTGAATATTTAGTGTTGTAATTTTTTCTTGCTAGATTCTCCACTATATCACAGTGAAATGATCCTCTACATTTAATAGTTTTTATTGTTGCAAAATATATTTTATCTGATAGTAGTTTAGACTCACTAGCTTTCTTTTTATTCATGTTATATATCTCACGCTATACTTTACTTTCAAACTTTATGCTCTAGTACATGTTACATATTTATGTTGATTTTCTTATTGATTCTGACAATATTCTTTTACTGGAAATATTTTATAAAAGTATGGGTAGATTTGAGTACCCATAATTGATTACTTTTTCGTTTTCCTTTTGGCTTATGTATGGTTCTCCTATTTTCATATTCTTTTACCTTTTTTGAAGTTATTATTATTATTATTAAAGTTTTCCTCTATTACTTGTTAATTTTAAATTATCCTTAACTGATCAAAATAGTTATCCACTACTTCTTACAGTATGAATGTAAATGGTTATTGTTACCAATTTTCTGATACTACCATTATCATTGGCATACATTTTTAGTTCTGCGTATAATTTAAACTCCACCAGACATTAAAATTACTGTTTAGTACAGTCAGCATTTCTTTAAATTTCCATATATTTTTCCATTATATTATTTTTTATTTCCTCCAACATTTCCATTTCCCATCTGGAATCATTTTCCTTAGGTCTGAAGCACTGGCTCAATGTTCCTTAGTGCAGTCTGGTTTGGACTGGTTCCCTCACTCTGACTTTGCCTGAAAATATGTATTTCACCTTCACTTTTGAAGGATGTTTTTATTGGAGATGGAATTCTAGATTGGCCATTGTTTTCTTCCAACCTCTGAAAGTTGTTTTTCAATGGCCTTCTGGATTTCATCGCTTCTGATGAGATGATGAGATGCAGCTCTGTTTTACTGTTGTTTCTTTAAAGGCAGTGGGCTTTCCCCCATCTCTAGATACTTTAAAGATTTTAAGATTTAAGTAATTTGAGTGTGTCCTGCCTCTTGGTATTTATCTTGTTTTGGATTTACTAAATTTTTCTATTTTAAAATAGTCACTTAATTCCTTTTTATAGACTTTACCTATGTCCCGGTTACTTTTCTTGTTGTTGAGACAAAATACTTGACACCCAAAGTTAAAGAAGGAAATGTTTATTGTAGCTCACAGTTTGTAGAGGTTTCAGTTCATAGTGGGCTGGCTCCAGGGCAGGGTGGGTAGAGGGGCATTGCAGAGGAGAAACAGTTCATGGTGGGCAGAAGGCACAAAGGCAGCAAAGCAGCAAAATAGCAAAGCTCCAGCAGCAGCAAGTAACAAGCAACAACAGCAGTCCTTTTTGCAACCTTTATGTTCTATCCAGGGTTCATGCCCTTAGAGTAAGTAAGATTCACACTCACTCAGGGTTGGTCTTCCCATTATCCACACTTAAAACTCTGCCAAACCAATCAGTTGACTGATTTAGTAATCACACTTTCTTAATGCCATTACCACACACTTAATCTCAACATCACACACTTAATCCCAGCATCACACCCTCTAGCTCTGAAAAGTCCCACTCATGACCTCATGACACTTTGGGGGGACATCTAGCCACAAGCCATAACAGCCTGTTAAAATTACCCAAACTTTATTCAGTTTTACTCTTTTTGGACTATTTTCTTCACCATAATAGTCACAGTATTAATAAAGTCCTTGTCTGGTCACCTCAATATAATATCTGTAGCTCTGTGTCTATTATATGGTTTTTGTCTTGGTCAGCAGTTATTACTTTTTTGCATGATAATTTTTGAATTGTTTTCCAGATAATTTCTGAACTGTTTTCTAGATGATGCACTTAAAAACCGTAGCCACTTGAGATATTAGCTTCCAAGGCCCGGAGATTTAGCTCAGTGGTTTTGCTGCCTGCTTTGTAAGCGCAAGGACCTGAGTTCAATCCCCGGTACCAAAAAAAAAAAAAAAAAAAAAAAGGAAGAAAGAGATATTAGCTTCCAACAGAGAATATGATTCCTTTCCCCTGTAAGGTGGGTGAGGTTCTGATCAGTTCACTTCAGTCAAAAATTCCACTGGGTCACTGCTGGGCTGCAGTGCAGTGAGAATCAGTTAATCTCTGGTTTGCAACTGAGGGAGGCCTTGAACCTCTGGCCTTTTGATTGAAAGCCTGATGGGTTTCCATGTCCTCAGCACTAAAAGACCTAGATCCAGCCCTGCCTCATCTAGGTTCCAGCCTAGTTCTCCACCCCTCTATCCTATGTGTCTTCAAAATCTGCCTGAGGTCTTGAGGTTTATGGTGAGGTTAATGCCCACTTTCTTTCCCAAGCACAAGACTCTGAGATGTTTTACTCTGCATGTTGGTATCTTCCATCCTAGTTCACCAGGTTTCCACACAGCACCAGAAGCCAGCAAAAGTCCCATGAGGAAACGGAATTGTGGTGCATTTGTGCCCCTGTGGGTTTCTGCCTTGTCTGGCCACAGCTTTATTTTTCCATCCACTTAAGCCCAGTCCACAAGTTTTTCCTAGAATTAACAAATCCCACTAGAGTAAAAAAACAAAAAATGGTTAGACATCTTCAGTGACCCTCAGAAACATTTTCCTCTACTGGAAATTAGTACATTACATTCTCCTTATATCCATAGCTTCTTGGTACTTTTAAAATATGAAGCTTTTATAATTTATTTAGATTTTTATCTCAATGACAGCATTAGCCTACAGCAACCTACTGTATCCAATCTGGAAGCAGCAATCCTACTTACCTAATTTTATAGAGGTCTTCATGCTTTAGTGAGAAATCACTAACACAAAATTTTCTCACTGCTATTATTTGTTTTGTTATTTATCATATATTTTAAATAGATATTAAACCAGAACATCTGAACACTGCAATCAAAGGTTATAAATGATAAGCATTAAATCATTAAGGGACTGCTGCATGGATAGGCAAATCAGTGGAACACAACAGAAGGTCCATAACTAAACCCAGAGAGATGTCCACATTTAGTATATGATAAAGTCAGCATTTCAAATTCTTGAAAAAATTCACTATTAAATAAATAGTGCTTGGACAACTGAAGGGATAGTTGGAAAAAAATTTATGTTTTTTACCTTATATTAAAATAAAGTCTGGATTCAAACATATTTAAACATGAAAATAAAAGAAAAAGGAAGCCATATAATACTAAAGCAAAATAGGATATATATATCTTATTATATATATATATATATATCCATATATATATCCCCTCTAGAAGACAAGGAACGAATAAGTATAAATCGAAGCCCATATTGAATCAGAAGCCATAAGACAAAATATTCACTAATCTGAAAATTCTTGCCTGATAAACTACAATAAGCAAAATCTTGAAATGAACAACAAATTAAGAACATAATATTCTTAACTCATGCTAATTTGTTGACATGTAAAAAAATTCATATGATCAATTTATATGATATATAAATTTATATGACCAAGATTGACAACCAAATGAAAGAAAATGATCAAAGGATGCAATCAGTCACTACAGATTCTAAAAAAGGAATTAGTTGGATATGCAGGTCACCTTACCATTTTCTGTCTTCCTTCATATCTTATGAAGCCACATTTCCCAGGCCCCTGACTCTCTAGTTTCACTGTGAATGCAGCCAACAAGAAGCAGTGAGGGAGACTGGATGGGAAGAGGAAAAAAGCTGAGATACTGCAATCCTTTTTCCGTTTCATTCAGGAGGTGCCCATGAAGCGGCTGAATCTCCTCCATGGCTCCAAGATTCACAAGATGTTCCTTCTGCCGTGACCCCAGCTCCTGCAACTGATTTTAGCATCTACCTTGCCTCTGGGGTCAAACAGCACTGCCTCCTCCCTATTCCACCAGGCCGCGGATGGCAATGATTTCTTGTCCTTGGCAATCTCTGAGCTGCCTCATCTCTCCTGCCTGCTTTCCATCACTGATGTAACCAGCCCCCTGTACTAAATCCCTTTCTCTCTGAAACCACAGTAGTTTTCATTTTCCTGGGCAGACCTTGACTGATCTACCAGATGCAGAAGAGCAGTGCTCTGAGAGAGACAAGCACGTCCTAAAGTAAGGGTTGCTAGAGGAAAATGAAGAAATATGGTGGAGGGAAGTGGGAGAAGGGGGAAGTGGAATGATTCGAGAGCAAGTGTTTTCAGGTGAGATCATTGATGAGATTTTTTTAGGAAAGTTACCCTAGCGGTTACATGGTGAATGAAACAGCCAGGGTGAGACAGTTGGCAGGCTTCAGTCGTAATTTAGACAGATGATGGTGGTAGCCTGAATGGAGGCAGTGCAGTGGGACAGACATGAAGGAACTGAGGATATTTAGGAATAGGGATGGGAGACAATTGGGTTTTTTCTCCATTATTTCTTCATGTGTGCACAGAGAACAGATAATTTCCCAGTACCCTCATTTGGGGGTTCTCCACTGAATCCTTAGAGTGCAGCCCCAATAAAACAGGTGACACTTAGGGTTTTTCATATTCTCTTTTAAACTATTGATAACTGAGCTCATGAGAAAGGCAATTAAATTAATGTCGCACTTCTGAATCCAGCTAGTACTACTGTGCCAGACACAAATAAAACCTCTGTTTTGCTCATCAGTTTATTGAGGTTGGTTATACAAAGGGATCCTTGTGCAGTCCAGACGTATCCACAATAAAGAAATTCCAGGGCCTCTACTACAAAGCATAGTTTTAAAGAATCTATTGCTGTGTCTCCAAACCAGGTTCCAATTATTTATTGAAATGATTCTAGGAAATTAAACTAAGATGTAAAAATGAATAAAAAAAGAAAAGAACAAATGTAGATAAGAGCTATTTACAGCCGAGTTAAGAAAGGAAGGAAAAGGGGCCTTCTAAAGAGAATGGGCCATAAATCTCAGTCAAGTTTCTAAAGTTTGAAAGCTGAAGGATTGTTCTTTACAATTTTTCTCCCTTTCATAATAAACTGTTGGACAGAGGTAATTAGGAAAGGTGAAAGAAAGACAGGGAAGAAGGAACAAAAATCACAATAATTCTCATTTTCCACTGTAGATTCATCAAAATTCACCATCCTGAAGGTCCTCAAGTGCCTAGTCCCTTTCAGTAATGACATTATAGGGATCTGCTCAAGAACACAACACTGGGGCCCTGTGACTGAGTTCAAATCTTGATTCCATGATTTGGTAATATTACTACTGCTGCTAATGGTGCAAATTATTTAACATTTTTGTGCCTCCGTTTCCCTATCTATAAATTAGAATAATAGAAAGGTTAGAAAAACTTCCATTTGCAATAGTATCAAAAAACTAAATATATAGGAATAAACTTAACCAAGCAGGCAAAAGGACTAATGTGCTAAAATCTGCAAAATCTTGTAAAAGGAAATTAAAGACACATAAGAAAATAGAAAGACAGCTTGTGTTCTTGAGTTGGGAGACTTATCATTGTTAAGGTGTCAAGTATGGTCCAAAGTGATCTATAGATCCAATGCAGTCCTTAGTGAAATATCTCAATAGCAATTTTTTGCAGAAATAGAGAAGTCCATCCTAAAATTCATATGGAATATTAAGGATTCCAAGTAGCCAAAACAATCTTAAAAGAATAAAGTTGGAGGTAATTGCTCAGTTTAAAATTTACTATAAGGGGGCCAGGGATTAGCTCAGTGGTTCCACCACCTGCCTCACAAGCACAAGGTCCCAAGTTTGATCCCTGGTACCAAAAAAAAATTTTTTTAATTAAAATAAAATATAATTTACTATAAGGGGATGGAGGGAGGTCAGGGGAATGGGGAAAAAAATAAGAACCAAGATTTGTCATGTAAAGGTACAAATTCTCAATAATGAATGTCATCAAATGTATACCTAAAATGTACCGATAAAACATACTATAAAGCTACAGCAATGAAGGCAGTATGTCCGTCACATAAAGACAAACACATACAGGCCAGTGGCATTGAGTAGTAGGCCCAGAAATACACCATCTCACTTAAGGTCAGATGAGTTTTGGCAAGAACGCCAAGGTAACTCAGTAGAAAGGGACAGTCTCTTAGCAATTGGTGACAGAAAAACTGGATATCCTCATGCAAAAGAATGAAGTAGAACAGGCTTGGTGGCATATGACCACCAAGGACTGAGGCAGGGGGATCATCACAAGTTCAAGGCCACCCTGGACTACAAACCCATCAAGACTGTTTCAAAAAAAAAAAAAAAAATAGGACCTTATGCAAAAATTAACTGAAAATGAATCATAAACCTTCACCTGAGGGCTAAACTTATAAAACTCTTAGAAGAGCAAGATTAAATGCAGGGGAAGCTCCCAGACCCAAACCTGGCACTGGGTGCATGGATGGTTCCATGGAACAAAGAATGGACCACTGCACAACAGACAGTAAGTCATCCCCTTCTCTTAGTGAAATCAAGGCCAAAAGTTGGGGGAAAATGATGTGTAAGGACAGAGAGATCATTGCAGTCTCAAACTCTTAAGAACTGAATCCAATTTTTTTTTTCTTAAATTCTTTTAAAGGAAAGAAAAGGCTGAATCCAATCTTAAAGTCCATGATATTAATGGTGGAACACCAGCACTACGTGAAAAAATTCCAGTGCGTGGAAACTTACTACTCCACTTACCACTTGCAGAATCCAGGAGCTTCCCTGTTTCCTTACGGTCAGTCCACTTCTTTGCGGCATCTACTGTTGGATCCGGTTCTACCCCCTTTCAAGAGAGTCTCCCACTGGACTTGAAGACCTGAGTCAGAAGCCTTTTGAGCAACATCTTCCCATTCATAGCCAGCAGAAGATGGACTCAGCCAGAAGCCCAACAGGATTGCGTGGCAAAGCTGTTAAGAAAGGAATTGACATACGATGAATCATCTTTGTTGAAGGTACAGGGTGGCATTAATCCCCTCGCGTTCTGCATGTTTCACAAAATACATAGAGCCTTCTGTGAATAGGTGGCTGCTGAAGAATATAAGTAAATGAATGAAGAGCTACTAGCATGAGGGGCTAGGACTACATCTTACAAAAAACAACTATGTTTCAAGGTAGGAGAGACTGCTGAGCAAAACAGGTCATATGTCTATGATCGACTGTCCAGAGCACTGCCTTTTGTTTTCAAACCTATAAATTAAACTCCACTTCTAGAAGCCATATGAAATGAACAGAAAGATGGATCTTATATACATTGCTTTAGAAGTGAGAGCTAAGACAAACACGTAAAAGTTGGAGTGATACAGACATAGGCTCAATTTAAGGAAGAACCACTGTGCAATCAGAACCCACAAAAGAACAAGTTTCATCAAAGATCTAAGCCCTCCATCCTGCACCAAGATTGGAGGCTTGCTCTCCTAGGAGACTTGGATTAGGTGAGAAGATCATGCAGGTGGTACGCAGTGCTAAAATACTGCGACTTCTACAATGTCTCAAAACAATGTCCTTAACTTTACCCTAATTGTGAGATATTGTGCTCTGATCCAACTCCTGGCCCTCAAATACTATCCTGCAGTTCACAACAGGAGAGATTTTATTCCTGTCTCTTCGGATTGGAATTGACTGGCCAAGGGACAAATTGAGGAGCTATCCCTGGCTCTCATCTACTCATTCTGATGTATACTTTTGATTAGAATTTCTGAAGACTTTAACCAGGCAGAATATCTCAGCTCCAAACATTATACAGACTTCCAGACCTTGGAAATGTGAGCAAGAGATGTATAATTGCCCCAAAAGTTTCCTTTTCCACATGTAGATAAGAATAAATAATTCTCTGCCACCAAATTCAAAGATGGTGTGCACCACCCATGCCTTTTGGCTGTTTCCTGTTTATTGTTCTATAATAACTGGAGAAAGGTGTCACTGCCACAGCCCCACCAACATACACAGCCCACGGGCATTCTCGGCTCCAGAGGAAGGTCAATGGTAACAGCCAATTTTTCAAAATGAAAACTAAATAAGTACTTAGAGAAAAGATGAAATTAATCATTTTCATAATGTCTGTCTGAAACTGGCTTGCAGTTCATTTACTTACCACTTAGAAAAATTTAAAACAACATAATAAATCCCTTGTAGTGAACTGAAGAAGCAGGAAACTGTATGGCAAAGTAGACTGAAGTCTCTGGTCCTCAGAACTATGAACCTGCAGATGTTCAGTCCTACACCACTTCACCCCTCCCCGCCCATCCTCAGCTTGTCCACTGACTGTGGGAAATCAGCCTTTCTGTGCTTTCATTTGCTCAACACTAAGGGATCCAATAATGTCACTTCTTCTTCTACTCTGGGCCTTTTTGAAACTTGACACATTTTGCATTTCTTCTCTTAATCCCACTAATCTCTTCAGTTAGACCTTTCATGATCCTTTCAGAAGTCCACCACACCTGGGAACATCTCTGACCTCAGTACAACCAAGGAAAATCAATACAACTCCGTGTGTGTGTGTGTGTGTGTGTGTGTGTGTGTGTGTTTGCTTAAAGTGAGGGGTTCAACAAGATTCTGTGTGTGTTTCCCATCCAAGCCTCAGGGTTAGAAAATGACAAGAGGCTGCCCTTGATGAGTCAAGGCCTCTGATATGGTATCAGGTCAGTAATGAACAAGCTCCAAGGTTACCTTCATTTCTGAAACGTTTATGACATTTCTCTGTGGATAATTTACCTTGATTGCTAACTTAGTGAGCTGTAATGACCTGAAAAGATAATACTGAAAAACTGATGATTCATCCTTTTGTAGGAGCACAGCAACTGCCTTAGGCAACGCCACAGATTTTCCTACTGTTTTGGGGGAATAGTTCTGAATTTGGGGGGTTATACCAGTCTTCTTCATACCTCATACTTCTTCATATTTCTTCACTAATTTTGGAGAAAGGATCTGGTAAGAAATGATCAAAGCTACTCTCTTCTATCAGTTTTGTTCCTTATCTCACCTAACAAAACCCTAAAGTAGACAGCCTCCCTTATTGTCATTTACTGAATGAGCACCTATCAGATTCCTGCTCAGTAGGGTGATTCCTGGCTTCTTTGGACTTGCACTAGAGGGAGAAATTATTGAGAAAATGAGGAAATAAATAATTATTAGTCACCATAATTCTAGGAAATAAGGTAACACTATAATGATGGAGAAGCATAGAGAAAGGGGGTAGAGATTACTCTTTATGGGGTACTTAGGGGAAACCCAAAGGACTGGTGGAGAAAGCATATTTAATGGGGAGTTCTAGGGAGGTGGCTCCAGGGAAAAAATAAATAGCCCATGTGAAGGTCCGGGGGCAGGATTAAAGGGATTTTATTGCTTGCTGTTCAAAGTGTGGTCTACAGACCAACAACATCAACATTCCTATTCCCTAAGAGTCTTAGAAAAATGTAGATTCCCAAACCCCCCTCAGATTCTGAATCAAAACTTGCACCTTGACAAGATCTCCAAGTGACTCTTTCAAAGTGAAATGTGTTAATCATCTTTCAATCACTGTGACAAAATACCTGCAAAAGTCAACTTAAAGAAGGAAAGATTTCTTTTGGGTCACGGTTCCAGAGGTTTCAGTCCATGGTCAACTGGCTCAAGTGTGATTTTAGGCCTGTGGCAAAGCAGAAACATTGTGGTGGCAGAAAGGTGTGGTGAAGAAAAGATGCTCACATCATGGCAGGTGGGAAGCAGGAAGTCAAGGAAAGACCCTAAGAAGATAGGGCTAGGGAGCAGATAAGTCCCCAAATCATGCTCCCATCACCCACTCCCTTCAACCAAGCCCCATCTCCTGTTTCCATCACTTCCTTAATGCCATCAGGTTATGATCTCACCAGTAGATGATTTATTCCCTGATGAAGTTAGCGCTCAATCTGGACTGCATATTGAACTCCCCTGGGGAGCTCAAAGCATCCTGTTGCCTGGGTTCCATCCAGAGATACATTCAGTACAGACCGTAACTTGGGTGTCAGGATTTCTCTCAACTCTCACTGGGTTCTAAAAGTGCAGGAAAATTTGAGAGCCACTTATCTTAATACAGCACCTGACCCAAAGGAGGTAGTTTATAAATATTTATGGTTTGATTACTTGACCCATAGATTCCCACAAGGAGGCTGTAAGCAGGCACGGATGCTTCCTTCTACCAGTTGAGTGAAGAGTTACAGTCTTCAGCAGGACGAAGCCAAATTATGATCCATTCGGTGAAATGAATTTAAGTATAACTACTTTGAAGCCATTACTTTGGACTTATTAATTTGGGCATTTTTGTGAATTCATTGGAATTATAAGGGATCATCTCTGTAATGGCTTGATGTGGGTGAGAAAAAGCAATCTTGAACGAGACTCAGATTTCCTTGCCCAAATGGGAGGAGCCTACTCCAGAGTAAAAAAAACCCCTTGGGGGCAGTCTGGTAACATTCTTGACTAGTGATCTTGGGAAAGACTATCCCTGCTCTGGCATCATCAGGGAAGACTTGAGAGAGGGGAGGTGCGAAAGGGTACAAGATGTAATCCAGCAGAAGACATGCACAGTACAGGTTTATGGGGAAGCCCCCAGATGCTTCCTGCACCTGTGCATCATGAGAAATATGCAGCCAAGACGGGCCCTGTGAAGAGCACAATGCAGTCAAAACTGCCCTGTCAAGGGCCATTGGTGACAACGGGCACAGTCAGCTTCCCATTGCCCAAGAAGGGCCCAGGGAGAACTGAAAAGCTCTGGGCAACCCCTGCACTCACCACAGGAGATTGCAAAAGATTTTCTAGAGAATAAGGCCCGTTCGTTTCCTAGCCAGGCCCTGGACTCCTTAGGCATCTATGTAAAGCCATGAAGTTGAGTAACAATGTAAACTGACATTGTGAAGGAAGGAACAGGAAAGGAAATTAGGTGACACAAATCCATCTTTAAGAACTTCTGCAACCTCATGGGAAAACCATAGATTTCAATTCTTAATAATAAAATAAGTAACATCCTGGCATCGAAAAGATGCCATAAGCCCTAGAAATAGCCTGTTTAGCCATGTCAGGCTTTTCAAGAAACCACTGATGAAACAGAACAAACAACTTTCCAGTTGGAGGCTGTCCATTCTAGTAGGTAGGCACTAAATAAAGACCCCGTGTTTTAAGGTATGTAAAAATCCTTAAACCTTTCATTAAGCAGAGCTGAAGAATTACATGGGCTAAAGAATATGTGACTATCTCCCACTTCCTCAGATATAAATGCCTTTGAAAACAGGAACATTGACATCTAATATGAAATGAGCATCAGGGAAACAACATAGTCTTTGAGAGTTAATGCAAACCATTCCTATCTGGTATACTTGTTCTGTGAATGCCTTAAGGAAAGGGAAGCCAGTTCCTCCAATGGCAAGGTGCCCATGGTACCACCCAGGAGTACGATCTTGAGATGTAGCTCTGGATAGATTCCATACCAGCTCTTGGAGACCCTAAAGAGACCAAAGAAAGCACATGAATGTGCTGCATGGTTCCATGTTTAACTCAGAACCACAAGCCTCAAATGGACCTTAACGTTACCAGGTAAGGATTCTGAATGAACAGATCCCATTCCCTCTCCTACCACCCTTGATGGTTTATTTCCCATCCTCTTTCTCCTGAAAGGTTTTATCTCTCCTCCTCATCTTCCTAAGCTGATACCTTGCTTCCTATTTTATGTTTTTAAAGCAGCATCTACCCGACTGCTGGCCCCTGTGCCCATCCATCCATGAAACTTCCTCTGTGTGGCTACAGAGAAGCTGTTATTGCTGCCAACCAAGTCCAGTCACAACACTTAAACTGAAGACCTCATTACTGCTTGTTATGGCCCAGCGGGAGTCCTCCCTCTTTGGACTTCAGCTAAGCAAACTGAACTTAATGTGTCTGAATTCAGATGCCCAATTTCCCTCTCAAATTTGTTCTTTTTCCCAGTCTCATTAAACAGCAATGCAACATTTGCAATTGCTCAGGTCAAAGACGTTAGCAATATGATCTACCTCCTTTAATATTTACACCCTTATTTCTCCATGGAGCAGCTAGACTGATCTCTTAAAATACTTGTTCTTCTTCTGCTTAAAACATTCCTAATGGCCCAAATCTTTCACTAGTCAACAAGGTCCCACGCAGCCTTCCTGCCATGTCCCAACCCCACACCTGACTATATCCCCTACTATGCTTCCACTGGCTCTCTCTGCTCCAGCCACAACTCCCAGGAGATTCTGCTAGTGGTCCATACGGGCTGCTCAGAGAAGCAAGGACTCAGGTAAATTAGGGCCTACATTTGATGTTTTAAAGTTGGCCTGTCTGTAACTGACAAGTAGAGAAGCACTCCCAAATGAATGGCATGGGAGCTAAAGGGAAAAAAGCAGCTGCCTTTGCCCATCTTGGCCATTCCCCAAGGAAAAAGTCAAGATTGTCTCAAAGACCTCTTTTCGAGTGCACAGCTGCTGCCAATGTTTATGTCATTTATAGTTTCCTAACAAAATTAGTCTGAGATGAAATTGGCTTAATCTCCAGGCCTTTAACTTATCTATTGTTCCCAGTGGACCAACAACCCACTCTTAAAATACCTTTTCAGTTTATCTTTAACCCAGAAGCAAGGGCTTGCTTCCTGGTCTTTGGCTAGATCCCTGCTTCCTCAGCCTAAGCAGAAGTCCGCCCTGGGAGACACCCCTGCTGTGGTCCCTTAAAAGAATTTCAGGGGGAAAAAAAATCATGGACCCTGCTCACCCTCCGTGGCTCCACCCAGGAGGCCTTTGTCCTGGAGATTGTGCTGCTAAAGTCCCCCGTGCTGGTGCAGTTTCCCTGGGAGCTGGGTGCCTCCCCTGGACTCCTATTGAATAGGCATAGGAAGGTTAGTAGGTTAAGGGAGGCTGCCCTTCAGAACAGTGTGCAAAAATTAACTAATGCCAACTACGGGCTTTGACACAGGAAAGGAACAGGAACGTGAGGTCTACAGTTGCAGGGGGTGGCTACCCACAGCATTAAGGAACTGGTATCTCTACATCTCTACACAAAGGAAGAAGCTTCACTGCAAGTGGACAGCATCTCAGAGTCCTGTGTGTCCGATATGTCTAAAAGAAGTACACATAAAATATGTGTAATATAAATAATGTTTTCCTGTGTATTTTATTTTTATACATAGCATATTTATATCTCTACATTCATATGTATACATAACATATATATAATACATAGTTATAGTTATGATTGAAATGTCTCCCTCCAAAATTCACCTGTTGAAGTCCTAATCCCCATGACTACTAGGAGATAAACCCTTTAAAATGGTAATTAACATAAAATGAAGACAGGAGGCTGAGCCCTAATCCACTAACCCTGCCACCCTTATAAGAGGGATCAGGACACAGACAACCCAAAGGGAGAATCAGGTGAGATCACAGTGAGCGGGAGCCTGCCTCCAAGCCAAGGGAAGAGACATTAGGAGAAACCACTCCTCCTACAGCCTTGACCTTGGAATTTTCTCCACCAGGATTGTGAAGACATAGATTTTCTGCTGTCTAAGCCACCAGTCTGTTACTTTGTTATGGCAACCCAAGCAAACGAACACGCAGAAACACTTACATAATTACACACCTGTATGAGGTGGCCAAGTCTAGAACCTAGAGAAACATAGTCAAAAGAAGATTGTTATCCAAAAAATTGTTATCTCAGTGCCCAGACTTTATGGTCCTTCTCTATAGGTGCAAACAGCATGGCCTTATCCGTGCACTGGTAGAAAGGAGTGAAAAGGCCAGGCTCCCAGTCTCCTGATAAGACTGCAAAAGGGCTTAAGACAGCTTCCAGAACGGAGTGGGAGGTTCTCTGTCCCAGAGCCTAGCTTCTTCAGTTACTCTTCCTCCTGGGGCCATTTGGGGTCCACAGTGTGGCCCACACGCAGGCTCCCACTCTTTGTCCTGTAGGCCTTGAACTTGTCTGTCCTCTGATTGTTTGTCCCAAAGCTTCTCCAGGGAAGTCTCCACTAGGAGGGAGTGATGGAAGCTTCTGCCTGTCTTGAGATGGTTAATGATTACCCAGAATTTAGAAATGCTTCCATCATTCTTATGACCAGAAACTGAAACATAAAATTAGAAACAAAAACTGTGAAAGGAAAGGAAAGAGAGACTGAGAAGCAAAAGGAAAAACAAAACAAAACAAAACAAAAATCCAGTTCTGGAAAAATTACAGCTTTGGTGGAAAAGATAAAAATGTCTGTGTTTTCCCACAGCAGAGAGCATAAATTAGAAGTTTCTCTATTGGATGAAATGAGGAAGTCCAAAAATAAGTTTTTCAGATTGACTTAAGGGCTGATGTACCAAACATCTCAGGCCACAATGAGAGGAACTGTTACATGTCAGGAATTTTCTACAGATTACTTCACGAGATTTCTACCATAAGCATAGAAGGCAGACTTGTTATCCTTATATAGTGCATTAGAGGATCCGGAGGCGCCATGTACAGGCTTTGCTGGCTGAATGACACAACGGACATTCCCAATCCTTCACTCTCTTGCTGCCTTTTTCTATACAAGATTGTTTGCTTTTTCTGCCTTATTTGCAGAGATGGCCTGACTATACAACAAAGTTGTAATTAATGATACTCAAGTGTATTCAGATTTCCAAATTGACACCTGGAACCCGGACTTCTATTCTACCAGCATGCTCAACATCCTCGCTTGGGGAACTAATAAGACACTCAGCATAACAGGCCCAGATCTGTCCTCCTGAACTTCCTCTCTTTATTCACTTCTGTTGGCCTTTATAGTGGGTACTAGTAAGGGCTCTTCAGAGGTACAGAACCAATAGAATGTATGTATAATTATAAGAGGGGATTGATTGGATTGGTTTACACAATCAGAGGCAGGATTGTCCAGAGTGGCCATCTGCATACTGGAGATCAGAGGACACCAGTAGCTGATCAGTTCACAAAGCTGGAAGCCTCATAACAAGAGAAACCATTGATAAAGCTCTAGTGCCAAGCTGAAGGCCTGGAAGCACCCTGAGAATCACCAATCTGCATTCAAAGACTGAAAAGTCTGCAGTCTGATGTCCACAGGCAATGGCAGCAGCAAAAAGTGCACCCACTCAAGAAGGATCACATTTGGGCTTTTGTACAAGGTTCCCTTTTCTGCTTTCTGTTCCATCAGGCCCCAAGTGTATCGGATAGTGCTGCCCACACTCAGGGTCTTCTCCTGCTTTGGCTCACTGGCCCATATGCCAGTTGTCTCTGGAAACACCCTCCCAGCACACACAGAAGTGTGCTGTACCAATTTTCCCGGCAGCTCTCAATCCAGTCAAGTTGACAATCAAAATTAACCAGCACATCATGGAAGGAAAGACCAGGTCAGGTGTTCCGGGCACCCAGGCCCACAAACTCACCTTCCTTCCCTGATCTTTCTCTTCCTTGGCATGTACACTCAGTCCTCAAAGTCTGCTGGCTCCACTGCTGCTGTCCTGGCCCCCATTAGCAGCACCTCTAGCTCAGAAACCTCCTAATGGGTCTCCATACGTTGGTTCTATCACTCCCTTCAGTGTGGTCTCAACCCAGCCCCCAGAGTGAGTCTGTTGCATACCCATCAGGCTGGGTCCCTCCTCCACTCACTATAGCCCTGTGGCTGCTCATCTCACTCAGAATAGATTCCACCATCCACCAGAAGCGCAAGGCACAGCAAGACTCAGCACCTGGACTTTACCTCCTTGACCTCTTGTCTCATTCTGCTCCAGCCACACCAACCTCCTTGTATTTGACAGTTGCTCCCCACTCCAAACATATTTGCCCAGCCTTTCTGTATGGTTTTCTTTCTTACCACCATCTTGTTTTTATTCAAATGTCACTTTGTTAGAGACAGCTTTTCTGACCTACTTTATTTAGAATGCAATCTCTCGTTACTACCACCATCTGGGTCACCCCAGACTACATCTGTCTTTATTTCCTCTGTAATGTTTATCATCATCTAGTCCACATGTTTTCTTATTTATTTTGTTTAATGTACACCTCCCCCACTACACTGCCAGCACCATCGGACAAAGATGTTGTTCTGCTTTATTAACTATAGGAGTAGCTTGGATATACTTGGCCTTTTAGTAAACATTGGATGATTTAGTAAATTAGCTAGTTAAATGATGGTAAGGGACTTGGGGAACATAATTTGTTCCCCTACATATGGGTCAGGCACCAGAGCAGTCATTCCCTTCTTTAACACTGAGAATAAATAAGAAAATGAAAGAAGTCATGTTGAACCCCTGGAATGGCTCCATTCTTTTACCTCTTGATGTCTCAGATTGTATAAGGAAAACATCACCTTAATCCCCAAAATCACATGTCAGCAAACTATGTCCCTTAGGCAAACTCTGCTCCCCCGACTATTGTAGACCAAGTTTTATTGGAACACAGTCATGTCAGTTCATTTACATAATATCAGCTCTTATGGGGCCCTCAAAGCCTAAAAGGTTTACTTTCTGCCCATTAATTGTGTCAACTACTGATTTAAGAAAATGGCAGTTGAGTTTTCCCACTGTTTTTGAGCAGAAGCACTGTAGTGGCCGAGTGCTGCTCAGCTGTCCTGTTGCAAGTAATAACACAATGCACTGCTGGCCCCACCACTGCCCTGGGCTCCACACCTCATTCTCGGAAGCCACACTTCCTGAAGACTCTTCTTCCCCTGTGGCTGAGCACAGATGTCATTGCTGTGAGATTCAGGTCTCTTCCAGCAGGTGACTTAGGCTCCCATCGCCTGGCCAAAGCTCTCCTGCAATTGCTCTGGAGTCTTAGTGCCTCCATCCTTTCTTCTCTCCTTCACAGGAGTCAGACCTGCACCACTTTCTTGGGATCTTCCTACCATCTCCCCACCACCACCACCACCACCTTCACAGGTGTCTCCTCCTATAAACTTCCGTCGTGGCTTGTCTTGGTGTCTGCTGCTCAAAGGACCTCGTCTAGCACAAGCATTCTTGACTGATCCCCGGGAAGAAGTGATTCCTAGATCCAAACCAATGAGCGATCCATGCTTTCCCAACACAGCCCAATTCACTCTCCCCTAGACCCTCGTTCTGGCCTTCCTGCATGTGCTCTTACACAGTAAGGAATCCCCAAGGCCATTCAAGCTCACAGTTCACATTCTGCTCACATGTGTACTCTACCAGTTCACAGAGTTTGTCAAATGCTTGATAACTTTACAGCTTAGTGGTGCAGATGCGTTCTGAGAAGGGAGTCAGTAGGTGATTTAATCAATGGGCAAACCTCATAGGGCGGGCATGCACGAATATAAAATAAACATAGGTGTGTATAACCTCTACCCACTTAGGCTACGTGTGTGTGTGTGTGTGTGTGTGTGTGTGTGGCATTTTATTGCTTCTAGGACCATAATAAGAGAAACAACACAAGATTAAATCAAGCAGAATAGAATGATGCAATCAGAAGATGAATGGTGGCATCACACTGCAGACTGATTTACAGTAAACTATTTTTTGAAAGTACAATCCAAACTCATGACAAAAAGTATAGCACAGTAAATACATAAATCAGTATCATAGCCATTTATATTTTTATCAAGACTTATGAACTGTACGTAATTGAATGTGCCATGCTTTTATACCACTGATAGTGCCACTGGTTTGTTTCCCTCAGCATTATTACACACACCTGTGAGTGATGCTACAGCATGCTGACAGCTAAGATATTGCTAGGCAATAGGAATTTTTCAGCCCCATTGTAACTCTATAGGACCACTGTCTTTTTGGACTACTGTGTTTACCATTGACCAAAACATTCCTATCTGACTGCATTTCTTGGGTGAATGGAATGGGATGGTTGGAAAAACATTTACTAAATATCTCAGATGTGACCATTTGGTTTAAGACTTTGCTCCGTTTACCATCCAGATGAGGAAACATTGTGCACATGAAAATGTGCAAAAGCAACTTAGATGTGTTATCCGAGATGTAATAACAGGTAAGAGTTCAGAGGTTGGAGGCTCAGCGAGGAGGTTACTAGACTAGTTAGTGTTGGCATGACACAATGAGAGCCAAAAGCTGCTCCCACGGCGAGAAATGAAATAAAGGGATAAAGATGAATGAAGGAAAAGGAAAAGATTTTAGAAGAGTCAATAATCAACAGGCCATTAATTGGTTATAAAAATCAAGTAAGAGTAAGGAGCAAGATGACTCAAGTGCTTTGAACCTGGAAGAACAAGAGCAGCATTTATCAAGATGAGGATGTGGAGAAGAGGAGCTGATACAATAGGCAGGGTTTATGGGATCTGGTAGGAAGCATCTGTAGGAAACAGAGGTTCATTCCAGTGAAATCATTTACGTGATATTAAGGCAGTGGAATTGGGCCCTAGGAAGGGGTCCTGGGGCCAGAGACAACCTTTAAAGTCATTCCACCAAGACAGGACAGTCGAAATGATCAGATCTGAATTAGTTCTGTAATGGAAAGTATGTAATAAAACAAAAGTAAAATCAAAAGTAAGAAGTGGGAGGAGAAAAAAGTGCTGGTAAAGAAATACGAAAAATAGTAAAAGGAAAAATGAAAGCCAGCGTGATGATATCATCCAGACAACAAGAAAAAAGAAAATACCAAGAAGAGAGTAAGTTCCTGATAGCCAGTGAGGCAGAGAACTCAAAGTTTGGACAATGTGGGTTATGTATTTGAGAGCAAATGAGAGGGATTAGATAAATGAAGGCTCAGCGGGACATCATGGTACAGGCCTGTAATCCCAGCACCCTGGGGGGCTGAGACAGGAGGCAAGCTCAAGCCAAGCCTGGGCAGCTGTGTGTTTGTTCTCTTTTCTTTTTCTTCAAAAGAAAGTACACTGTTCATGTTCTCCTGGATTAAAATCTCCTGGAGGTAAGAGATAAAGGAGTGAAGACAGGAAATGACTGAGCCTGATGTGATGGCACATGCCCCGGGGAGGCTGAGGCAGGGGGATCACACATTCGAGCCCAGCATGGGCAACCTAGCAACTTACCAAGACCCTGGGTCAAGATTAAGAATACAAAGGACTGGGGATGTAGCTCAGTGTGAAGAACCTGGACTTAAGTACCACAGAAAAAGAGGGAAAAGAGATGACTGAGATATCAAGTCCTAGAGGACGTAGGATGGAAAAAGACAGAGAATATGAGTAAGGAAAATGAAACTACGGCTCCTGTAAGTCAGAAAGCAAACATGAGCATGTCTAGAGAAAAACTCTCCCTGCTGCCCCTTCTCCATGAGGCCGGGCTGCAGTCAGTGCTGTTCACCATCTGCACACCACTCCCAATTTATTGTCATGTTTGCCAGCCCTGCAGTAAGCGTGGTCTCCCCTAAGCCCCTAAGCTCATCTCCGTGTTCTTATCCAACCACACTGACACAATGATCGGTGTATCTTTGTTTTCTACGTTAGTACAATGTGGACCCTCGGTTAAAAAAAAGTAATGATAACAATAATGACCGTGCAGCTAAAACATCCGTGACTATGCAGACAAAAATATACAACTGAGAAAAAAACGCAGTTGCATATGAATGCAGAAATTGCCCTGATTTCCTCCAAGGAAGGAAATGGTCAAAAGTGGTAGGCACAGGGATTACATTCCATCCAGCTGGATGGAGGACTTTCTGAGAAAGTTGTTCATATTTGCTTCTCAATGGTGATAGCAATAGTATATTTCCTGTGAACAGAAGTGAGACCATTAAGAACAGACGTTTCATTCAATGTCCTCAATAGTGCCACATCGATTTCAAGTTACCATTGTAGTCTTGAAGTGAAGTGTATGGTGGCAGCTCGTATATTGCTGGAGGTTTTCAGCAAGCTTACCAAGATCCAAGTAACACCCTTTCTCCAATGGATATTTTGAGAAACATCTGGTTCTTTGTTAGTCTTTTTCTGATGAACTTTTTCTTCATTTTACTTGTTTCTTTTTAATGCAGAACTCTTCCACAGTGAGACCCAAAAGTCTGTCAAGAGAAACATGCTGATCCAACTGGCAGGTTTTACCTCTGGGGTCATGGAGACCGGCTAGTGAGAGGGAAACAGTGGATGAGGGCTGGGAGGGCCACCAGGGTGGTGCAGTATAGCAAGAAACAGGTACAAGGCTAAATTCCTCCCTTTTTGATTCTTTCTGGCATTTCCAGTCAGTGAGGTTGCTCTAATGAGTTCACATTTAGATTAAAGCAATAGCTGCAATCTTTATTTCAAAAGCTCTTGCTAATAATGATGTCTCCATTTGTGGGAAATGAAGTGGAACAAACTAGAGGTTAGGAATCAACATATTTGGGTTTGATTCCAAGCTCTGACCACTTTCTCTGTCCTGACCCCAGGGCAGTCATTCTTACCAGGCAGGGGTTAAGCAATCAAGAACCCTGCCTTAGGCAAATTGTTTCAAGGCTGTGAAGTTCCATGCCCTTAACTCTCTGTAGAAAGGATGGGACTCACTAAGGATTCTGATTGCTTTTCTTTGCTGTGCATTAAAATAGCTGGGGTGCTTTTTAAAAATATCAGTACATGGCCCCATTCCAAACCAACTGAATCAGGGTCTCTAAAAGTGGGTGCTCTATACACTTTCCTTTTAATGCTGGTTCTAAAATGCAGCCAGACTCTGTGGACTCTTTGTACCAACCCTTCAGCATTCTAAGAATTTCATACTTATCCTAAAGCTCACAAGCCAGGAGACAAGAATCTATTCAGATGACTTCATGCTTACTTCAGACACACACACAAACACACACACACAAACACACACACACACACACTCCAACTTTGATCTGTGCTGAGTTGATTTTGAGGAATTTCTTGTGAATAACAGGGTATGCCCAAAGCCAACTTTTTACTTTTCTTACCATTTTTCTTTTTCATTTAAAAATAAAAACAATTTTGATTGAGGGATGGCTAGATACAGCTTGATTGATAAATTTTCACATCAGTATACAAGTGTGTTGCCATGACCCAGCTAAAATGTACAACATATCCAGGCCCCCAGAAGGCTAGTCTTACTAGTTTGAGATGATATAAGAGGTCAGCAGAATTCAGCAAATAACCTGTCTTCAATGCCTATCATGTTATTTTCTAATTGCATTTATGGCACCCATCACTGTACAAAATAAACAACTGGATGCAATTCTTGCATTTCTTTTGCAATTGGGTGTCATGCAATGTTTGTTTTGGCTCCTATTTTGTGAAGCTGTCACACAATCTTGTTCCTTTGGAAAACATGTGGCTAATCTTCCCTTTATGTTATGGCATTATTCATTCTCTAACCCCCCTCTGTGCTGGCTCCTGAGGGCAGAATGAGGTCTGTCTTCCTTACTCATGCCCTTACTTCTGTGGTTAAGAACACTTGCTGAATGAATGCTGAATAGAAATATGATATTTGGGTTATATCATGTAGCTAGAGGAGGGGGAGTATGGTTGAAGTACATTCTGAATGCACAGGAAGTACTCTCTGAATAATTATTATAAAAAAGCATTGAATGTGAAATAACTTAATATCGACTTAAATTTCAACAGAATAAAAGCTTACAGGGAGCAGCAGAAGCAGAGTGAAAGTATAATAGTTATAAGAAATAATAATGGGAGCTTTCTGGAGTTTGAATCTGAAATGTCTCACAAAAACCCACATGTTAAAGACTAGGTCTCCAGGTTGTGGTGCTGTTGAAAGGTGGTAGAGGCTTTAAGAGCTCGCTCTCTCTCGCTCGCTCTCTCTCTCCAGACTCATGAAAAACTCAAGCAAAGATGATGCAAAAGCAGAAATCCAGACATGCTTGTGAAGAGAAGTATAAGGTCACTGAGTTGGAAATAAGGCCATCTTGGGAAGAAATAAGGGGAAAATAAAGCAAAGTGATGGAGCTTAATTGACCAATTCTTAAAATTCAAATCCCTCGCTGCACCACAAAGAGCGCTTGCAAATTCTATTCTGTAAGCTGTGCGAAAGGCAGAGGGAAGGCTGAAGGCAGGTAGGCTGAGTGGGAGCTGCTGCCAGTCTCCCTGTGAACCTAGTTGGGGGTGGCTAGTAGTAACGACCATGAGCAGGCAAAGACGAAGGAATCCACTTGTTCAAAGTCACACCGAAGCCACTGGTATTAGTCATAGAAATGTGAAATTAGAAGCAGGTTGACACTGAATGGTTTTAGCTCCCTATTTTGTTTGGCACCAGGAGGTTAAGTGTCTGGTATTTGGGCAACATCAAGTGAACATCTAGAATGACTCAATAGTCCAGAAGAAAAAGGTAAACTGTCTGATCCCATTGCCTGCCCTGAGATACTTTGAATTAGTACAGGTAGCACTGAGCCAATTTACCTACCTGTACTTGCTACCTTCTAGACCTGGCTAATGTACTTATGCCTTCCAGGATAAATATGAGGATGCCTCTGGAGAAACTGGTGGGGCCACCACTTCCTGGCCAGGGATAAGGAGCTGAGGATCTTAAAGGTTTGGCTGAGGCCATATCTGCAAACATTTGACCATTCCTGATTGAGAGCCAATAAAGGAAAGCGCTAGAACCTCCCACAGGGGCACATCAGCCTATAATAGCACCAAAACTTAAAGAGCAGACCATTGCATCTCTTTACAAGGTGCCAACTGGTTAATAACTACGTTTGTATCTTATTTGTATATACGCCAGCAAAGCTGGGCACAATCAGAATGAATTCTTCACACAGGATCTGGTCATAGTCTAGAATCAATAAAATCCTTGCACTCCAAGGACAACATTTATTTCGTAAGTGTCCAGACACACGACTGGTGGTCCTGTTCCCCTGAACTGTCAAATACTGAACATTAGTGCAGGCAGAAGAGCAGAACTAAAGGGTGGCCACAGGGCCTAGTGCACCCAGAGACAGAGAGTGGGAGGGCAAATCCTGCCTCTCAGGTATTGAAGCAATGGACCGTGCATGTAAAAATAACACGATCCAACCAGGCCTCACCAGGCTCCCGAGGGAACATCGTGTTCCCACAGCAGCAAAAGATCCAACACAGCTCTTTCTGCCAAGAATGTCTCCAGGTAATTGTTTGGGTAATTTATGTCACTGGAGTGCACAATTTGTCATCTTTCCAACAGCGAAAACAACAGACAGACACATACACACAACAGAGAGGGAAATGGAATCAAAGCAGAGTGAGAAACGGTGTTCTGTTCCATGTGAGATATTAAAAGCATTGCATGGCCCCTATGATTTCTTTTAAATAAAATGAACCAGAGTCAGCCCTCCATATTGGTGAATTCCTTAGCTATAAATTCAACCAGCCTTAGGATTAGGTCTGTATTGAACATGTGGACATTTTTCTTTGTAATTATTACCTAAACAACTACGTAAAACAACTATTTGCATAGCATTTATATTGTATTAGGTATTATAAGTAATCTACGGATGATTTAAAGTGTACCAAAGGATGTGTGTAAGTTCCACACAAACACTGTGCCATTTCATATAAAGAACTTGAGCACCCACCAATGTTGATGTCTATGGGGGGTCCTGGAACCCATTCCCTGCAAATACCAAGGGACAAAGGCATTCTCAATACATGTATTTCTGCTCATTCTGGAGGTGCCAAAAAAGAAAAACCTTTTATTGCCACTAATATATGATTAAATGCATTTTTAATTTGGGAATTGCATTTTACTCATTAATTTATTCTTCGCTATTCCATAATAAATGGACCACATAAATATAAAATAATGAAGTTAAGAATGGTTGCTTTACCATGATTATAGCATAACCAGGCACTGGTTTCTGTATGGTAAGCCACTTTGGTCAACTGCATTGATTAAGTGGCAATGGTATCCCAAGTCTGCACAGGTTATAAATCCTGCATTTTAATCCAAAACATGCAACACAG
This sequence comes from Heterocephalus glaber, assembly GCF_000247695.1. The sequence goes on from NW_004624756.1 coordinate 13,797,818, forward strand.
AAATTTGGAAAAAGATTAATAATTTTAATCATATTTTGCCCTGTGTAAATCACTGTTGGGTTCCTATTCATCCAAAAAAATCTGTCATAATATTGTGGGAATTGGCAAAAATATAGCAGACACCAGAAGAAATCCAGTGAAGGTTCTTAAATCAATGAAAACATGAATAAAGTTGAAACTAACCCTAAGAGATACTGGAGAAGAGGCCAAGTGAGGTTTGGGATCTGTGTTAGTCAACCTTTCATTACTATAACAAAATACCTGTGATCATCAACTTATTGAGAAGAAAGTTTATTTTCCCTCACAGTTTTAGAAGTTTCAGTCCACAGTCAGTTGGCTATAGTGCACTGGGGCCTGTAGCGAGGCAGCACATCATGGCAGTTGCAGGTGAGAGAGGAAGAAGCCAGTTTTCTGTATGGCAGATGGGAAGCAAAAAAGAAAGAAGAGGAAGCTGGGTTCCTTCAAAGGCACCTGCCCAATGACCAAAAGATCTCCCACTGATATCCACTGGGGACTAAACTTTTAACAAATGGGCCTTAGGGGAAAATTTCCCATCTAAAACATGGCAGTGCCTCACCTCTTTCAGGGAACATCATCTCTAGAATCTCCACTCATATTCAGATCGTGCCATCTTGACCATGTGCACACTATCAAATTCTGATGAATGCAGTATGAAATTAGGGCATCTTGCACAGTCCTTGTACTCAGGAACAAGAAACATAATCCATTTGGATGGCTCACCTTCAATTTTGAGTAATCTGGGGAATGTTTCTATGGCATGGAAAAGAAAGGGCTGGAAATGAATTTTGCATTTATTTTCAAAGTGGATATCTTCAGTGTTCTTATGTAGTAAAGTGGTAATAACCAGAAATGGCTAACGTGTAACTATGTGCAACTCCATACTATTAGATCCAGCTGTAGCCTTCCCAGATAAAATATAGAAATGACCTATTAAGTGGTGATGTGGAAAAACAGAGAGGAGAAATGTGGAGGAGATGGACACTGTGAATGGGGTATGAAGAGTGAGAACTAAATTTGAGAGGTGTTTTCAGAAAGGATTAAGAACAACTGAAAAGGTGATCAGTAGAGTATACACAGAGGATCCTCAGTGGACAATTGAAAGGCAAATCACAGGGGTTCTTGCCAATCAGGATCACATTATAGTCTCTGTTTGCAACAACAAAGGATCATTGAGCAGCAACAACAAAACGTGTGCATGTGTCCTTTCATGCAAACACACACACTATTGAACCCTCATCCCTGGATCAGTCTTTGTTTCTTCTGTAGACAGATTGTTTAAGTTAAGGTAGGGAGGAATGTGTCCTCTAAGCTTAAAGCTGCAACAGAAGTATTTTCTTGCTTTGATATTCTTGACATTCCTTATATTGTCATGGAATTTGTTTGGGAGGAGCTCGACTGTAGAAAGTGCAGTGTGTCTTAAGTCTGAGACTCCCTCGGCAAACAAAGGTGGTGGCGTCCACTCATGCTACAGGCAAGTCTCTTGTCTCTGGCTATCAGGACAGGACAGGTGAAAAATTTGACTAGAACTACCTCTTCAATTGAAAATAAAACACCTATAAAGGTGAAAAATAAGTAACCAAGCCCACTTTACAGTCAGTGTTACGCAAGCATTTTAGACAGAATAATACAGGGCAGGATTCAGTGCTTGTCCATAAAGTAAGGTGGAGAGGAATGTTCTAGCTTACATGTTACCAAAAGGGCTCAATAGGATAGTACTAGGAATTCAGAGGTTTCTAAAAACCTGCGTGAGAATTCAGAGTAGTTCCCTGACCTCACTATAAGTTTAGGAGTTCAAGAGTTCCAATCCCACCTCTTATTGCTGAATGCACTACAGTTCCAGCTCCCAAATCCATCCTACACCCAAAGCCAGCTTCATCCACAGCCACACATTCTTTCATTGACTCATTGAACAAATATTTAATTTGCTTCTGGTAAGAGCTAGACACTCTGTTATGCTTTGAGGGTGTAAAGATGAAAAGACACAGAACCAAGGGTGGAGGGACATGTAAATCAGCAATCAGTGTGGCATGATAACTCACTGTGGTGGAGGGGTGCCCAAGGGGACCACCCAGGTGGGGGCACCTATCTCGGCCTGGAGCAAGAGGAGGGCTGGGAAATAGCATTCCAAGGAAGGAGAGCTAGAGGTGGAAACAGAAACAGATATGAAGGAACACAGTCCCGTGAGACAGAAAAAATTAGGAGTTATATGTGGAAGAGCAAGAGACATAATGTCATTTATGGTGGGGGGCCTTAAAGACTCTTGTGCTTATAAATGCTCTTTCATTGACTGGATCTTGAAGTAGGTCCATCTCTAATGACTTCAAACTAAGGGACAAGCTCTGTTCACATTAAAATATTTCTCTGAAGAGATAAAATATCTGAGCTCGATTAGCCACCAACATTCCAGCAAACCTTAGCAAGTCCAGAGAGAATGAAACATTAGAAAAGAAAGTGCTGAGGGAGAGAAAAAGAAAGTCAGCATCATTGACGGTGAACCTTACGGAGCTTTCAATGATACAAGCATCCCACTGCACAATGCATACCATAGGTTCGCCACCACTGGGTCATAAAAGGGATTGACAATGAGCCAGTTCCATAGGACACCCTGAAAGCAGGGAAAGTGGTACTGGGTGCTTGCACCAGCAGAGAAAGAATCGAAAGTATATATTAAACAGCAAAAAGAACCTTAACACAAAACAATACTATTATGACTAGTAATTTAGCTAGCTACTGGGAGACTGGAAAGCTCTCCTCATAACTGCAGAGATGTGAAGGAGAAAGCAGTCTTCTACAAGCAAGTTCTCATTTACATTGCTCTAAACATCTGACCTATGTTGTGATGCATGAACCCAGAGTTAGAGCCACCATATCTCCTTCTCTCAAGCCCCCTTGCCAGACAGGTGGCCTGAAAACAATGCCTCTGAATTGTTCAGGGCAGGAGATCAATTGAGGGTCTTCTCAAAGCATGGTCTCTTATTCAGTAGGTGCAAGGTAGGGCCTGAGAATTTGCACTGACCAGGATATCCCAAATGATTTCGATCCTGCAAGTCTAAAGTCCATGCTCCCCTGGAGTCACTGACATCTAGAAGCCGACCTCTGAGGCGTGTCTCATGTTTGTCTCCTCCTTCTGCTTCCACTTTAGTTCAGGTTTTCTCTGCCTTTGCTATAGAAAAAACAATTTCCAGGCTCTATCCATCCTCTGCACAGCATCAGAGTGTTTTTTTAAAAAACTGTGTACAGCCGTGTTACACTTTGCTCAAGTCCCTTCAAAGGATCTTCTTCGCCAAAGAAGTTATTTTGAATGCACAAACTCTACAGAAATCCAATACAAGTTTAAATACCTCTTATTTTGAAATGCTTGGGACCAGAGGTGTTTGCAATGTTGGAATATTTGCAAATGCATAATAAGCTATGCATTAAACGGGGAAAAGACCCAAGTCCAAACAAGAAACTCATCTGGTTTATGTACGCTTCCTACACATAAGCCTGAAGGTAATTTCAAATGACGTTTTTAAATAATTTGATGCATGAAACAGTTTCGTGATGAGGAACTGTGACATTGTGTCAGAGCTCAAAAAGTTTCAGATTTTAGAGCATTTTGGATTTTGTAATTTCAGGTGAGAGAGGCTCAACCTATATTCAAAATGTATTCAGCCAAAGCCAAGGGAAAAGCCTTAAATCTCTAGTCTCAGTTGCTTGGCTTCCTGTTTCCTAGCAGTAGCCCTGCGATGCCGCTGTGCCGTCCTGGACTCGGGTGAAGCGCGAGTCCTACAATTCAGTCCAGACCACTTCAGCCTGAAACACCCAAGGATCCCCTTTCCTCCTTGGCACCATGACTAGAAATCTGCTTCCTTGTAGAGCTGTCTTGAAGATTCAATTGGGTCTTTTGCACAACCTAATGCTTAAGACAGAGAAGGTACTTAAAAATGTTTGTTCCTCAAAACTTTGACTTAAAACATCTTTCCCATAGTAAGTATAATAATCACGTGAATATTGTTGAGCGCATGAGTGGTTTTATGTTAGGCCCCCTTCCTGTGAGCAGGCTTTGCTTTGGTTGGGGGTGGGAGGGTTATTCAAATGGGATGGAGGACAACCCTAAGAAGCCAGAGAGAGGATGGGGAAATCACCAGGGGAGTAAGGAAGTTATCCGAAACATGCATCCTAGGCCATTGAAAGAAAGATGGGTCAGTTTCACAATACTGCTAACCACCTGCCTGATAGCTTTTGTATTAATAAATCTTAGTCTCTTAGAAATTTTGAACAAGATGAAAATTACTAGATGAAAATGACATTTGTTATGCAAAAGGTGATAAAAAAATATGGTGAATATTTAGATTTTTAAAAAATATATATACTAAAAGACACATTAGCCTTGCTTCGGGTACATGTATTCCTTCATTCTTGTGACTTTGTTAAGCAGTCCTGGAAGTTCTCTTTCATGCGAGTTCTTGCAGGGTATGATCAAAAATTCAGTGAATGCCGCTGGTGAGTGCCACCCAGTGGAGATTTGGCCTTGAAAAACATCACAGCGTGTCCTCACCCATCTCATTCCAAGGATCTGGCACCATGTGACTCGTGCCTCTTCCGCAAAGTCAAAACAACCATGAAAAGTAAGCATTTTCAATCAGTTCAGGACATGGAGGCAGCCACACCAGTGCAACCAAAGACACTCACAGAAGAGGGTTTGCAGAAAAGGTGCACGAGGGATGGGTAGAGGTACTCAAAGGGATAGGAAGATCTGTGGAGGGCAATTAATGGCAATGTGCCTTTTACTGTAATTATTTTTAAAAATTTAAACACAGTGTATTTTTCAATGACACCTCCTGTACTCAAAGTGACATGTGCACTCTGAAGCGACAACCTTCCTGGAATAGAACTCAGCCCTATCAGCCTTATTCTGCCTGTTTCTACAGCAACCATTAGGGAGGAAGCAGGAACTTGGACCACTGCGTTTTGTGGGTACAGGTACCATTCTGGTGCTGGAGAACTCCCCACTGGAGGGGAAAAGGGAGCCAAGCCCTGACTTAAGTGCGCCTCCTTATCTACACCTTTCTGTATTTTATCCCATAACCCATCTCCTTGCCTCCCAGAGTCTATGCAGAATCCACCCCAAAGGGGCCTCTGCTGACTGGCTTTGGACCTTTCTAGAATCATTCTTCCTTGACTCTCCACAGCACACAGCTTCCACAACTGGTTGCAAGGTGCCCTCAGGCAGCCCAAAGGAGTGGTCTAAAACAGATGGTCCCATGCTGCTTATCTTGCCTAAATGGACAGCTCTGTGTGAAACCTGAACCTCACTGCCTCAAGGATTTCAGCTGCCTGAGGTTCCTGGTGAGATTAGGAAGCCAGGCTGGGGACAGGACGCTCTCCCTGTCCTCTACAAAGCGTTTTCTCCTCAGGAGATTGGGCCGGTCCCAATGTGAGGCCACCATGCAAGTACTGGGTTCCCTAGACTCGCAGGAGAATGGCCTCAAAAGATCCTATTAAGCTCCACCATCTCAAAGTCTCCTGCAGTGCTACTAACGCAAGACAATAATCTGCTCTGCAGAGTTAATAATTAGTTACAACCAGTGACAAGGCAAACACATGCCCAGCTCCAGGGGACAGCAGGGAGACCATGAACATGCGCACAGCTGAAAGGCTGGCAAAGCAGGCGAAAGTCAAACAAGGGTGAACAAAGGCATCCATCCAAGTCCACAGACTCTTGAGGTCATTCATGCCAGGAAGACTGGACACACACCACAGACAACTGTGCGGTCTCACTGTCACACTCTGAGCAGCTGTCAACACTGTGGACTTGCACAACATGAGGACTGTGGGAAGCCATGTATTTCCACCCTCTGGGACCCACTGCAGCAGTCCCTATGGGAGCTCCCCACAGAAGCATGGCTAATGTCATTTTCCCCTAATGTGACAATAGTTGGTAGTCGGTAAACACAGAGACATGGCCATTCCCGGTGCGGTCCTTAGGGATAGGGAGGAGATGGGTGTCTTCCCCCAGCTGTCAGGAGAAACCCTTCTCAGACTCACTGGTCTGGCTCACTCACTTGCAGTGTGCAAAGGGGCAAAGGAGCCCTCTCTGAACACTTTGCTATCTGTGGAGAGAGAAAGTGATATTGTGGGAATGGAAAGGTTTAAAATCACTTTTGTATGATTAGCTGTAAAGTCACGGCAGCTATGTAGTGGGTGGAATTTACACACAAATATTTGCCTCATTTGTACTGTTAGAGAGCAGCATGTCCACACAAAGGAAATTTCCTGACCACTGCAAGGTACCATGAAGCATCACCGTCTTTATATCACAATAATTTTAATGGAATTTTCCCCTCACCTCTATTGCAAGTTCCCTTGTCAGTTAATTAAACAGAGTACCAAGCATGAATAGCCTTTATAGGATAACCAGGGAAATTTTTCACTACAACAATGAAAAGGTTTCCTCCCCTAGACAGAAATGCTCCTCAGGGTCTGAAGTATGGAGTCCTTTGTCTCTCTCCTCTGCAGCGCAGGTGGCTGTGTACTTTGAACTTTCTATGCTATGGCATGGATCTGTCCCCCATTTTCAGCTGCTGCTTCTAATCTGCCTGGATGGGCTGAAAACGGGAAATACCAGGCTTGTTAAATGATGTTGAGCATGAGGGGCTGGGGCTCTGAGTGTAGGACTGAACAGCTGAATGCATCACAACATGGCTTAGATTCGATGCTTGGATGATGCTGGCTTTGTGCACTGGGAAACAGTCTTAGTCCTGCTCTCCTTGGTGTGGCTGGGGTTGCCAGGCAGCCACCTGGGGTGGTTCACCCCAGCTTGGTAGATAGGTGGTACCCGTTCTCTAACAAGGCAGCATGGAAGTCATTAGAAGGCGCAAGATGTCAGAGAGTCTCAGACACTGCTGTGGAGCTAAGGATTCAGATGTCCTCTGACACTGGAAGAACTTGCAGTCCCTGTGGAAAGCCTCCGGGTTTCCTGGTTGCTGGAGGAGGAAGGGTGGTGAGGAGGTGACATTCCAGGGTGCCCAGCCTTGGCCTTGGGGAAAGCACACTTCGGGTGGGGCCTGCTGGGGTGGGAGAAATGACCGTGTACTTCCTTAGGTTAAAAAAGAGAGGGAAATAAGACACAGAGATTATATTCCTGCATTAAAAAATAATAATAAAAAGACAGATCATTTTACTTCTGATAAAGTCCAAATGTGTCCGCAAGGAATGCAATTCCTAGTGTGGCCCTTTTCTGACCCTCTGTCTCACCACTTCCCTGACAGAGATGAGAAGCCCCGTGGCTGTTGCTGAAATGCTTACTTAATGTGGAATGAATGAATGAACGTTTAACTGAGGAAAGCAGCCTCACGGAAATGTCTGGATTGAAACAGGACCGCTTTCCAGCTTTCTCCCAGTGAGAGCAGAGGGAGGAGGTGCTGTGGGCTGCGTGTTCACCCGTCAGGCATGCACCTCGGGCCTTTGTGGTGTCATCAGCAAGAACAGGATAGAAGGACAGACAGCTGCTCCAGGGCCGCTTCCCTGGACCAAAGACCAGCTTTGCCTTCCCTTGGCAGGAATGGCAGGAAACAGTTTCTTTTGCAAAGAAGTTGTAGAATAACTTCTAATACCTTATGGCTCAGTAGGACCCTAGGGTTGACAGCAGTTGGTGGAATATTTCAAAATAGTTCAAGAGGCTTTTGAATGTTCCCAAGACAAAGAAATGATGGCTGTTTGGACCGATGTTTGTGCTAGCACAGGCATCGGATCCTTACACATTGTATACATGGACTGAAATGTCAGCTATGCCCTATAAATATGTGTAATCACTGTGCCAATTTTTTAGAAAACATAATTTTAAAAAACAGACAAAAATAGAAGTTGTTTGTGCCAGAGGATTGCTAATGGTACTGACAGTGTCCCTGGAACATAGCATTTCTGATCAGTGCTGAGTGCCTTTGTGTTGTCTACAGGCCAATTCCGAGTTGATGTTTTTGCTTTTGCGTGTTCATTTTAATTTATTCAATTGAGGTATAATTTAGTTACTCTGAAATCACAGATCTTAGTGTTGTAGTGCAATAAGGTTTGACAAATATAGCCACCCACATAAGCCTGCACCCCTAATATTTGTGTCACCCTGGAAGGTTCCCATACTTCCCCTCCCAACCAATCTCACGTAAAAATAAAATCCTAGCTGTTCTGCAGCTTCCACGTTGGTCAAATCAGATTGGCCTCATGACCTGCAAACAGTGAATAACAGATCCAGGGGTTAAAAAATGTTTCAGTTCACACTGACAACACGGAATTAGAGAAGAGAGATGCATCAAAATGTCATTAAAAATTCAGATACCGGACCCCATTTGAGTGCCTTTAGATGAGAATATTTCTTGGAATGAAATCCTAGAATATGTATTTCAGGGAAAGTATTGGTCTCTGGGAATTCTGACCCAGAGTGGGACAGGGGGTGGCACGGGTCACACTACAGGAATCACAGTGACCCTCGCAGAGGTAACTATGGATAGATGGGGAAATGGCACTAGCAGTTTAGTGACTCATCCAAGGTCACAAGCTACATGCATGGAGTGGCGTGGCTTTGCTGGAAGTGGACTAGCAAAGGCTGGACACAGTCACCCATGCTGGCTCACAAGGCCACTTGCCCTAAGTAGAAAGGGAACATCTGGAGCAGCCTCGTGGATAATCACCCTGCATAACAGTTCTGGAGGCAGCAGAGGGTGGGGACACGTGTGTCAGACAGAACATAAGAAAGGACTCCATGGCCACATCTGTAATCCCAGCACTTGGGGAAACTGAGGCAGGAGGGATCACAAGTTTGAGTCCCACCTGTCTCAAAATTAAAAAATAAAAGTAAAAATGGCTGGATGTTGCTCAGTGGTAAAGAATCCCTGGGTTCAACCCCCAGGACCATTAAGAATTAAAAGCAAAGCACCTATTTATCCCTTCCTGCTGAGTATCTCTGAGCCACAGCCCTGAGGACTCACAGGTGACAACATAATCCACCCCACCTTGCTGTCCCCAGTCTGGACAGTGCATCAGAGCAGCATGGCTACTCTGTGGCCAACAGGGAAACACTGGTGCCGACCACTTAGCAGTCCCTGGAATCCTCCAGCTGCCTGCTGAGGGGACAAATAAACAAGGCGTCAGAACCTGATCCATAAACCCAGGGTCCACCGCCCACCTCCCCAGCTCCACTGCAGAGCTGGCAGCATTGTGCTGGCACTCGGAGAAGAGCTGTCCTCCCTCTCCACACACAGATGAACTCAAGCTGCTGTGAGTCACAACAACCTTGGTACCCATCTGCTGGGTCGTCGATATGCGCGGTGGGGCCTGCGTGGAGGAGGCCGGAAGAAGCCATCAACACTCCGGAAGGCACAGAGCCTCTGTAACCCTGACTTTCTCCTTTCAACCAAAGGGAATATGGAGTGACCAGAGCCGAGGAGAGACAGGGCTTGAGAGCAGCCCAGAAGCCCATCCACGGCGTATGACACACCAGTCAGTTACCCAGCACCACCGCGTCCTTCCGGCTCCAGCGACTGCCTAGTCCTTCTCCCAGCCCCTCACAACTCTTGTCCCATCCAGTGTGGATCCATGGGTCTCCAGTGATGGCTCATGCACTGAGGCTACATGAGCAGGAGCGGGCAGTGAGCTGTGGAGAGCATAGTCCCTCCCTGGACCATGCCTGGACACTGTTGTCCCTGGAGCTGGGCCAGCCACCGCCATCCTTGAGCCTCAGTTTCCTTACTTGTAAAACATATGGTTAAATTAACTGCCTTTCACCTCCCGTCTGTCACTGTGGGTTACAATCTAGCTCTCCCAAACCAAGGACCTTGAATTTGCTTGTTATGTTTCCTTTCCTATCAGGTACAGGCACACCGCCAAGATGGGCAAAGGTCTAGCAATCATTCTGGGTAGGACGTAAGACACCTGTTTCTACTATCTTTAATGGTAGCGTTCTTGCCTTATTTATCTTTACATTTTTAGGACAAAGTAGGTGTTCGGTAAATGCTTGCAAAATGAATTCACCATTCCTACAAAAGCCAGACTGTTGTGTGACCTGTTTCTGACTTTCTTCCCTATTCAGAGAAACCCTGAATACCTACCAACAAAAATGGACAAGTTGCTGCAATCATTATTGGCTCTCCAGAAACTTTTTAAGAAGGGGAATCGGACATATAGCCCTCAGAAACTCTCCTTCAATTCCTCTTCTCTGCTGCTCTCATCTGTTGCTGTTCATGCACCTGTTGAGCTTCAGAACCTCACTGTTCCCCCTTTTACACCCCAAAAGCTAAGTGTGAACCCCTAGAGGTGAATTTTCCTTGCACATGTGGAGAGTAGGGGCAAAGAGAGCACTGTTTTTAGCAGCCTGGGGCTGAGGACAGGGTTGGAGGAAAGAAGTTACAAGCCCTGTTTATTCACTATTTTCTCTCTCATAAGTAAGTGCCAGTATGAGCAAAGGGACATTGGGCGACTCTCTGCAGCTTCAGCTGTGGAAATTGACCTCTGACTCATGAATAGTCTTGAAGAAGTTACTGGGATGCTATAATTTCAGAAGGAGTCGAAGCCCTAGCCTCTTGCTATCAACCTACCATCCATTACTCTAAATCTATACCTCCATTGCTTAAATCTCAGAGATTTCTGTGGTTCATTGGGTCAGTTAATAACAGAAGTGATGTGGCTGGTAACTCTGTGAGGACTTAGGCAATCACCCAGCTTCTCCAATGCTTGTGTTAAATTGAGAGAGGGAGGTATTAAGCCATGATTCTGCCAGAATAGCTCCTAACCCCATTGCTCCTTCATCCAGTGGGGATAATTAGGGCTATTGTGAGATTTAAATGGAATAGTGAAATATAAAAACATAAAAATATAAAAATTTTGACCCATATCTAGTCTCCAATAAATATTCATTATTATTTCTAATGCTATTCTCTAATTTTTCTCTGAGCTCAATTAGCTCTCTGATTCAAACTGAGACTACATGGGTGAGGAAAGTGAATAAAACACTCCCGGACAGCCAGTGAGTGGGCAATTGCCAGAGTCTGGAAGGGAAAGGCTTTGTTAAGCTCTTCTTTGGTTAAATAATTTGGTTCTAATTGGGAAGAGAAAAGCATATGAAATAAAATGACCCAGGAGGAAATCAACATTCCATACTCCATGTGTCCTGGAGTCTCCCGTTTCACCTGTTAGGAGCCCAACAGGAAAGGCCGAGGAGAAAGCCCTTATCAGCTGGCTACTCTCTAGGTGAGGATGATAAACCCTGCCCTCTTCCTCTCTGTGTTTAGGGGCATCATTATGTGGAATTTAGCTGCCTGCAGTAGCTTCCAGGACTGTGTCTACATCCCTCCAGGATGAGGACCAGAGGCGCTGTGTGACAGCAGAAGTGATTTGCAGTGATTTGTCAGCTTCCCACTGACTCTGTTTGCCCTTTTGTCAGGGCTACTGGTAACAGCTCCTCCTCTGTTTATTTGTTTGTCAGTAGGTACATGAGATCATATCAGCTGTCTGCCAGGGGTTCTCCAAAAGACTGCAGAGAAAGGGGTCACTTTACCAGCCCTGACCTACCCAGATGTAAAACTAAGCTCTTCAGCCACATAAGCAAAGAAAGAAGAAATAGCCAGGTATTTCAGGACAGCAAGGACTGAAAAACTGGCCTGTGAAAATGGGTCCATTAAAAAAATCTGGGTGGTTGAGGGGGAAAAAGCCCCAATTTCATTACAAATTAGGACAGATCTGCACCTGTTCCTCAGACCGGCAACCTGGGGTGAGACTGGAATCAGCTTAACCCTTCTCCTTTTACTCCTTTGTCCTGTCCCTTCCAGCCTTTGGTATGTGGCCCTACCAGAGTGGCTGAAGTGGGCAGCCCTAAAGCTCCCTTCATACAGGGTTTCAAAGGGAACCCTGGAAGGTGAGAGGATTCACTTTTTCCCCCTGAGTGCATGTTTTAAGCAGCCTCAAAGGGCTCTGACAAAAACCCACTATCACTCCTTGTTGGTTTATCCCATTTTTCTCATGAGATGAGAGAGTCTAAGAGAGAGAACAAGGGCTTTGGGATCTTCAGAGTTTTGGCTATGTCTATTTACTACTGAGGGGCGTTATGGCAAATGATTTAGTCTCTGAGGGCTATCTTTCCCATCCTGGATAATCATAATACGTTTAAAATAATAAGAGCATTGCAGAGCTGCTGTAAAATGTGAACATGAGATAGTAGATGCCCAGCACTCAGGCACAAGCAAATATGGGAGAAGCTTCACATTGTCTACGGATCTTGGGCCGATGGTCAGGCCTGGTCAGATGGGCCCCTCCTCTCAGACACCCCTAGCTTTGTACAAAATTCTTGGTTGGAACTTGAAGGAAGGGAGCCGACCTCACAGCCTATCAGCACACGGTGGGCCAGTTTCCCTGGCTAAGTCAATAAGTTACTCACTAAAAACATAATACCTACTCTAGGCGGTTTCTGTTTGCAGTTTGGAATTATAGGTATAATATAACAATTGCCATCAGAATAAACACGCTAATTCAAACAAATAAGTGAACCTCTCGAGTTTTATGATCCCCTTCTAAATGACTAGGAACACCTGAACCTTTATGTATATAATAACAAGTAGAATCCAAAGGCTGGAATTCCCCTGGCCATTTTTATGGATACTGTAGAGTAAACCTGTACTCCTGATTGATCCTGGTCATGACAGATTTCAATCCACAAAAAGTCAATCAATGAGACAAAAATAAATGTGATTTAAATGGGGGATTATTTCTAAGGCAAAATTGCCAAGGGATGTCCTGCATTTCCAAATTAATGAATCTTTCGTGAAAGACTTCGCCAGTTTTTTGTTTCACCATTAATAGTGACATTCATTCATTCATTTGTTCATTCATTAATTCATAAAACAAGAATGTATCCATTCTGTATCAGACACCATGCAAGAGTCTGAGGATACAGAGACCTACATTAGACACACATTCATGCTGGTCTCTGCCTACCAGCTCTTGGCTGGGTCAGGAGCCACATGAAGCAGGCGTGTGGATACACAACAGCGAGAGGATCTTGGGGCAGCTCCCTTCCAATGAAGAGCATCAGAAAACTTGCTCTTAAAGAAATACAAATGGCCAATAAGTATACGGAAAATAATGTTCAACTTCTTTAGCCATACACTCAAAACTGCATCAGGACCCCGTCTCACCCCAGTCAGAATGACTATCATTGAGAATACAAAACACAATAAATGCTGACAGGGATGTGGGGGAAAAGGAACCTTTCTACAGTGCTGGTAGAAATGTAAATTAGTACAGCCACTGTAGATATCAGTATGGAGATTCCTCAAAAAACTAAGCTCGAGTTTGATCCAGCTACACCGCAGCCCAATTCACAATAGCTAAGCTATGGAATCAGTCTAGGGGCCCACCAACAGAGGATGGATAAGGAAAATGTGGACATATGCATTAAGGGGTATTATACGACCATAAAGAAGAATTAAATCATGTCATTCACAGGGAAAATGGGGAGAATTGGAGATGCTATTAGGTGAAACAAGTCAGACTCAGAAAGACAAATATCACGTGTTTTCTCTTATATGTGGAACCTAAAAAAAAAGAAACACAGAGAGATGACGTGAAGGTAGAAGGGAAAATATTAGAAAAGAGGAAGGGAACAAGGCAGAAGAGAAGGCAAGGAAGTAGTGAGGGATAGAAATGATCAAAGTATGTTACATGTATGTACAACTTTGCCAAAATTAGATCCAATAGTCTGCATCACTAATTTTTACTAATAAGAAAGAATGAATGGAATTTATTAGAAGGAAAAGAGAAAATGATGAAAATCTTGGCAGAGGGAACAGATTGAAGGCATCAAAGTGCAATAGGTGTTCCAGACATAACAATAGTACATGACACACATGGCATGAGTGTCTGCGTTTGTGTACATATGTGTGTGTGCACATGCATGTGCCTAGTGGGACATGGGGCCACAAACGTGGTAGCCAGAGTCCACTGCGGGAAGTTTAGAACAGACAACTGAGAAAGAGAAAGAAGCAAGTATAAAATGCAAGAGGGGAGATAAGTCTAACAAAAGAAGGAATTTCTCTCAAATCGCATATATTTGAACTTTGGGGGAGGGGGGAGGGGGAATTGTAAGAATTCAGGTCATTGCTGGATGAAGTCCAAGGCCAGGGAATGATTGTACTGGGTACCTGCTTGGCCTTGCTTGGTTCTCACACCCATGTCTATGCAAGCTCCTGAAGGTAGGGTGCACAGTTAATAGCAAGGAGGGAGTCCACCTAAAGGTGTGTTTAGACCTCTGTGGTTTTGCCTGCGTGGTAAAGGAGATGTTACAGAACAAAGGCGTACCTTTCAGTTTTCTCCCTCTTTGGTTTCAGTATTGAAAGCATGTTTTTTTCTTATTCTTCACTTCAGCAATCATACACATGATTGTTTAAAATATGGAAAAGAAGCCTCACTGAAGGAAAGAAAACTTTCTATATGCGTTCTGTATATAATACATACAATGTGCTCTTTCATAATTCACTTCTGCTTTTGCCTTTGTGTTTAGACATGATTTCCCATCCATGAGATCAGATAAAAATAATTCTTTCATATCTTCTTGTAGCTCTTATATATAGTTTGTAGTTTTTGCATTGAGCTTGTAAGTTTATGTTGAATTTCTTTCAACGAGCAATCTTGGTTTATTAGACTCATGATACATTGAGTATGTTTATGAGTCTTAGGCTTTTTTTCCGTGAAGCCTCTTTGCGGGAGGATGCTGAGGATGGCACCTTGGGCCTTGCACATGCTAAGCACTAAGTCTATCTCTGCGGTGTATTCTCAGTCTCAAAGGCACTCATTTATTCTTTCATCTTACTGGTTGTGTCTATTGCCCGTGTGTGTAGATACCCGCATGTAGGCATGTTTCCCAGGTGGTTTTCTTGCAGTCCTCGTAAAATGCCACTGCTGAAGCTATACCTTTGGCTCCTGTCATTTCCGTCCCTGAACTGGTTAGCTGAGCCTGGGCCTCTGACTCACAGACCATGTTCCCAAGTCACTGAGCTGTTGTCGACCACTTTGAGACTCACAGCGTGGCCAGCAGAAAGTGCCCAAATGCTGGTCACTGGCGGTTTCCAACAATCGCCACGAATATGTCTGATGCATTCCATTACAGGATCTCCTGGATGCCTGCCAAGCCAAGGAGGGTGGAACACCTCAAAGGCCATCGCCCACCCATCCTCCCCCTCCCTTGAGCAATGACAGACCTTCACTCATTCCTTAAGCAAACATGGTGCTCAGGGTTAGGGGCTGAGTGAGAGAGTCCCTGCCTCAGGTACTCCCCCGCCCTTCTGTAATGCTCCCAAGGAGGGCTTGAGTGACCTCACTCAGTGACATCATGGGAATCTGCCCAATCTCATTCCATTTACTCAACAAATATTTGCTGAGCTCCTAGTATTTGCCAAGAACTGTGCTGGGTGCTGGGATGCAAGACCTCAAGGAGCTTGCTGCTGAGTGGAAGATAAGTAAATAGGTGGTTACACCACAGTGTGATAAAAGCTAAACCAGGTGAAAGCATTGGACCTTAGATGTTATGTGTCTCTGGGTTATTCAGCCCCACCTGCTTATCAGCTGTACTAACAAAAGCATTTCTTTTACATTTAAAGTCATGGCAAAAATCAACTGTAAGCTGGGCCGGGGATTCAGCTCAGTGGTTCCACTGCCTGCCTCGAAATCCCAGGGTCCCGAGTTCATTCCCCAGTACCCCCCCCCCAAAATAAAGATCAACTATAATCTTGTTCACCTAAGACTCTTGAGAATTGCCCTCAGCTCCCTTTAGACCTAACTTCTAGAATTACAAAGGAAACGCTCTGGGGTACACGAATGAATGGATGAACACATGGTTCAAAGAATTAAAAAAAGCCAGAGATGAGTGGACGCTGTGCTGGCCTCACCCAGGAGTTTCATCCACTGCTCGGCCCCTTAGCAGTCAATACCAAGAGCAGCCGCTGGAAGAGATAACAGAAGCCAGGCACCAAAGTGCTTTCTTTTCCCTTTATCCCAGTGACCCAAATCCATGGGCCCTGCTAGTGTTTGTTTTGACTTCTTGGCCCTAAAGCCCGAGGCAGCTCCTGTCTGGTAAGCTGGTTAGTTGACAAATGTTTTAATACATGAATTAGCAAGCTTCTGTGTCACCTATTAAGCCAGCCACCCAAGGAAAACAACAGAACGGGCTTCCCTCACACCCCAAACTCCAACCAAGCCCTGGGCATGCTCTGATAAAAATCTCAGAAGCATGTGCACTCCCACTTTTTCTCTTTCTACTTTCACATGAACTGAGAGAAAAGATTTAGGTGGAAAATGAAATACAGGTTATGAATGTAGCTACTCTATAGCAGTCTTCCAAGCAAATTTGCTGGAGAGATTTAAGATAATAAAGGTTAGAGATTTCTTTTGTATTTTTGTGTCTCCTCTTTTTCTTTCCTGGATGCTCTTTATTGTCCAAGAGCTGAATTTAGAGCAGATCTTTGCTTCCTGGTAACCTCCTTAATTTGAGTTGTTCTCTTCCATCTTTATTTTTAGCCATCAGCTGATTTCAAAGCTGAGTGTGGTGTCTCCTGTGTAGTCTAACACTTGAACTTCATTTCCAGAGAAATAATCTTCTTATATCTAGCAATTCACACTTTTAAACTATATAACATTGTCATTAATGTGGTAGTCAGCATCTGTCTACAGCTCTTTCTGTTGCTATCCTGACCATTCTCTCTCCACTCTGATCTGCCAGGAATTTATTATACTGTCAAGACACACACAGTTACACTTTCAAAGATAATTAGAATCCAGTTCTTGTAGCTTTCCTACTTTGCCTCAATTCATCACCGCCTTGATTAACTACCAGCTCTGTTCAAAGCTGCATGCCTGTGGACTTCTATGAGCAGAAAAATAGCAGAGGACACTTTCTAAGTAATAGGATCTTCTAGATTCAATTCCCTCTCACCTCTATTCCCTGTTCTGCTCCCTTAGTCACATATACAGATGCCCAAGCATCATGGCATGGAAGGACAGGTAGCCATCCATGGATGGCTGCATATACTCTCTCCTAAATTGCCTTCCCAGAGCTTCTTTTGGCTTGAAATTCCACTGATCAGAGAACAATTCTGCCCCACCAGACCACTCTCTCCTCTGCCTCCCTCAGGAAGGTTCATTCGATAAAAATAAAGCACATTGCTGATCGATTTCCTTATCCTTTCCAAGGCAAAGAGAGAAGGAAATGAATAAGATTCTTTGCAAACTATTCCCCACCGTATTGTTATGAAATCTCAAAGGGATTCTTAGTTGCTAAGTTTTCAATCTATTTTAAATTTCTCTTTTTACTCTATGGCCTCTCCCTGCATAACCTTGCTCATTCATCCATCCATGCATTCATTCCTTATATATTTATTAATACCTACCTTTTGCCAGAGATCATTCTAGGCCCTGGAGATACAGCATGACATAAATAATAAAACTGAAGCTCCTATAGGATTTGTGTTCTAGCAAGAGGAAAAAGTAAAAGGAGCCCCCATATAATGTCTGTAATGTAAGGAGGATGGGGGCAGGATCGAGGGGTGAGAGAGAAGGAATGTCCATGAAGAAAAGATAGGAGGCGTGTGATCTCCAAAAACATGGCAGTGAGGAAAGACTTGAGCAATAGGAAGGGTCCATTAGGTGGAGACATGAAAGAAGAGCTTCAAGGCACACCAAATAGTTAAGACAAACATCTGACATGAGAAAATGCTTCAGGCACTCAGGGAACAAAAGGAGGAAAATAAAATAGTGAGGAAGAGGGAGGCAGCTGAAGATGAGCTCAGAGAAGAATTCAGGGACCCATCAGGCAGGGACTCATTGGCTAGATTTTGTGTCAAATGAAATGGGTGCTGTTGAAGAGTTTGGAGCAGTTTTACTTGGTTTTCACAGGACCATTTGGACTACTTGGTGGAGGAAAGATGGTTGCAGAGCCAGGGTGAAAGACAGAAGCCAGGTAGGAGCCTTTTTCCACAGTTCAGACAATTGATGCTAGCAATCTGATGTGACTGTGGTATCTATGCTTGATGCTTTGTCCACCCTTTCTTCCCACCCACCCAGATGAAACTCCACATCCCCCTAAAAGATACAGAAAGGCCCTATCAACTGCTGTCTACTGTACTGCAGACCTTCCTGTGGGGACTGAAGAGGGAGACAATAGCACAGTCACTACAGCAACCCATCTTAAGAGCATCATCTGACCTTGATGGCCTCCTTAGCCCTGCTTGGCAGATAGCTCTCTTCTCCTTCCTGCATCCCTGCTCCTTATGTTTCAGATTTCCTTTCTATCATGCAAAGATGTTCATCTTTGACCCAGCTCTTGATCTCCAATGAAAACATAATTAAATTCCCCCAGGATTTGGAAAATAAGGTACCCTTCCGTTATCAAGATCTACTCTCCCATGAAGATAATGTAGGAACTCTCTACCGTTATTTGTGTGAGTTTTTGCTTTTTCACTTCATACTTCAAACCGTTCATCCAAAGCATTTTCTCCAAAAAATATTCTGCCAGAATCTATTATATATTTTTATGAAGAACTAGAAGTGAGGAATTCAAAGGCTGCAAATAGGAAGAAATGATAAAGAGATGGAAATGCTAACTATGTGAATTTGATCATCATACACTGTGCACATACCGAATTTTCCTATTGTACCATGTAAATACGTATAATTATTACTTATCAATTAGGAAGAAAAATATTACTAGTAATAATAAAGAAAATTTTGCTGGTTGAAATTTTCTACATGTTTCCACATCTATGTTCAATATATGTTTGATCTTTTAGTAACTCTGTTTGCTTATGATGATGTCTTCCGGTAGAATTAAGTTTCCTAAAATCAGACCATCTCGCTTATTCCCATAATTTCACCCTTTGCATGGAATCTGTCACTTAACAAATGTTGATAAAGCAAAACCTAGCAGACAAAAATCTTTAGCTACTATCTTTTGATAAACTACATTACTACATAGATTTGGGGCTGATGGATTGATATTTTTGTGAGTTTTGTAAAACTGCAACAAAACTGGGAACTCAAGATTTTGAAGCAGAGTATAGCAGTTTAAATATCATAGGTCTTAGCTGAGACAGAAAAACAATCCCCACCTTGCTCCCCTCCTTCATTCCCTTCATCCCTGGATAGTTTATACAGCTTACCAAGCTGCCTTCTTAGTCCATTAACTCCGTTGCCTGCAGTATTCTCTGAGGGGAACTTTCATTGTTCCACGGAGAATGGAAACATGTCAGAGATGAAGATCCAGTCTCTCCATGTTCTGCTCAGCACCCAGGACACATTGCTGTTGGTATCACCCTAGGATGTGTACTGACCCTAGCATTCCATCTAATCTTACTGAGCAGAAATTGGATGAACTGCTTCAAGCAGTAGATCTCCCAAATCTGTAGCATCTGGTTACAGAATTTTGCAGGAAAGATGACAACCGCTGATTGGCTGTCCTGTGTTCTACTCTCACCATCTCTCTGTGGACATCTCTTTGATGTAGGATTGGGAATCAATGGCAGCCACTAGGCAGCAGCAAAGTTGGCTGCCTCATCTCATTTGTGAGAGGGAGCTTTAAAAAGGTATGTGGCAGCCACACATGATGGTGCATCCCTTTGCTCCTAGCTATTCAGGAGGGTGAGTCCAGCCTGGGCAACTTAGCAAGACCCTATCTTAAAATTAAAAAATGAAAAAGGGCTTGGGATATAGCTCAGTGGGAAGACATTGGGTTAAATCCCTAGTACTTCAGGAAAAGGAAGAACGAGGCACATAGTGAAGATCTCTAGCCTCTGGTCCAGTCTATATCTAAGGCCAGCCATTAAGGTCTAGTGTGTTATAATGACTGTGTATTTTTTATATAAAGAACCTTAATAAATCATGACTGAGTTCTCTAGTAGGTAGAATATGGGCTGCATGAGGGTTAAAGGCTAAGTCCAATTTGTCTTTGCATTCATTGTCCAGAATTGTCGTGCACACAGCCTATCTCATGGCAAGTGCTTAATTAACCTTCAGTGAATGAAGAAATCCTGTGCATATCTTCCTGGCTGGCTTTATCTTACTAATTGTAGACATATTATGGTTCATCATGTTCTTTAAGATAGCTGGGGAATAAAATCTCACAGTATCTGTCCCTTAACATCAAATGCCTAGTAATTCTTTCCACTGGGAGTCTTTACTGCTCTCTTCTAGATCTCAGTAGCTTCTAGCTATTTAAGAATTGTCATATTGTCACCCCATTCCCTTTCCTTTTTCTTAAGCCACTTTTAAAAAGATATACTTCTAATTCCACCAGAAAAAGCCTAATGAGATGCTTGGATCAGAGCGGGAGGCTCAATTCGAGAGCTCCTGTGAACACCCTCAGGATGTTGACAAGGTCGCTGCTGGCTTCAAGTCTACCACCATCAGCTGGCAGGGGTCCTACCACCCAGAAAGTGATAGACAAACTCACTTTACACACCTGGCCCCAGGGTAACAGAAGGCAGGGCCACCTCCAGAACAGTGAGATAACTGTGGGCCGGCTCTGTCTCCTGTGTTTGCTAATCACATCCTGGGTGGAAGAGCAGAGGAGAGAGGTGAAGCCTCAATTAAATCTGCTGACATTATCTTCATGATAATTACACAGTAATAGCTCAAAGGCAGAATACACCTTCTCATCTTTATTAAAGAAGAAAAGAGACCACTGCAGAGGAAATGTAATTTGCAATGGGAGACATACCAATTTGAGCTTTGTTCTCTATTAGAGAGCTTGGCATTTCTAAGTTGAAGTTCTTATGATTGAAAAAGAGAAGTAGGCGTGATGGAGCATATCTGTAACCCCAGCTCTCTGGGAGATTGACAAGAAACGTCACAAGTTAGAACCCAGCCTGGACAATCTAGTGACTTAGTGAGACTCTGGCTTATAGTAAAATAAAATTAAAAGTGGACTGGGGGCATAGTTCAGTATGAAGGCCCTGGATTCAATCTCCAGTATGAAAAGTGAGAGGAGGAGGGAGAGCTCAGGGAGAGGGAGGGAGAGAGACAGGGAAGGGAGAAGGAGAGAGACAGAGGAGAGACAGTGAGAGACAGATTTATTCCTCTAAGATCGAGGACAGAGTAGGGATACCAAGATAAGATCTGATCTTTTGACTCAGGGATTCTCTCTTTCAAATTCAGAAGCACACAGTCCTATTTGGCAAGCAGGGCTCTGTGATGAATGAAGGTGTTACAAGGACAGCAAACACACTCTGTAGCCTCCGTAAATTAATTTAACCAATCCCATCTTCATGAATCACACCTGGACACACCTAGTTTCAAGCTCCCTAGAAACAAGTCACTGGGCGGCCTATTCCTTCTTCTGGGGCACTTCTGCCACAGGCTGCCTTCCTGGTGACTGGATTTCCCTTCTTTGACTTATATGGTCACCGAAAGGCCCTCATTCCCAGCAACCCGACTGTCAGGCAAACCTTCAGCACTTGACCTTGGGCAGACAGAGCAGGGTGGGGTCTAACTTTAGGGTGTGTTCTATGGGAGTAGACACGCACCCCAAATACACACCTTTCCCTGTGCTCAGCCATCAGCTAGCTTTTAAAACTACAGTAATTTTAAGAAAGTATTCTTTCTAACCCAAGAGGGAAAAAGTCTAATGAAAAAATAAAAATAAGGAGGAAAAAAAAGGTTAGAAGGGTTATCAAAGTTGAAGAAGCATTTCATTCATTCATGTGGTTTTCATTACCTGTAGAACTGAAAAGCTTTTTAAAGAAACAGAAAAACTGCTAGAACTCTCCTTAACTCAGTGAAAAAGCCTCGGGACTCAAGCATAGTAATAAATCATTCGTTCAAATATTTATATCAGATAACCAGAGTGAAATAAAAGCCAGCAACCCTCATCAGTCAAACTCTGGTAATTCTCTGGGTAAGTTGGTTACAAGACTTGTATCTTGTCGCAAACACAATTTTGGAAACTATCCATTTCTGCTGATAGTTGCGGGAATAAAAATGCTGAGTTTCAGCAAGTGAGTGAAATTTATTAGTCAAGGCTACAGCAGATGTAATTGTCTTCTTCCTTTCCAAATCTGAAGAGATAATTAGTTAGCTTCAAAAGCAGAAGATCGCTGTGCAAACACACAGGATGTGAATTTCAAATGTGCTAGTGCTTAGGTAAGTCCTGGAGGGCTCAGAGAAAGGCTTCATGGAAGAGGTCTGAAGATTCAGGTGGCATCTTCAACTCATTCACTGTGTCAAGGAACACATTCAAAATGGAGGAGCATTGGCTCGGAAGCTCAAATGGCATGGAGAGGGACACCATTAAATCTCTTCTCAGAAGTGCCTGCAGCTGAGCCATCTGTTTGGGCTTCAGACATGCCTGCCCCGAGCTTTGGCCTTGGGATTTGGTCAAACCACTGTTTCCTGAAACTTTGTTTGTTGACTTTTGTGCAGGGAACCCCTTTCCCCAGTCTCTCCAGATACTGAAACTATACCCAATCCCATTCTTATGAGACGGCCTGAATTTTGCTAGTACTCATCATAATTTCTGATTAACAAGTGATGTAATTGGCAACCAACTTTGTAGTTTAAAGCTATAAATAGTTGCCATCTTGTAAAACATCAGAGCACTTTTTCAAGACTGCTTGAATCTGTTGTTCCCAGATTGCAATCCTAATTAATCTCAAATAAATGTAATTTTCTTTATTCTAGAATATCTTGTTTTTATTCTCATTCAACATTTCACTCTTTCATTCATGCATTAATGCAGTAAATATTTATTAGTGACCCTACCATGACAAATCACCGTGACAAGTAATACAATGTGTAAGATCTACTTCTTGCCTCCCTGGGATCAAGAAAATAATATACATAATCTTCTTTTCCTTTTATATTTGCCTAGTAGCCACCAGAATTTGTTAGTGGTAAAACAATGACTGAATCTCCTAAGGGTACCTGTTCATATTCCTTTAGGATAGGCTTTCCCGACTTTTGCACCAGATAGCTCTTTGTGGCTGAGGGCTAGTCTATTAACTATAGTGTATTTATTAGTATCTCTGATCTCAATCCACAAGATGCTAGAAACTCCATGTATCCAGTTGTGATAATCAAAAGTACCTTCAGACATTGCCAGCTGCCCCTAGGAAGAAAAATCATCTCCAATAGAGAATCATGACTTACAATAGGTGGACAACAAAAGATGGTATGGATGATTCAGTAAGGAGAGAAATAAGAGAAACTGGGAAACAGAGAGTGTCATTTTGTGTGTGTGTGTGTGTGTGTGTGTGTGTTATGAAATTTTAGCTGCCTAATGATTTTAACACCATATTTAAACTTTTGCTTCCATTAGGATAGAAAAATTTGCAAGAGACCATTTTTTCCAGCCCACCCAGACAAACTACATAAGAATACCTTTGAAAAGCCCAACAAAGAACCGAGAGTGTAAGAGATCTAAATGAAATGAATTTCAGGAGAGAGAAGAACATAACTGCAATAACCCTAGAATGAGGGTAGAGACAGAGCCATTGTGAATGGGACGAAAATTCACCAGAGCTTTTTCTGCACTTTTGATGCCTATTGGAGAGCAGGGGACTTGAGAAAACTCCATCCTTCAGAACTTACACCAGATAGCAAAAACAGTCTCCTAGTGGGAAGGGTGAGAAACCCTGGGAAATGCAGGCATACACAAATGACCTATGAGTGAAGGTTAAGCAGGAAAACTGGAAGAAACCTGTGTACTCCAGAACCGACCCTGATGTTAGGCAGAGCAAGCCATTGTCCACCAGGAGAAGGTCAGGAGGGCTAAGTAGGACCTTCCTGGGCAGAGCTTCACTGGCTATGCTAAGGCGGAGGGGAGCAGGAGCAGAGAGCCCAGCCTGCGCTGGAACCCTGTGTGGAGTCGGAGGCACCACCACCCCCATCACAGCCAGAGTAGCATTCATTCTGCATGAGTCTGACAGGGACTCGGGAGATGAGGCTGTTATCTAAAGCATCCCCCGGAAAGCTCACTGTGTTGAAGCCTTCCCAGCTAACGGGTTTCTGAAAGGGTTGGGTCAGTGGATGGACCCACTGATGAAACCCTAACTTGGTGACATCACTGGGAGGTAATGGAGAGAGAAGGTGGGGCCTAGTTGAAGGAACTGAGGCTCGGAGGGGTGACCTTGAGGACGTATTTGGCTCCTGGCTCCTTCCTCTCTCAGGCTCGCTTCCTTTCTCTCTGCTTTTTGGTGGCCAGGAAGTGGCCATCTTTCCTCTGCCATGCCATTCTGCCATGATGTTTCTGCCTCACCATAGGCCTAAAAGCAGTGAGTCTGGCTGACCATGGAGTGAAACCATGAGCCAAAATAATTCTTTCCCCCTTTGAGTCAATTTATGTCAGGCGTTCTGTCACAGGACGGAAAGTTGACTGACACAGGAGAATACTGACAAACACTTCCACACCCCTGGTTTTACCATGAGTGCCAGGAAGTGAAATCCACCTCTGACAGAGAAACAGGGACGCTGAGGTGGATCCCGAAGTCTGTGGACTGAGCCAGAGATCTGAGGTGCCCTCTAGCACCCCAGTACTTACATTGGGGTAAGGAGGCAGCAGGCATGCATTTCAAACTCAGAATGTGTTGACATAACTAAAGCAACAACCCAGCTCAGGCCCGCCTTAGGAGCAGGCTGCGTGGATCAAACCCCTACACTAAAAGCCTGACAGAAGATGAAACACGGCAGTGTTTGAGTGTTTGTAACAGTTTCCTCAGCCTCTACTAATTCTTTTTCATACTCACAATGTGTGACATTGAATCCAAAATTAGGAAATGCATGAAAAAAACAAACAAAACAACATAAGCAGAACCCAAGATGGTACAAACGTTGCTATTTTTAGAGTCTTTAAATATATGCATACATGAAATACACACATATATATGAAATATTAATAAACACATTGGCAACCTATGAGTCAATTAAGAAATAATAATTCGTGATCCAGTCGAGTATATCCAAAAACATTAAAATTGATTTAATGCATGAAAATAATCAATATAATTTGCAATATTAAGGGAAAAAGGAAAAATCCATCTCAATAGATTCATAAAGCCCATTTGATAAAATTCAACACACACTCAGATAAAATGCTGTCAGGAAAATAGAAGAAAACTTTTTCAGCCTAATTACAGATCCTCCTCAAACTAATAACACTGAATACTTTTCCTCCAAGTTTGAGAGGTAGGCAAGAACATCTACCCTTAGTATTTTTATTCAGCAGTATTCGAGAAGGTCTAGCAATTTTATGAAGCAAATGCAATCAAAAACAGAAGTTCTAACAGAAGAAATCAAGCTGCTTTTATTCAAAGACTACATGACATAGAAAACTCCATGGATTCTACCCAAGTGTTATTCATAGTAAGAAGTGAATTCCCCAAAGCCTCAGAATACAAAGTCATTATACACTATATACCATAGTTTAGCAAGAAAAATTGACAAATATAATTTAAAAATATGACCTGTGCCTGGTGGCACAGGCCTGTAATCCCAGCACTCTGAAAGGCTGAGGCAGGAGGATGCAAGTTTGAATCCAGCCTGGGCAATTTAGAAACTTACTGAGACCCTGTCTCAAAATTGTAAAAAATCCTGAAAGTGATAGGGACATAGTTCAATGCAAAAGCCCTTGTTTTCATCCTCAGTACTGCAAAACAAAACAAAACAAAAACAAAAAGACCAAAAAATTATATGGTTAAGAATAATATAATGAAAGATGTGCAAAATCCCTACCTTGAAAATTGTTGAGAAACCAAAGACCTAAGACATGCTATTTTCATTAATGAGAACACTGAAAATTGTGAAGATGTCTATCCTTTCTAAATTGAAGATAAATTCAACCCAATTTAAAATCAAAATTCCAACAGATTATTTTAAGAAAGTGCCCAATCAACTCTAAAGTAAATATAGAAAGCTAGAGAATCTAGAGTAGTCAAAACAATTTGAATAAAGAACAAAGTTAAAGGTCTTAAACTAATCAATTTGAAGATTTACTCTAAAGCTACAGAAATTAAATTCATATAAAGTTAACTATACACCGAAGGTCCTGAAATTCTGTTCTTAGATGTTTACTCAACAGAAATGAAAATATAAACAAGTAGAAGAGATGGTTACAAGAGTGTTCATAGCAGTTTTAATAGTAGTTCCGAGCTGCAAACAATCCAATTTTACCCACAAAGAAGACTACTAATATATTATGATATTTGCACATAATACAATTCCACTCAGCAATAAAGTGACATGAACTGGAGATTAAGACAAAGACGTGGACAGATATTAAAAGCATGATGTTGATCTGTATGACTTGGTCCTGGAGTGTCACCCAAAGACCGATGTGTCCCCAGTGGAGCAGTGTTCAGAGGTGGGGCCTTTGAAATGTGATTGGATCATGATGACTCTAACTTCATTAATGGATTCATCCATTGATGGATTCATAACTTAACGGCATTATTGGGAGGTGATGGAAAATTAGAAGGTGGAGTTGAAGGTATTGAGTCATGAAGGTATGACCTCTATCTTCTCCCCGATCTCTCTCTCTCTCTCTCTCTCTCTCTCTCTCTCTCTCTCTCTCTCTCTCTCTCTC
>NW_004624756.1:13824525-13900614 GCF_000247695.1 Heterocephalus glaber
CTCTCTCTCTCTCTCTCTCTCTCTCTCTCTCTCTCTCTCTCTCTACCTCTGTCTCTCTCCCTCTTCTTTCTGCCTATCATGAAGTGAGCAGATTGGCTCCACCACTTTATCTCTGCCATGATGTTCTATTGCACCTCAGTCAAGCAATCATACACTAAAATTCTGAACCCATGAGCAAACACAAACTTTTTTTTTCAAGTTGTTTGTGTCAGGCATTTTGTCACAGTGGTGGAAAACTGACTGACATGTGAGCAAAACTAGCAAAGCCCAAAAGAATATGTACTGTATTACTTTGATTTACATAGGGGAAACCAATTTATAGAGGCAAAATTAATTTATGGTGAAATGAAGCAGAGTGATGGCTTTCTCTAAGTTCCAGCAGTCTGGGGTGGGACAAGAAAGTGTATGTGTGAATAAACCAAGCAGAAAAAGATATGAAGGATTTTTCCAGATGATGGAGAGGTTCTTTATTTTGGTTTAAGTAGATGGGTATAGTTAACAAATCACACCAAATGGAATAAGGTCTATGAATTTTGTTGTATATAAATTATACCTCATTAAAAATGTTTTTTAAATCCATAACTTATAAAACAGCTTGAAAATAAACAAAGGTAAAAATTCTCTGAAAACAGTCATTGAAGCAAGACAAAGGAAAAATGTCCTGAAACCAGGCAGCTGTGCTACCACTGCAATCTAACAAAAGGATCATCCTTTGCATCTACATCCTGTGTACTCCAGTATGAGCCTTTTGGTGCTGCAATTTTGTCTGTTAGTAGAGATGCCAGGTTCATTTGGCTCTGGGTCAGAGTTATAGAACTGACTAAATAGAAGTACCACTGGAACAGACTAAATGAAAGCCAATGTTCAATTTGGTCTTAAAGTCAAGGGTCAACTGGCAGATATGTACTGCCAATTGATGCTCATTTCTACCATAAAACTCAGACTTCAAATAGAGAGACATGCTCCCAGTTTCTACCCATGAGTTCCAAGAGTCCTATTGTCCATGCTGTTCAAAGCCATTGGCAACCAAAAAGAATTGCTTACACATGGGCCAGACTTTTCTGATGCTCTTTCTTCTCCTGGATATTTTTGTACATGGAGCCTGAGCGAGCAAAGAGAGCTGAGTGAAACCCAAGCATTGGTGAGAAATGAGAGTTGACACATCAGTGTGGCATGGGTGGGGCAGAAGGGAGTGGGGACAGCATTGCCCTCCCTGTGACAAGCGTATTTCCCACTGGTTACAGCGCTCCATCGTCTTTGATGTATCCTTTCCCATAGAGGAAAATTCTGTGTGAGAGAGGGGGAGGTAAGTTAGCTCGTGGGAAAAAATGTCTCTTCGGGCTGTAAGCAGCAAATTGGCTCATGCCCAAGTAATGTCCTCAAGGTGTGCCATGAGAGATGAAGTCACTTGGCTCATTTTACCAGCTTCAGGATGGCGTCAAGACCTGACAAAGCCAGGCAACACGTACAAGGAAACTAATCTGGGGCAAGCCCATCTTCCTGGATGCAATGAGGTGGGGGCCTGCTTCAAAAACAATGCTCTGTAGCTCCTCACCTGAAAAAAAAAAAAAAAGCTAAATGGTGGGACAAGAAAGTCAACTGAGTTGACTGAGTTGAGTAAGAATGCACATGTGAAGCCCAGGCCAACAACAAGTACATGCACCCCAAGCCATGCTAAAGTGCTGGTACCCTTTGAAAGCATTCCTCTTTACATATTTGATGATTTAGTGAGGAACAACTAAAACTTGCTTTTTTGAGAGGACAGAAGTAACATTTCTTGAAATGTAACCTGCATACAAAAAAGTGCATAGATCACAGTGTTCAGTGCAAAGAATCCCACAAAGCAAACACCCAAGTTCTCTACACGGACACGGAGCAATAAAACAGAAGTCCCTCTGCTCTCTTCTGCCTCTAATCGCCCCCAAAAGGAAAGTCTCTTGTCTTTTACCGTTCAAGCATTTTTTTTTTTTAAATTCACGAAGTTATAGGGCTCTTTATGTTCACACATCACTGAATTTCCCATTTTAACTTACTGGGAACTACCCTTTTATTTCATGGCTTATTTTGCTGCCTATAACCAGGGAGCAGTTTTTACTCACACCCTAAAGCTGAGGTCAGTGACATGTGTATTGCAAAGCATTGTCCCCTAGATAACGCACCTTATCGTGCCTTGAGCTCATAATGCTGCCTGTGTGGTCAGCGGACACTGAGTGCTCATCAGGTAGCTGGAGTCACACTTGATCTTAGCCCAAAGGCTGAGAACTAGAGGCAGCTGGATTAGAGAGTAGCAGTCATCATAAAACACATTAGTCCTCCCTTATCCAAGACTCCCAGTGGATCCCCAAAACCCTGGATAGTATTTGTTGTAGTCAGCAGGATTTGGAAAGGGAATACGTTAAATACAGGACACATAACTTATAAGGTTACTTTATAATTACCCCAAAAGTTAAATGCAAAGGAGTACAAGAGATTAAGCACACACTAGAGGTCCAAAGGATTCAGCTGAAGGCCTGGATCCCAGCAGTTTCCCACACAAGTCCAGCTAAAGGCTTAGAGTCCGAGGCAGTGTCCTACTCTAGTCCAGCCACTGTCCTAGAGCCCATGGGATTGTCTCTTGCTTGTTCATATTAAGGATCTGCACCTGTAAGGCCCAAAGCCCAGTGGTGGAAGCCAGAAAATCTACACCGGTGAGATGAAGAATTTGTGCCACACTGAGGGATCCACCTTGGAGGCAGGAAGTGATGCTCACAGTGAAGATCAGAGCTCCCCTGACGAGAACAGCAGCCGTTCCCAGTGACATCGAGGCCTCGAGCTCCTCCTCCAACAAGAACAGCCTAGTTTGCATCGGGAAAACCATCCACAGCAAGCTTCTCCTAGCAAATCAACAGGCCAAGATCTTCCCCTCCAGTTCTCTTTTTATAGCTATTGGTAACAGTCCTCAGGTGGATCCTCCACACCCAGACCACGCTGATTCAGTTCAGCTGGGCATTGCAAGTTGACCATTTGTCAATCTACCACAGTATTGAACCCTGTAACGTAAAGCCTTTTGTATTTTAACTAAGCACTATTACATACAGAGGCCCAGACATTGGTAGTTTGAAGCGAAAGAACAAAACTACAATGAATTTATTTCCTTCTTCACAATTTTACAGTTAGATGATTCATTGTTATCAAAGATCTTAGCAAACTCAGCACATTCTCTTTTTCTCCTTATTAAACATTTTCACTTAAAGGAAGCATTTTACAGCTTCTCATGGCATATCCCAATTACTCTTGCACTTGGGGACCACCTTTCACTAAAATAAGGATTATTTGAATATAGCTCTGGGACACAGGGATAACCAAGAGAGTCACTAACAGGTGGGTAGTGTATACATGGCAGATATGCTGGACAAAGAGATAATTTATATCCCAGGTAGAAATGAACAGGAGTGAGGGAAATGATATTATCTTATTCAGAATGGCATGCAATTTAAAACACACGAACTGTTTGTTTCTGGAATTTTCCACTTAATATTTTCAGGCTATGATTGAACCTGGTTAACTGAATCTGCAGAAAGTGAAACCACAAATAAGTGGGACTACCATATTCATGTGCAAAAATAGCAAAGATAAGTTAATGCAGGAAGGAGTGCTTTTATTTCTATTCAATAGCACCATCTACTTTGGCAGGAGTAGAACAAATTTCTGTTTTGCTGGTAATAAAAGAAGCTGCATGTGGAAACTTGAACTAACGGCGTTTTTCTGATTTATTGCAGTGGCTTTGTTAGTGCCATTTCATACAGACTGGTATTCCAGAGAGCTGCCCAGTCTCTTTTTAGACACCCATATTATAAATATCTTTTTCAGCCTGTAACTTGACAGACTTACTATCTTCCGGCCTAAAACTTTGTAAGACTCTCAGTTCAGACCTGCAAATGAGTTTAAAGGCAAATATGGGAGAGATTCTAATCATTCTCTTTAAACTACAACACTGAGATTGTTGCTTCAATTAAGGGCGTCTTCTCTGGATGCTGAGGACAATACAATAAAGAAAACGCAATCCCCCCTGTATAAAAGCTCACTGTCAAGTGACAAATCAGAGAACAAATATCAGAGCAGAGACAACAGGGCCCTTTTGCCTTAAGGAGTCCAGGAAGGCCTCTCATAAGAGAAAACATTTGAAAAGGAAATAAAATTTCCCCAGGAAAACAATGGGGAAAAGAAAGCATCTTTTCTGAGAAAGTAGCATGAGAAAACCCCAGGTAGAGAGAAAGTTCATGGCCAGGGTGAAGAAACACCTATCCTACTATTTTTTTTCCAGTTATAAACATCTGTATTGGAATGACCCGGATGATGCTAAAGCAGAGTTCTGGGTCCCATCATGCACTGGACCTTATTTCTGGGACCCGTCATAAGAGATTCTTTATCTGGGAAAACTTTATTTTGTACACTAAATTTGAGAACTGTTCCCGTACAATAGTACAGATGGAAGGTAGAGGTGGAAGACAAAGACACAACAGGAGAAGAAAGTTGGGGGCAGTTGGTAAAAGGAGTCTGTGATGCATGGGGGTTGGCCCCTAGTGTTTTATATGAAAAAATTAATCTCAGCAATCACACTGTGTGACAGGCATCTTAGGCATGAACAGATGGGGACTTGGGGAGGCAAAATTGCCTCCAGAGGTGATAGAAGTGGTGGACCCATGGTTTGAATCCAGGTTTATCTGAAGACAATGGCCATGTTCTTGGCCATTTAACTGCATTTGAGAAAATTTCCTCAATACAGCTGAGCTGATGAGAATCTCTTTCTGCCTCAATTCTCCTTGAGAATGAGAACTCTCTCAGTTGGGTACAATGGCAGATGGGACCTCATCTTTAGAGCCCCATTTTTCCATGGGAGTAGTAAGACTTTTGTGTTTCTGACTAGAGGCTTGGGGACCCAGTGGTGGGTCCAACTGCTGTGTCCTGAACTTTTTGTTCATCGGTAGCACAGTAAAAGCTTTATTGTAATTCTTTTTTGATCACTGATTTAATTCATGATAATGTCTAGCTATCTGATAATCTCTATTGGGTGAAATGTGAAAGAGAATTAGATTTAAGTCTCTTCTCTCCATTTGTCAAAACAATTGACAATTCCATGCCAACAACCAGGAATTGAACATCTGGACTGATGAGTTTTATATTTCTGGGTTTATACTATGCATATGACTGAAATTTTAGTATTGATTCAAAGTATAGACTTTCTTATGAATGTGTCTGTGTGTTTATATACTTGTAATTCAGAAAGGTCTTGCCTCTCATTGTGTGAATGTGTAATATTTTCCTACCGCCTGATGGTATCAACAAAGTAGACTATAAAATATCTTAAATTAAAAGATCTCTAGTCTGATTGGGTGAGAAATAAATAATCTCTTAAATAGATTGAGTGTTCCCCAAATTCCTAGAAATTAAGGAAAGTTGACCTCTAATATTTTCAGTGTGGGGGACAGAAAAGAGGCATGCTCACCAAAACTAATTTAGAAACAATTTAAGAATTCAAGTTCATATAACTTAAGAAAACAAGACTAGCTCCATAATTTAAGTTTAATAAAAACACTTATGTTTTCTCTACTTTATCAGTGTGAAATATAGTATAAATGTAGATTTTTATTCTACTTGAGAATGTTCTCCCTAAATGCATACAGACTTACTGATTAAATAAGCTAGTAGCACTTTTACTAAATCTTAATGGTAATGAAAAATACAAATTTGTGCTTAACAAATTTAAATCCTCATTCTAACAAATTTTAATTCAGAAGTGATTATATTTTGCACTATGTCAGATTGAAGATAATTTGTAAAATTCTTAGGAAACCAAAACCTTGGGCTGATTGAGGTAATGAATGATATACATTAGATGTCAAAAACATTTCTTAAAAAGCTAGAATGCTGAAACATTAATTGACGAGCATAATTTTTAAAGTTTATACAATTTTGCCTCTTATTTTTATTTGGTAAAAACCTGATTATAAGTGTTAATGAGTATCTGATACTTTAAGAAATTACATATAGGGAATACATATGCCCAGCACTAGTAGAAACTTCTCAAAGAGGGAATTTTATTTGTTGTGATCAAAACTAGTTAAGAGCTGATAAATTTATAAATTTTCAAAAAAGAGTTTTGCAAAACTAGAATTTGTTTTTCTCTCATATGAATTTTTTTTCCTTGGAGTCTTGATTTTCTCTTAATAAAAGTTTGTAGAAAGTTATTTCTTATCTTCCGTATAATCTGCCTAGATAGCAAAATTTCTGTCTGACCAGAATAACAGCCTCTGGCTTATGTTGGCTTTATTATGTCTTAGTCCATTTGGGCTGCTATAAAACATACTGTAAAACTGGGCAGCTTATAAGCCACAGAAATAAATCTCTAACGATTTGGAGGCTGAGAAGTCCAAGATCCAGGCGAAAGTAGCCTAGTGTCTAGTAAGGAAACTGTTTTCAGATTTACAGATGGTGACCTCCCACATGTAGAAAGCACTAGATGATTCTCTGGGGCCTCTTGTAATTATACAGCAATTAACCCCATTCCCGAGGGCTTCACCCTCACAACCTCACTTCCTAGAGCCTCACCCCAGCACTATCATATTAATGACCAGGTTTCAACTTACAAATTTTTAGGGGACACAAATATTCAGACTGTAATAATATCCTTGATTATCCAGAAGTTTCTCACTTAAGAAAGCTAAGATTCTTTATAATTATATTACCTCCTATTTTTATTTTTTAAATCTTGTGTTGTAATTTTAGTTAATAGATACCCAAATACTGTTTCTCAGTAACCCATGATCTTATCTTAAGCTAGTGTTCAAATCTAACTTTTCATTTTTACCTTCCTCAAATCTAAGGGTCTTAGAAAATCGGGAGGGTTCCCTAGCTTTTCTGAATCAAAATGTGTATAAATAAAATATTATAAATATTGCAGAAATTGTGTGCTGAAAATATTTACAGGAAAAAAAAGAAATGGTGTGCTGTATGAGAACTTGCTAGAAAACTGTCAACACACCATCGATACCCACGATGTGCTTCCGTTTATCACAGTCCTAGTTCAGCCTTGCCTAATATTAAACAACTCTATAGATCAGTCCCCTTATCTATGGGAGATATCCTCCAAGACAAAATGGGAATGCCTCTAACCCTAGATAGTACCAAACCCCAGGCTTCTTCATGCTAACTAAACATGCATTATGCTGGCTTAACTCATCACACTCTGAGACCCTAACTTCTGCACTTGGAAGGGCAAGAGCAAAACTAGCATGAATTTCTTTTTCCCTCTTCAAAATTTTACAGACAGGGCCTGGGGATTTAGCTCAGTGGTAGAAAGTTTATCTAGCCATCTCGAGGCCCTGGGTTCAGTCCTCAGCACCAAAAAACAAAAAGCAAAAATGAAACAAAAAAATTTTTACAGGGACAGAAAATTCATTTTTATCATGGATCTTAGCAACGTACATATGAGATCTATTTTTCTTTCCTTAGTAAGTTGAGAACCTTCATCTTTTCATAAAGCACTTTAGCACCAGCATATCCAAATTACTACAGTCTTTACTCTTACATGTGGGGCTCTTATTAAATAAAATAAAGGTCACTTAAACACCAGTATATGATACTATGACAGTTCATCTGGCTGGTCTTCAAAGTGGTTACTAGGTGACTAACAGGTGGGTAGTGCAAACAGTGCAGATACACTGGACCAAGAGATGGTTCATGTCTCAGGCAGGATGCAGCAGGACTGCAAGAGATTTATTACTATATCCAGAGCAGTACACAATTTAGAACTTATTTCTAGAAATGTCTTATGTCTAGAAATGGTTTTCAGACCATACTTAAGTAAATCTGTAGAAAGCAAAATTGCAAAGGGGGGTGCTACTATAGTACGATCAGTGATCATTTGATTGATTTTTTTTTTTTTTTGGTAATGGAGATCAAATTCAGGACCTTGTACTCGTGAGGCAAGTGCTGGGCCACTGAGCTAAATCCCCAGCCCCTATTTGATTGATTTTTTTTTAATTATTAACTTCCTCCTAATTTTAGTTCTTTCATGTGAGTCTAGCATCTTCTAGACCAATGACTTTCAGCTGGGGATTCATATCACTTACTTATAGAGTTCTATTAATATATACATGTTTTTTAAATGCTCTAGACTTATTGAATTTCTCTATTTCCTTATATATTCTAATGATTCACTTGACATACTCATGGTA
This sequence comes from Heterocephalus glaber, assembly GCF_000247695.1. The sequence goes on from NW_004624756.1 coordinate 13,832,742, forward strand.
TATAGTGTCAAGATTATTACAGTTATGTTAGAAGATTTTCTCAGTACAAGTAATGTTTATCCATTTTTATAAATTATATATTGTCTTAGTTTCTCATTGCTGGGACAAAATACTCAACACTCACAAATTAAAGGAGGAAAAGTTTATTTCAGTTCACAGTTTGCAGAGGTTTCAGTCCATAATCAACTGGCTCCAAGGCAGGGTAGCATGGCAAAGGGGCATTGCAGAGGAGAAACAGTCTATGGCAGGGTAAGCAGGAGGCAGCAAGCAGCAGCCTGCCTTTCCCTTTAATTCTATCCAGGCTATAAACCTTTTGGGTGGTGCTACCTACACCCAGGGTGGGGCTTCTGTCTTCAGTAAATCCATTCAGCCACACCTAGAACTATACTAATTCCAATCAGTGCACTAATTTAGTACCAGTAACATACACCTTTGATCCAGCCAGATCCCCAAAGCCCCACCCATGAACACATGAGGCTTGGGTGGCCACGAGGACATCTAGATACAAGCCATAACAGATATATGCCAATTATTCTTTAAAAATAGGAGAAATCATGCTTAGGATTACTCAGTCTAAAACCTCTTAGACTGACTTCATTATCTTGTTTTACATACCACATAAACAATCGGACTGTCTGGTTGCTTTTCTTGTTATTCAATCCATTATTCTTATAACAAACTAGCAACAGATCATTCCCTTTCTAAAATTACCAATCGTAAGTTCATCTTGGCCATTTTACCTTTCTGATTGTCTAGAGATAGGTTTTTCTTTTATTTTTATGCAGCTCTGAATGCTATTGCAAATCAGGCACATGCCAGGCTTCAGCAAGGAAGGAAGACACAAAGGACATGCCACATACTTTTGGGGACAGACTTCTGATGCTGCCACTTGAACACCGAGAATGTACCAAAAGACAGAATTTTCAGAACTCTCCTTGAAAAACATGAATTCATGAAACTGCTAACTCATGACTGAGTGGAACAAGAATGATTACAAAGGAATCAATGAGCTGGCAAGGAGTGAGTGTTTTTCTTTTGGAATGTGGTTGTTCTATTATTCTATTTTCTGGATATGTACAGAAATCCTTTCTTTTCCCTCTTACAGTATAACTCAGGGAAATTTAGACTCCTCTTTTAGAAACTGAAATGCAATGTTTCTAAGTAATAATATCTTATTTTCTCTGCCTGAATTCTCCACAATTAGGAAACTCTTGTTGAGTATTTTTATTTTCAAGGCAATGTATCTCTTTGCACAAGTTCCATTATCTGTCCTTCATGTTACTATGACATAACTGAAAATTTTGATTATGGTAACTACACTGTGAATGTTGCATTTGAGAATATTCATTTAATCAGATATGACAAGATTCATTTAAAAAGCTAAGGTTGTTTTAGGGAGACAATGCTTAGAATCTTTGTGGGGAAAAATTCCCATTCTTCCAAGTGAGTAAGGAAAGTCACTTCCTGGAAGGCCCAAGAATCTTAGGCCATTTGAAGGATCTAGAAAAAGTGTGGAAGTTGTCCAAATTTATAGCTACTACAGGGGAAATTCAGTAGGGGGGTTTGTCTTGACTGCTTAGTCTTAAAAGCTTTTTTAAAAATTCAATCAGGAATTCCTTATGAAAGTTTTTGAAACACAAACTTAAAAGGCCTACAAGATAAATTAGCATTCTGGCTGTACTTGTCTATATAGCCATCCTAAATCTATTGATACTAATCTTATTTTAAAATAAAACTAATTATAATCTCAAAGAAAGATTATTCTTAATCAAAAGTGAGGGGCCATAGAGAGAAATTTTGTGGGTTTTTTGTTTGTTTTTTTTAGGTACCGGGGATCGAACTCGGGTCCTTGCACTTGCGCAGCAAGTGGCAAAACCACTGAGCTAAATCCCCAGCCCCTAAATTTTGTGTTTTAATGGAACATCACACGTCAAATTGCATATGCTTCCAGGTTATTCCGCTCTAGTCCTGTTCATTACTTTTGAACCATTTTAGATCTCTTTTTAAATTGTGTACATCTGATGCATATGCAAACTCTGTCTTACCTGGTGGAGTTTAATCAACTTGCTCCCTAGTTGTGGAAAAACAGTTTTGGAACTTATCTACAAATTGGACTGTGTCCTAAGAACTTCCCAGATTGCGATCCTTATCAAATTGTCAGTCATGCCACCTGACCTGCTTACTAGAGCCCTTCAGGGACTTTCAGTTTTGTTGTCCCTGTCTTTTGTGATCTCCTTTCCTAGGCTCTGAAAAAGCACTGAGAGTTTAAGCCCAGTGGCTCCACATACATCCCTCCAAATATTCAGTACTATAGCAGACCACTTATGGCTCTGATTCTCCTGGAAAGACACTGTCTGGGATACTGGGGTCAAGCACATCCTGTGAACAGCATCTCCAAAAGCACTGGCATCCAAAGTGAAGAGCTCAAAAGTTGGTTACCCTTGGTAGTTAATATCTGGCTCTTTATTCTAATGCACCTTTTCCACTAACATTTCTCTTTTTCATGCTGAGCATCTTTTGTTCTTTCTTAAGTTTCCTGATCTCCAAAACCCTGAAACAACTAGCCCTTTGCCATCACTTGTACAGATGGTTGGACTGGTTTAGCAGGAACACCAAGCCTCCTTGGAGAAAAACTTCTGAGATCTTACTTCACTGTACTCAGAAGGTTTACGATCACAACTGAGTGTTTCAAGGTGGAATGATATTTATCGTGAATAGAAAGGGGGGCTGAATTTTATCTGAGCTCTTGTTTCTCAAGGAACTCCTACCCTTCTATGTTCTGAAAAATGGGCAATTGCAAAGGACCTACCTGGTGATGCTGTCCTCTCCTCTCCATCCTTCCTCAGAACTTCCTTGTTTAAAACTCCGCTTCTACAAAACTCTGTAAAACTCCAGCTTCTGTTTCTATCTATAAAACTCCAGCTTCTGTTTCTTTTCTTGAGACACTAATGAACAATATCCTTATTGTAACAGCCTGAGTGATACCATCTCCTTAATTGTTCATTGTATTTGGTCTTTCACCAAACTAAGAACAATGTCCCTAGCCATTGATCAGAGTGAAATGAACAGGTAATGGGGAACAAAACCAGAGCCCAATGTTCAGAGCAGTGTCTCTTAGTAATGGTATCTTAGCAAGTTGTTCAAGTCTGAAAAGATGTGAAGTTATCGTGTGAAGGAAGCTATTCCTACTCATAGAGCAAGCAGGCATTCTTGACATGGCAAGAGGACATTGGGACCATGTGGCAAAGAATAAGCAGTTGGTGGAGACTTTGGAGACGATAGTTTTACTTTTGGTTAAGTAACAAGACTTTCAGTAAAATTATTTCATCACATCAGACACAAAATTTGAAATTGCTTTCTTTTTATTTTTAAAAACATATCCCAAAATTTCAATCCAATCTGTACCGCTTGACAATAAGAGACTCTTATGCAATTTTTGTTATTCTGCTGCTTTAATATTTTTTACTATCATTAAATTAATCATTGCTTTCTGAGTTTTAGTTGGAAAGTTTAAAAGAAAAACCAACGCCATTTATAAAGAGGAAATATTTGTGCCCTTATTTTGGTTGTGTTGCTTTAATATCTTCAGTACCATTGAGTTAATTATCTTTTCTAAATTTCAACAGGATAAATCATCGCTTAATGATCTAGATACCTGTTTACCTTTCTTATGAGTCAGTCATGTGAGCATGTTCAGGTATGTTCCTCTTATCAAGTCATCTGTAGACAAAACATTTTATTGAGACTCCTCTGTACCTTTGCTTGAGCTTTAAATCTCCTGAGTGGGATCTTGCTTAGTTAGGGGCTCCAGGCTCATTCCTTACTCTTTCTTCATAAACCCTTTCCTGACACCCCCACCTCCAGGCAAACTAGAGCACTGTCACTTCACACCGCCAGCAGAGCTGATTGTCCCAGTGTAGCCTTTGCCACTTTACATTCTTCCTCATGGAAAAGCATAGCGAATAAGATTTCTGCTTTACACTTCTTAACTAGCTGCCTGACCTTGAATAAATTACCACTGAAGAGTCTTCAGAATTTTTTCATCTCTAAAATAAGATAAATAAAATATTACCCCACTGAGTGACAGGATGAAATATGTCGATATACTCCAAGCCCTCAAGAGCATTTCTGGTGTTTAGTAAGCACCACATAAATGTTAGCTACCATATGCATTTACCTTGTTTTCTACTGTGAGTCCCACAAGGCCGGTAAATGTTTGCGGTTCCTTCCTTTAAGCTCTGGACCACATATCCAATTGACTAGCGCACATTTTAGTTGGCTGAATAAGGATCAATTGATAATGATGACTGACATTAGGTTCAAAGTAACCCAGGGAGCGAAGGGGGGATGTAGGTAGAGATGAAATGACATCAATCACATTTTGACACCTATTAAAACTGTATGACAGTATATTAAGTTTATTACCGTATGCTGCTCTTTCAAGGGTTGGATATGTTTGAAGATATTCATAACAAAAATGTTTAAAACTCAGTAGGTCTGGTTTTGAAGTTCTAATGTTTTCCAATCTTTTTTCCTAGTCTGGTTCTTTTCTAATGAGCCCTGTCTAGATGGCACTTTTTATTCCATAAGCAGAGAACGGCAATAGAAGACTTCAGTGAATGAAAGTTAATACAAATTATTTTTAAGTTCTTTCTATATCTGTATTCACTGAGATCATGATAGGACCCTTTGGGGAAGATTATTATTAAAATCGTGACATGTAGGATGGGTTGGAATACAGAGAAGTACAAGGAACCACTGCATTGTGTCAAATAATTTACCAACATTCCTGAATAAAGGAATTTTGGCTACACAAACTCCACGAAGAGCCCAATTTGGGAGGTCTTATAAATTCTCTGCAATCTAATCACAGCTAGTCTAGGGAATGTCATCTTTATCTTCCTTTCATTGAGCCTGTGACTTATCTATGTATTTACTAACTCATTGAAGAGGCATTTAGTGAATGGTATATTATGCCCTAAGCTCCTCACTTGAAGCACTAGGGATGAGGAAGGTCCTCTGCCCTAGCCTAACCTGCAGCTAAAGGTAACTACATATTGAGTAGGGTCACAGTCCAGATCATTTCCAAGAGACCAAGGGGTTCTAAAATGCCAACCTCCAAGGAGTATCCTGATGTAGAATGACCACGTGTCTCAGTGTGCCCATGACAGCCCATGATTCCATGGGAATTGTTCAAAGAAAGCATCACCAAACATTATTAAATGTGCCCCACTTTAAATAATAAATTATCTGGCCACTGTTTCATGGCTTAGAGTTTATCTGAGAAGTCAAGACTCCACCTTACAGGCTGCTCCCCCTCCACGATTCTTCCTAATGCAGACATAGGACCTTAGAAGCCTTGGTCTTAGGCAAACCTTGGGCTTGGTGGCCATAAATTTGCTAAATTTTCCATGCTAAAAATTTCCAAGGAGACAATGAATAACAGAGTATTTCCATTACTGCCAAAGGAGTCTAGAGCGTAGGAAAGGGAACATGGAAGTAAAAGGGACCTTACTGCAGCAGGACAACAAATGTGCACAGTCAGAACAATGCCATCCCTCTCAGTAGTACTGTAGAGAAGATAATTTACCAATCCAGGAATAGTTGGATTCTTTGAATCTGACATACACAGGGGTGTGCCAGTGAGACTATTCCAGTTTGTAAAATATTGAAATGATTTCATCCTGGTTGGTAAATAGCCATAACATTAAGAAGCCTGGAAATTTTACCTTGGCTGTCCCTTCCTTCCCCAGACCACAAGATCTGCTTGCAAGCCAATATCTGGAGTCTTAACGCCTGGTTCCACCGGAGTTCACCAGGAGCCTGCCGCAGAGCTCGGTCCCAATTTAATCCAATTGATCAGTGCCTGTGCCGTGCCAGTAGTAGCTCAATCGTGTGAATATCATTCCTGTACACTTCTGCAGCAATTTGGGCGGAAGGGCCCTGGGATCACTCAGAATACGAAACAGAAGAATAGGATACAGAAACATAGAGATTGTGAGCCAGCAGAGCTGCACATCCAGTTCCTAAAGTGCTGCCTCTCCCACCTGTGGGCATCCTGTTGTGCTGGGAACCCATCTTCTCCATCACTCGATGTCCCCAAGGCCCAGGGCCTCTGATTTCATTATCCAATGGCACCACTGCTAACTCTTCCTCTGATTATTGCCCAGGATGGGAGGAAACTTGACGGCCCCTGGCATCACACTCTCCCTGCAATTTCTTCCTATGCACAGCTTCATGGCCCAGAGTTGGCAGGCACTGTATACTACCACACAGCAAGTTTTCTGCCAACTGTACCTTGGCATAGAAAGGATGACGTAGTAAAGAAAGTATCAGAGAACTGAAATATTGACCCCTAGGGCTTATGGTACATGTGGAACACTGATCTTCCTGAAAGAGGAATAAGTTATTTCCATTCATTGCTCACTTGCAAACCAGAAATAACTACATTTCTCCAACGTGAGGTGCCAGTGCTAGCCCCTCTGTTCTGGAGAAGTTTAAAAAAAAATGAACAGGAGTCCTGAGTTCCTGTTTTGTTATTTGCCTGGTGTAGCACTGGGGCTGCTTAGTGGGTAAATCATGTGGCCCCAACTTCCAGAAAGGATCTGTTGGGCAGGGTCACATGAGAAGGAATGTAAAAATGTTAAAGGAAGCTGAGTTCTCTGCAAAGATGAGGGGTCATTGCTACATCTTTCAGGTCATTAAAGCAAAAACTTTCACTTGCCATAGAGGAATGCTGAACTTCAGACTCAGGACCCCAGGAACCTGAAGTACAAGGACGAAAGTTTTAACCTGAGGTAGAGTGAATTCCACTGACACCACAGGACGGAGAACAATGTGTTCTGCACCTTGAGAACTTGAGCTTTAAACTATGCTTCTTTAAGACTTTAAACACAGTAACTTTTAAAAACATTGCTTTCCTGAGTTCAATCCCCGGTACCCCCCCAAAATAAAAAAGCATTGCTTTATATTATAGTGAAAGACAAGTAGGCAAAAGATTTCCCCTTCACTCATATTAGATAAGGATAATTTGGCAATTAAATCTAAAAATAATAATCAAAAGTTCCTAGTTATACTCATTTAGACTCCAGAAATCCACTTAATGATGTGGCCAGATACATAGGCCTCTTTACGCCCCTTTTCTCCTCTCCAATGGTTCTTTTTGGGCTGTGCTGGGGATTAAACCCGAGGCCTTGTGCGTGCTGCAACCACTGAGCTCCAGCTCAGCCCTGATTCTTCTGTCTCATCTCCAAATGAACCTGCCAGCCATTATCAGTGAGGGAGGGAGGTTTCCTACATTGATTTTGCTTTAGCCACCCAGAACCTTTAATTAAGGCTTGCTTGGGCATCTGTTTCCACTGAATTCCAGGTGACACAGCCAGCTCTCTGGATGGAACTCAAGAGTTCAGGTTCAGCCGAGCGTTGAGGTGCTTGCCTGAAATCACAGCTACTCAGGAGGCTGAGGCAGGAGGGTCACAAGTTGGAGGCCAGCCTTGACAACTTACGAATAACTTGTCAAAATAAAAATAAATGAGGCTGGGAATGTAGCTCAGTGCAAAGGTCCTGAGGTCAAGCCCCTGTAGCACAAAAGGAAGAGGAGGAAGAGAAGATGGGAGGGATGGAGGGAGTCAAGCCTCAGAGATGACACAGCTCAGTGTATGATCTTACACCTCTTACGCCCATCACTTCCCTCCGGGCCTTGGCTTTTTCGCCTGGAAAAACAAAATGTTGCTGTTTCTCAGTGTAAGCCAGAGTCTTGCCAGGGGAACCCTAGCTGAAGCACCACCCTAAACTGAGCTTCAGGGAACTGCAGGTACTTAAAGCCGATGGTTTCCATCAAAAAGAATCTAACCCTGGGGAAAAGTACAATATCCATTAGCGCCCCCCTCCAGGTCACCACTCCCAGCCCAGGCTCTGCTGGTCCTCAGATCAAAGCTCTACTGTGTCCTTAGAGTGAAGAGAGAAATCTGTTCTAAGTGGGCTTCCGGAAACCATGCTGTTAGTATGAGAAAAACAGTAGGACGTGCGACAGATTCTCCAATCAGGTCACCCCCCAACCTTGTGTGGCCCTCAAATGTTGTTGAATATTCCCTCTATGTGTCTGAAAATATATGAATTTTTTATGAACCTCCCAATTTATTGCTAATCCTTAAGCCCTAGAGGAGTTGCTTAATTCCTTTCATTTTTCTTGCTGGTTACTGAAGCAGGAAGCATGGGCAAAGACAACTTAAGAATGTAACTGATTTTATTTAAAAAGCCAGGTATGGTTGCACACACCTGTAATCCCAGCACTCTGGAAGGCTGAGGCAGAAGGATCACCAGTTTGAGGCCAGCCCAGGCAATTTAGTAAGAGACTATGTCAAAATAAAAACTGAAAAGGAATTGGGGATATAGCTCAGTACAAAGGCCTGGGGTTCGATCCCCAGTACCACAGAAATACAAAACACACAAAAAGCTATCACTCTTACTTGTGTTGTTCTTTGAACTGTTTTGCTCACTGGCTTCTCCCACCCCATCTTTCTCTAAAATGTACTAGACCCTTGTTCTCGAAGCTCAGATATTCCTTTTCTTTGTGCCACCTCAGCATCTTCCCATGATCTCAGTCTCCTTGAAGTACCTAGTCCCTCACTGACGAAGGACAGATGAAGAAGTCATGATGCCAGGGACCCAATCATTTGCTAAGATACGAGAGTGACCAAGGTCAGGCCAAGCGCCTTCCCAATTTGAGGAAGACTTCCTGATTCCTTGGACACAACATACTGAGAAATAGTGAACTAGGTAAAGTGAGCTTTATAAAAGCAATTCCCCAAAGACATCAGACTGTGCTTTTAATGTTTTTAAAAAAGTAGAAAATGAAAAAAATACCAGTAGACGTGGAAACGGCCAAGAATATTGGCTCTAAGCCCCTGAAGACTGTTATTTGACAGCTTTCTGATGTGTCACTATTAGACCAACAGTAATTACCATGAGCTAATATTTGTTGAATGCTAGGCGTTCTTTCTGCCACTACTAGAGAAGGGCAAGGAAAATCCCAAAGGGCCATCAAGCTCTGGTGAGCTTTTGTTGGTAGTGACCCTTGGCAATGCTGTTCTCGCCAATACATTGGCAAGCAGAGTGGAGAGCAGAGTGGCACTCAAGGGAGGTGGCTCAGAAGCAGCACCAGCTGTCTCCACCCCCGTGGGCATAAGGCTAGTCCGGGGCTACCACGAAGAAGCAGTGGTGCTCAGTGTTCCTTAATAAACAAAATTCTTAATCCAAGCAAATGAAATGCCATTAGGAGCTTCTGCTTGCACTGAGCAGGCAGGCCTAGGGTCTAACAGCAGCTCCGGTGTGCGACCATGGGTAATTAGGGGAAGTTTGGGGTTATTTTTCCATTACTTCCTTCAGCCCGTTAATATGGAGAAAGCATCTCTCACCACACCCCCATCTCAAATTGTGGGATCCTGCCTCACATGTGTGCAGTGAGGTTAATGGATAAGGTCTCAGGAGGGCATTTCACAGGGAAGAGAAGCATAAGGGTTGCTTTCCAGAGGAAGATAAAGGAGTCAGAGCTGCTCTTGTTCAGTTTCTATTGCTTTTACCTCAATGGCAAATAAAAACAACTTTAAAGATATAGTCAAGGGTCAAGTTCTCTTTTGTTTGCCTACTTTCCTTCTAATCATCTACCTTTAACCATTTCCCCATGTAATTCTTACCCCATTAGCCCACTTGTAGGAACTTCGGAAATGACTCAAAATCACTACAGTAGGGAAAAAAATATTTATTTTCTAAAATCATTACCTTGACAGGCAAAACAAAGCATGTTCTCAATTTCATTCAGAAATACATTTTTAAAAAAATACATAGACCAATATGGCCTGCCCAGACATATATTCAACATGGTAAATATAAAGAATAAATTGTTTGAATATAAATATCTCTAAAAAAATAAGAACAGCAAAATTCAATCTAACCTCTTCCATTGTCTGGTTACATAAAGAAAAAATAATTTTACTGCTTGAAAGCATAACCAACATGTACTTTTCTGTATCTGTCAGAAATGCCCCTATACCATAGTGTCTCCATAAATCAAGGTAAAGGAAGCTCCTGATTGTATGATCTTTTTCCTTATGGATCAGAGCTAGTAGATCAGCACAAAAGCATTTAATCTACTACTGACACATTGGACCAGGCTTCTGTGAGGCTGGGCTCTAACATGCGGGTTGGAAGGAGTTGGTGACAGGAGGGGAAGAGTTTGGGGAAGCAATAATTAGAGGTGGGAAATACTCCAAGCAGAGTGCATTAATGCTGAGGTAGACTCATACTCATGAATCACATCCTGATTTACAGTAGTAACAGTTTCTTGCAGTTTTGTATTTTATGACTTTTAAAAACCCCGTCTTTTTAAAAAATTTTATGTGTGTTTGTCTTTCGAGTGTGTTTTCAATTTATGCATTCCTTAGAAAATCTTTGCATGAACTTTGGAGTTTCTCCCTGAAATGTGCCAGGCGCCTGAGTCAGACACAAACAGTCCCTTAGGACTTTCTTCTGAAACTCCACCCTCCCGTGGAATCTCCTTCCTCCCTCCGTAGGATGCCACCCTAATACGAGTGGCATAGTGTGTCCTGCTTTCTGAGAGGTCCATTGTCGATACCAAAGGCAAGAAGAGACAAAGCAGTTACCACCAGTGGAAGTAAAGGAAGCCAGGCTGAGGGGCACCTTCACCTTTCTTAGAATGCATACAAGAAGGACACGGGTCCTTTGCCACTCTGGAACAAGATGCGGTCTAAGCAGGGAGGATGCTCTTGCTCTGATCCTGGCCAGCTCGGAAAGAGTGCCCAGTTGGTCACAGGGCTCTTTCTCTGGAGGTGATGGCTTCAGACAGGTGGGACTGGAAGCTTTACAATCAATGTGTTCGGTTGTGGGTCACTTTCTGCTCTCTGTACAGCATGGCTTTCAACTTCGCAAGGGGCGAAGATGGTTTGATGCTGTTGCTGACGGCCTCCAACCTGTGAAAACAAGACGAGGGAAAACGAATGTTATAAAAATCATTCCTTGGCTAAAGAAACATCTAAATTTAGAATCTGGAACAAACAAACCTAAATCTGGATCCTGAACTTTCACACCAACCACAACGGCGTGTTACCCTTTGATAAAACCTCAAGTGGTATGAGTTACCATTGTGAAAGAGTTTACCGTTTTTGCTTAGAATGGGGAGAACAGTCATGTGACCCTGTCTAAGGGGAACTGGGCACTAAAGCCAATTTTGAAATAAACCAGAGATGTTCTAGAATCTTGTATACCTCTATCTCAATATTCTCTACTATGCAGACACTCAGCATAGGTTTCCAATAGTCCTGGACATCTACATCCCATAAAAACTGATAGTAACAGATGGAAAGAGAGAAACAGGAAGTATATGGGCGACCCCCAAACAAACACTTGTAGCAATTTTTTTAAAATTGCAGGCTTCATGTTTTTTGTTTTGTTTTGTTTTGTTTGCAGGAGAAGGGAAGTGGGAAAACTATAACATTGATTTCATAGCTGACATAACACAACTAATAGAAACAGTAATCATTCCCAAGTCAGTTCAGCAACTGTGATCTAGTGAGGATCCCTGCCAGCCCAGGATGCTGAACCCAGAATCTGCAGGGGTAGCTCAGGTGTCCACACTCAGTAGCAAACAAATCACAAGACCCTCCTGACTGCCAAGCCTGGGCTCAGAACACTCCGCTCACAGAACCTCTTGCCTCTGAATTTCTCAGAAAACTTTCCGTAGAATGCAGAGCAGATGACAGATCTGAGCACAGATGTCCTCCCTCAAACTTGTGAGTGCCAAAAAGTTTAGGATTTGGAAAGATCATCCCCGTAAAGCTGCCCATAGTAACCCTATGAGACCTTTGTGAAAAAACCAATTCTCCACAAATGCATTTCCCCATTTAAAAACTAATAATAAACTCAAAAAACAGCATGTTCTGAGTCTCACCAACCCTACCTAATGACTTTATTTTCCCCGTGGCCATCTGAATGACTGGTACTTTTGCAGGACTTGATTAGGCATGACTTTCATTTTTTTAAAAAAATGTCCTCTCCTCTCCTTGAAATGATTTTTAATTTCTCCAGAAAAACAGTAAGGGCACTAGGAGGGAAACACTGGACGTGACCAAATAAGAGTTGTCTCTGGATGTATTTGGCTTGGAAAATATACCTGAAACATGAATGGCGCGTGCTAAAGAAGAGCGGGCAAAAGTCTGCATGCAAGGCCTCTGTGAAAATACTGGAGGGGGGCTCCCTTGCTCTTTTCAATCTGTAGACCATGAATACCCTCCTGTCACTGTATTCTAAGCTGCTTCTCCACCCAGGTAGGGAGGACTAGAGGCTTAGGCCACAGTATCAATGACCAGGGCTAAGCCATTCTTGTGACCTCTTACCTTCTTGTTTTCCTTCCCTTCACCAGCTTCTGGGAGATGCACTTCTTTCCCAGCTGGGAAAAGTCTTTTCCTTTCTTGTGGTTCTCCCAGCCTTTCTCCACTGTTTCCTGGGACCTGTTAAAATGAACAGGAAAAACCATTTCAGCAGTGGTATCTTCAGATTCACCTCGACTCTCAACATCCCTGCTACTCTAAAACAGGAAGGCAGCTAGCTTTACAATAGGAAGGAGGTCAGGAGGCTGCACAACTGACTGAAAAGAAAAGGTAGGGTTTTGTTATTGTTGTTGTTCTACTCACCTGAGTTCTTTTCCTGGTTGGCAAAAATTCCAGCACTTCTTGTCTTTTTGGTTAGCACATTGGCATCTGTTCCTCTGCTTTATTGCCTTTGTAGGAAATAATTCCTTCAAGGATCGCTTGGACCTAGAAGGGCTTCCAAGTCCATAAGGAACAACATGCCTATCATCAAAAGAGAGGAACAAAAGATATTAGCATAATTAATAGTCTTCCAAATGACACATTCTTTTGAGCCAACTCATTCCACTGGGCACACAATGAGCTAAGCACACAGCACTGGGACAGTAACTTGAAGTGTGGCAACAACAGGAACACGTGTGCGTCCAAACAAGAGAAAACTAGTTTTCCTGATTAAGTGAAACTCTGTCTCAACTCTTCAACAAAGTTCAGATTCTTCTTGACACGAGCAACATTGTTCTTTGTTCCAAAATTATGACATCTCTGCTTTGGTGTCTATTTTATATTTTCTTCCTTTTCTAAGGTTCTATTTAGTTAACAGCTACTTGGAGTGGGAAGAACAGAAAAGCTAGTGCAAAACCATGACTCACAAGATTTTTAAGACCTACATTGAGTTGAAAGCATAGATGATGAAGCTACAGGTGGCCCCTGTGGGAGACTCGTGTTTACATGGTTCTCCTGCAGCAGGGTGACATTAAGAGGCTCCAGGAGGACTTATTGTCAGAAGCTCTCCAATAACTTGCAGTGTTCATTTTGAGGGAATACTGTTTTTCTTTACTCTATGAGTAGGAGAGAAGCCCATGAGCTATATTTCTGTTTCTGTCATCAAATAGGCTTTCTAAAGAGAAACAAGAGCACCAGAATACCGTTCTAGTTCTGCCTCAAGCTCACTGCTGCAGAAGGGACTTTCACAGTTTGGATTGGAGCTTTTCTATGAGTAAAATGAAGGGAGTGGATTATAACTCTCTCTACTCCCTCTGCTACTCACTCTCCACCCTCCTAGGAGAAGCATGGGGGAGAAACGCACAGAGGACCTCAACAGCTCATTCTCTAAGCCAAGCCCAACACTGCCATGCAAGCACTGCTCCATCCCCTCACTTAAGGACTGGGTGAGCTTCTCACCTGGAATCTGTACCAGCTTCTTGCTGGTCCCAGCCCCTCCCATCCATCCCATCCCACAATGAGCAGCTTGACCCTGAGCCTCAGAGGACCACTGGACTGCTGTCCCACCAAAGCATTGTGCCACCAATGCACTTTCCTATTGTCAGAAACACTACCTTCGGAGTCCAAGCCAGGAACTCCCCAGCAAAGCAAGACTAGTGCCCGGGAAGCCAGAGCTGAGGAATGACTAGAGCTACGATGCCCTCTAGGGACTCACTCGGGAGTGTTGACCCAGATGATGTCCAAGTGGCAGAAGTAGACACACTCCTTGTCCATCAGGGAGGAGCAGGAGCAGCGCTTGGACCTGCGCAGCAGCCCGGGGGCGTCGGGAGGGGGCTTCTCCCCTCCGCTGTGAGCCTTTGGGCTGAGCTCCTCGCCAGAGACCGCTGCAGGGAGAGAGGGAGTGCAGGTGAGGGGTGTCCTCCAGACTCCAGACACGCTGGGTCACAGTGTTTACACCAGATTGAGCACAGCAGATAAAGGCAGACAGAACATACAGCTGCCCTTAGCAAGAAACACAAACATCACTTTTCCCTCTTTAACATGACTCACCTTTAGCTGGCTGGCTTATCCACCTGCAGGGAGATTATCCCAAAACAGAGCAGATAAACACCCAAGCTGAGGTTTACCAGCCCCCTTGAAGAAGGCTTCAAGGAAATACCTGGAAGTGGTGCCTATTGGAAACTTGAGATGGCTTGCTCAGAACTCAGTAGGGCTGCACAGACTACGGTGCCTTAAGATTGGATGATGACTAAAGACCTAGCTCGAGGTGGAACCACTTCCCTGCCAGGGTGAGCTTCTCCTCGAGGTCACCCACCCCCTTACACCTCCACCTCGTGTGGAGTGCGGAGTGCTTGGATGGCAGATACCTCTTGAAGTTAAGCAGAAGGCAAGAGCACTGGGAAATGACAGAGGAGAAAAGTTAACTCTCTAATATTCATTTCAGGTGGGAAACTCCACAGAAACCACTGATCCACGGTGAAGTTAAGAAGCAGCTGCAGGCACCCAGCAAAGGCTGTGGATTTGGATTCAGGGTCGTGGAACAGCAGCATTGGCTTGTGTGGGACACACCGCCTGTCCCTTCCCCAGCATAGCCCTGCTCTTCCTGCTGACCATCCAGCACACAGCTTATCCGCCCGACTTTGTACATTTCAAATGATCACACGCATTCCAGGATTTCCATTCTCTTAACGCCCTTGCTCTTTAGTCAGGGTCATGGAAAGAAAAAAAGGTGCACTGACCCCCCAAACAGGGGGAGAAACAGGCAGGTGCTCTGGGGTGCTGTCTAAATCCTTAAGCAGCAGGAAGTATCCAGCCCCCCTCCCAGGACAGGTGAACACAGTTTAAGTTCGTCCTCTCGCTGTTTCAGGTGCCAAAACCTGCCCAAAGAAACCTAACGTCAACAGTGACAAATTTTAAAGAAAACATCTGCTTCGCCCTGAAACCGCCTGGGGATACGCAACACACTCGCGTTCTTCAGGTAGTTTTACTGTTCACGTATTCCTCAGACGGCTTGAATAAATTCCCTTGGCTTCAAGCTGGAATGTTGAACTATTTTGCACACTAACACGCTATTCAAACAATGTTTGAATAAGTTCCTAAATGTAGCATATACCTGTACGAACACACGAATTGCTAAACACACATTTGGCTAAATTACAGTTGCCCTATACGCTTCTTGATTTTTTTTTAAAGCTCAGGAAGTAAATTCTGCAGTGATAATAACATAAGCTTTTTAAAGCTACGGTATATTTAATTGCATTCAGTTGACTTCCATTTGTTCGCTAGAACCCTTACATAGCTGTGAGCAAAATTTCCCAGACACTTGCTACCTGAACAGAAAAGGGGAAAAACAGAAGCAAAAAGCCTTCAGGCGAATCAGAGGACCCTGACGGTCCCACTTTTGCAATGCAGCGTGCCTACCTGTTTCTGGAACTCCGTGGAGAGTCACCAACAGCAGGGGGAAAATCACAGGAAAATAATCCATTCTGGAAAAAAAGGTTTTTTTCTAAATTCCCCTGCAAACTGAATTCAAAGGAAAACGAAGAAAAACAGCTTCAGTTCCTTCGACGCGCTTCTGAGTATTCAGAGCTCAAAGTGATCCTGCAGCCCAGTGCGCTTTTCCGGGAGCAAAAGCGACTCCCCTGGCCGGTGTGGAGGCAGAGGCAGCGAGCTGCAGCGCAGGGCGGCGAGGAACAGCGCCGGCCAGACCGCTCGCCAGGCGCAGACAGAAGCGCTCTGACCTGGACAGCTCTCCGCTGGCTTTTTATATTGAACCCCCATCGAGTGGGGGTAAACAGCTCCGACTTTATCCCAGCCCTAGACAATGTTATTGTGTTATTAGTCACCAACAGGCAACGTGCGCCCGGAGATAAGACCGGGTCTAAAGGAAATCACTGCTAACTTCAGAGGCAGACGCCCGCCGTCTGACAATTCAGGGGCAGGGCTAAGAAAAAGAAAATACCCATTAGAGACTTCGGTAAACCTGCCCGTGCAGGGCTGGAGTCAGCTTCCCCTTTGCAAGCTGCCAGCCCGAGTCCAAGAATCAGAAAAGGGACTCCACAAAAAAAAGTCATACCATTGGTATGAAAAGTATGAGCTACAGTTTAAATAGATTGCATTGTGTGCCGGGGGCGGGGGGGGGGGGGTTCTTCATTGTTCACTTTATTTTCCTTTTATGTCTACCTACTTAGTCTCCATCGAACAAGGGGACGCGCTCTCTTCGCTGTCCCCTACTCGGTGGGATGATGTGGGCAGATGAGCACGTTTTCCTCTTACAGCAACCCCCTTCCCCGAAGTCATTTTGGGGGGGGGAGGGGGTAACTAAAAGTTCTTTGCTTCTACAATAAGAAAGATCAGAGAAAGACTGGCACGAAAGAAAGACTAAAAAGATAGGGCTGTATCAGGCACGTCCCCCGTGGGGGGGTGCGATATCACTATTTAGAAGCCCCCCGAATTTTTTTTCTGTGCCCACCCCTCTGGCAATTGCACCACAGTCAATACCATTGATCTTTTTTAAAATTGCATTTTGAAAGATTTTTATTAGTGTGTGTTTGCAGTACACAGTGTCTCCATGCCTTGGGTGGAGTTGGTCCACGTAGCTAACACACCGCAATTCCTTTTCCATCGCTTCCTCTCCCTTGCTTCCCCTCCGTCCGTCCATCCCTTCCCATTGACAAAGGTCTGTCTCCCTGCTTCCTGTCGTCTATCTTTCGTTTTGCTCATCATGTTTAATTTGGGTTTCTCCTATGGGAGAAACCATGCCCCGTTCTGATTTATTTCATTAACCATCAGTCTTAAGGTTTGGCAGGGAAGAACAGCAGGGGGAGATAAAGAGCCACGGGGGCTGGTGTTTCATTAGGACAGAAAAATAAAAGCCTTGGCCTGGAAAGGACAGGAAACAGCACGGGGCCAGGGCAGAGGAGGGACAGGGAATGGCCTAACACAGGAGAGGGGAGCCCTGAGAGTGCCCCGTTGACTCCTGACACTCTCTTGCATCCTCTCCCTGGTTCAGAGGAAAAGGGTGCTTGCCGCACAGGGTACTGGCCTTGCCCTTCAGGGTCCTATTGGGAAGGCGGAAATGCCGGTGGCCAGTGAGCAGATCCGTGATACCTCACACTTAGTAATCTGTTGACGTTTTCAAAACACTTTCTTGTCTATTTAACCTTCACATGCCCCCAGAGGTGACCACAGGCCACTGACACACAGGTGCCAGCACGCCTTAGTGAATTCAGCAAAACACACAGGTGACACATTGGCTTTTTCAGTCAGCCCCATTTTCCAGTGAGGGAAACTGAGGCCTCCAGGATGTCCAAGCTGCACCAAAGTTCCCCCAGCGATCCCCACAAGACCTCCAAGATCGATTTACAGTCCCTTCCTTGCACAGGAGAAAGATGAGTCTCTATCCAGGACCGAGGGAAGCTGTGGGGATAAAGCCCTCTGTCTCCTCCCAACCCTCGGATTTCCCCACTGGGGACCAGCGGGGGCTTCCACATGGACCATGTCTAATACTTGACAACACACGAGGATCCTCTAAAATCCAAAAGAGATTTTTACCCCGTCACTGAAGCTGTGGATTTGGTCCCCTGGACCTCCCTGAGGACACACAGCAGCTGTGTCAGGTGCCGCAGGACATCTGTTCCCTGAAAGCACTACGGGAAGGGAGATGGGGCTGCATGTCCCTTCCACACCTCCAGATGCTGTCAGCCGGGGCTCTGGGGGATGAGGTGTCCACCTTGACCCAGCCCCGGGGCCAGGAAGGCACAGCTCCCCCGTGAACTGAGCCCAACGGGAAAGCTGAGGTCACAGTCCCAAGAGCCAAGCTGCCCCTGAGAGAGCAGGAGGAAGAGGTCTTGGAAGAGTCCTGGGGTCTCTACGCCCTTCTTTTTTAAACTTCTGGCAAATTTGCACAGCCACAAGCAAGAGTCAGGACCAATTTTCCTCAGCCCCTTCCTGGAAGCCCCCGCCCCCGCCCGTGCCGGTGCCCTGGGGGTCCCAATCCGACTGCCGTTCACCTGGGGGAGCAGCTCCCCGCGTCACCCGCACCCCCGGCACCCTCCCGCCGCCCTCCCTGCTCTCCTGTACCATCCTGGGAATGTATGCGAATTAGAAATACAAAATCTGGGCAGCGAACCACCCCCCCCAACCTGGCCTTCCAGAACTTTGGGAAAATAAATAAAAATGCAGGATCTGATCCTTCCAAGTATAATCTTGCCCCATTATTTGATTCCTGCATTCCCAAGGTGCTGGCACAGTGTGTTTGTATTTCCAGGTCCTTTTATGTGTACATGTGCCTCGCAGGAAGGGGTGGAATCTGCCTTTTCTGTCCACCCCTCCTTGTCTGCCTCGGCCACGGCCCCCTTTGCAGGGGTAAGGAGGGAGGGCCCTCTGTCAAGCCCAGAGAAGGTGGCTGTAGCACTACCGGGCAGCTGCCCAGCAAGAACATTTCCCAAGAATCAAGGAGAGGGGAGGGGAGGAGAGCCCCCAACAAACCAGTTTTGCAAGCTGGATGCTCCCATCCCACTCCCCACTCCTGGCATTATTAGAAAAGGAGGTAGGAGGAGAAAGTTGAAAACCCGAATAAAGGAATAAATATGAAGGTTTTATAAATATGGAGGTGCACCCCCTCAGAGAACTACCAGGGGAAAGGCTCTCTGAAGCCCTGCACCCCCACAGCAAAGGGACAAGGAGGTAGAGAAGCAATAAGATGGGTTTTCTCCCCTCAATAGCAACTTGCTGTTACAGCTCTTGCCTTTGATGTTACAATCCAGCTGCTGGAAGCTATTTGATAAAGCTGTATTCTTTTATGTATTCTTTCTGTATCTCTGGCTCTGTATTAATAGATATCTATAAATAAAACACCATGAGCCCCAAATACAAAGACTACACAGTAACAAAGTGTACTGTTATTAGCACTCTTCAGCTTCTCTGTTTCTCAATTTTTGCGTAATAAACTTTGCAACTTTGTCAAGCCCATAAATTTGGTGTGAGATGTTGCATTTTGCCCACAGAAGAGAACAGTCATGAAGCTCCTTGACAATGGGACAAAACAGAAGCTGTCCACATCACTAGGCTTGGCTCAGTCATACCCTGGTGACTGTTCTGCATCTCTACTCTGTGTAGTGCTCTTGTGAAAAATTGTGCTTTCCATTCATTATGCCTCTGACACACTACACACCACCAAGAGCCCTGAACAAAGACAGCTTCTCTTCGCAACCACAACCTCAATAATCACTGTTGATTTAGCACAGGAAATATGACAATGGTCAGGATAGATTCATCCTGTGCATTTTCAAAACAAAGTATGCAACTCCATTTCCTTGACATTCATCCACTGCACCGTGACAGATAGCAAGTATTTAATTTAAAAGATTATATCCAATCCTCTAACCTAGCTTTTCCCAAAGCTCAGTCATTCATAAAACTTTTCCACAATTTTTGCCATATTTGTATGTTGCATATTTCTACTCAATATTTTCTTTCAACAGACTTATTTTTTCTACTTGAATGATTTTAAGGAAGTTTTATCTCACTACTATCCTGAGCAATAATATACATGAAATCATGGTTTATGTATGTAAAACCTTTACTTTCTGTGTATTCATTAAGTTATTAGAAATCAGAATGTTCATAAATATGTATAGGGTCACCTAATATCCCGACTCCAGCTTGCTTGTCAGTCTTGGAGAACACTATTCCACCCCTGCAATGTCTATGCTTACTGTGTTAAGAATTAAGCCCTGCTTTGGTTCTCTGACTCTGCTTTCCAGATAAACCCCAAATATCCCATGTGAAAATCCTCCTATAGATGCGCCTCAAAGAAAAGGAATCTAGAAAAACAAAGGGGTCTCATCCAGAAAGATTTCGTTGACACTTCTCCTAGGCTTACAGCATCTGTGACTCAGCAACCACCCTTTATTGTACTTCCTACCCTCTATCCCAAATTTAAATATCTCGTCCAAGTGGTCACATTGACACACACATGCACATATGTGTGTAAATCTATAGATTCCGGTGAGAAAGTAATAACTTTGCACACATCACAGAAAATGTGGCAGCCACTGTCTGCCTTCACATTTGTATCCTCTATTTGTACTTTTGTGCCACTCATGACATTTGGAACTGGAAGGACACTGACACAGAGGACCAAAGGAAACGCTCGTTGGGGAGAATGGCTGGGAGTCACCTGATAGATTTCACTTATGGAATCATTCTGAACAACCACATACCGGAAGGGATGTGCTAGGCTTTGAATAAGGTTTGTCCCTTCGAAACTCATATGGAAATGTGATCCCCACTGCGGTGTGCGGTGTGCGGTGTGCGGGTGTTGGGAGAAGAGGCCTTTTAGAGAGGATTGGGTCATTAAAAGGGATTAATGAGTTGTTACAAAGCCAGGCTGCTTCTGGTGTTTCTCTCTTGCTCACACCCACTTGCTCTTCCGCTTTCAACTATGAGTTGAAGCAGCACAGGGCTTTTACCAGAAGCCCAGCAGATGCCAGAATCATGTTCTTGGACATCCCAGCCTCCAGAACCGTAAGCCCAAATAAGTCTCTAGTCTTTGTAAATCAAGCCAGTGTTAGATACTGTGTTACAGCAACATAAACTGAAATAATGACAGTAAAAGGACTAATTCTGAAGGGCAAGTTTCATATTAATATGACAGCAACCTTCATGTTTTCTTAAGCAAACTTCATGTGGGAGGCATTGAGTGGGCTCTTTCCATAATGTTAGGTCTACTGTAATGCAAACCCCTTTTTATGATGCTATTTCACTACTGATTACGCATTTTAGGTTTACTTAACATCTCATTATGTGGCAAAGAAAAATAAGCAAGATCTCTTGCATCTTTCTTACACAACATCCTTTCATGCTCCTACTAAAATTCAGAGAGCTATCTTTGGACAGTGGCAAGAAATTGGCTGACTTGAAATTTACTCTTCGTATTAGAAATCTAAAATCGGAAAGCTGCTTTTGTTCAATGTAGATTTTGTGTTCTTGAATCAATGGACAGACGGTGGATTAATCAAAACCACCAAAGGAAAAGCCGGGGGAGGGATGTGTCTTGAAAAGTAAAAGGATTTATGGTTTGTGGCAAAGGCCAGAAGGTGGATAAGAAAGGAGAGTTTGAAAGGGGATGGTTTAGGTGTTGGGTTGAGAGGGTCCGCAAGAAAACATGGTAGATGAAGGCGAGAGAAAGATTGTGGAGGTGACCGAGGTAAGCACTATTCCCAGGGTCTCTGCAGCGTTATCAGTAGAACATGGAATGTCTACGTGGCTTAGCTTTCACACCCATTCTCAAGGCCTCAAGGTGACCATGGGGGCCCTGAAAGGAAAAGAAAATGGTAAAAATAAGCCACAGTTCCATGAGAAACTCCTTCCCAGCACATAAACTACAATGATCTGACAGTTTATTGTGTGGACTGTGTCTCCATTAAGAAGCCTAGATTTATTTGTACTAAAAAATATTAATGAGTTAAAATTATTCTCACATTTTGTGAATATCCTTTTGGACCCAGCTATTTACAGGAGAAAAGAATCACTAAGAGTGTTGGAAAAGTTCTCCAGTTCTCAACATTTCTTCCCAGTTCTTCATTTCATGAGAAGAGATTTTTTACATTGTTTTATTACTCCTACCTCCTGCCTATCTACAAGAAATTCAAACCTTCTCCTCTAAACTGTAATTTGGTAACAGTAAGTTTCTTTTTTATTAATCATTTTTTTCCAAATATAAATATGCTGGACAAAAAGAAAAGAATATTACTGGTTGTCATTATTGGGAAAAAATGGGGCAAAGTGAGTTACTTTTGTAAAGGGGCATTTGGATTCATTTAAAAATGCAAATTTAATTCCACAAGCTCCAAAATACATTTAACACTAAGGGTTGTATTTGATTTGTCATTTCTACTTTTTTTCCACTTGTTCTTTTGATGAAAAAAACCAAAAACTTTGGGAGGTTGTTACATGAATAATTTTTCTGGAAATTGATGTCTTTAATTTATTTTTCTGTGGAAGGAAAAAACGGAAACAAAGCTTCTGTCATAGGGAGGGGAGGGGCTTAAGGGAAGAATGGGGTACTTTATTTTTCTGTGAAGCTTAAAAATGCCTGGACACTTTGTGACAATATTAATTTAACATTTATTGATTACTGGTATTACCCTCAGTGTAGTTTTTCACCAATGGCAGTCAAAAAGGCAGCAAATACATTCCTTCCCTACATATGACTCACAAGAGCAAAGAATGAAGAGGAATAATATTGTGTTTCTAATGAGCTTCTCATGTAGATTTATTTTAGAGAAATGTGGGGAAAAGAACAATGGGATTAAATGAAGAACACCAAGGGAATCTGTTTATGGCTGGTGCCAGACCCCTGCAAGGACCTTGGGGAGGGCAGTACTAAAGGTGCATTTTAAAAGGAGGAAGAGAAAGAGCTGGAGAGGAGGAAGAAGAGCAGACAAAGGAGAAAAGGTCAGGCCCTGGAGCCGTTTACCCTTCTCAGCAGCCTGCTTTCCCAGAAGGTAAGAGAGGTAGGAAGCTTGGGTTAGAGAATACCGAAACTGATCATGTGCACACAAGGCTCACAATCTTGCTACAAAGTGGAAAAGTGGGAAAAATCTCATGAATTGCAAAGTAGCTTATTTAGACTATTTTTTCCATACTTGTTTTAAGGTTAGTCAAGGAGGCCTAACATTTTCTAGATAAAACTTTTTACAGCCTTGTTTCTTCTTGGCTGTTCTCTCTCCCCCACCATGCCTTCTATTTTTGCCCATTATCTGGAAGAAAGTATCAGTTTGGACTAAGGACCAGGTCTCTGCACCAGCCGCCTGGTTTTTCCCAACTCTCTCCCATGCTCCTTCTGTCTTTTAAGGAGCATTTGCCACTTTGTGATGACTTGTATCAAAGAACAAAAATGGGACAAAGAGCACAAGTCCCCAACACATACTGAGATTTCCAGCTAACCTTTACCTTCCCTCTTTGGTTGATTAGCATCTATCTTCTTCCATATAGGTAGAACTAGATGTAGATTTATTTTTCTTGTTCTCAAGGGTTGACCAGAAAATGCCTAGAATATGCTAATTATCTAACATTTTCAAATTTCTTTCGATCAAATCTCATTTTATTTTTTTAATTTAAAGCTGTTGTACTCTTGGTTTAAACTCTAGATACAAAATACATGATCAAGAATTAATAACTTCTCAATGATCTTTGCAAGGGCTTTAAGAACACCGAATCTATAAAGGGCAACCATCTTTGGAGTGAGTATACCCAATAACGTAGAAGTGGTGGAAAAAGTAATGTATTAGAAAAGTAGAACTTAACTAGGGAAAGTGACCAATGTATAATTTAGCCAGAAGAGCCATATCAATTGGAAAAGTTTAATTGGTGAGGTGTAGAGAGATTCATACAGGTCTTGTTAAGTCATGAATCCAGAAAATAAAGAAAGAGCAGCAGTTATCCAGTGCAGAATATAAAAAAGGACAGGGGATGAACAGTTTTATGTATCAAAGTCATAATTAGTGGAAGAGATCTTCAATTTGAGGAGTCAAAAAATCCAAAACCTGAAACACAGTGGATGTTGTACACAGACATCTGAAAGAGGGAGGGCTCGGCCATCAGAAAGAAGGTGTGGTTCTGAGGCTGAGCATGTGAGATAGATCTTCATAAATGTAGCTGAAGATGGGCACTGGAGAAAGTGGCAGTCACGTGCCATTTAGCAACAAGATGCCTGCTGAGAAATGCACTGCTCTGTGATTTCCTGATGGTGCCAACATCGCCAAATGTACTTAGACAAACCTGGGCAGCGGAGCCTGGTCCACACCTGTTTTATATGTCATGCACTGTTGCACATGTGTTCTGTCATTGATTGATATGCTGTTATGCAACACATGACTGTAGTGTGTAAATTACCTTCAGAAAACAACTATCTGAAGGGGGAAACTTCCTATCATTTCAATTGCCTGTAACTGTTTCTTTATTAAGGGCAAAATTTGCTATGGAAATTTTCTATTGGGCTGTAAAGAAGCCAAACCAGTCATGTATACAACAAAGCACTAAAATGCCCAAGAGGGAAGAGAATAAAAAATTTAGATTTTCCAACTTGAGGCAATGTTTTAGGCGAAAGTAGTCAAATATTAAATAAAGTAGTGCACATAAAAGCTTATTGTAGAGCATGAGGTTATTATCAACAAAAGGACATGCTGTTAATAAGATCAAGTTCTTAGAGAATTAAAATGAAGAAAATTTCTCTCCTGGTCTTATAGTTTTATATTATAAAAGTTATATTATACTGAAATAGTAGGGCTGGTCACTGAATAGTCATTGAAAACAGATTTTAAAAACTTATTGTTCTGTTTAAATATTCTTGAAACCATTAGCTCACTCTAGAAACTAACTTTTCTCTTATTTTGGTGCAGAACTATTTTTTTCACAGATTAAAGCCATCTTTACATCTGTATTTGATTTTATGTTATTATTTGTGTGGGTTTCTTACAAGCAACTCCAATAAAACCTCTCCATAGTTACACAGACTACTATGCTTTTTATTCTGTATTAACTTGTTTTTCATTGGATTGCTTATGGTCATACTCTTTTGTTTCATATTTATAGCTTCCCATTTCTCTTGAGCATTTTCCCTTTTAACAGTCTCTGGAGGTTTATGCTTAATTATTACTGTAAGTTTTTAAATCTAATTTCTAAGAGCCTGTAGTATCTACCTTCATTCTAGATTTTCACTCTTTGGCTATTGAAAGGAATAAAAATTCAGAGTTCCCTTAAACGTCTGACCTTTTTCATTTCACTACACAGTGTTTTCCTGTTCAATTTAGAGGTTTCATTGTCATCTTCCAGAAAAAGAAAAAAAAGAGTGCATCAGAGAGCATACACCTCTTACAGAGTAAGAGCCTGGAAAATGGTTAAGAGGAAATCTGTTCCCAGACTCTGACTTAGCAACATGGGTCCTAAGCGAGCCCTCACCTTGACCTTTGCCTGAGCCCTGGCCCCATTGCTCTGTCTTCCCACTGTGTCAGGGCTTTCTTCTTCTCCTCTCTTGACTTCCAGCCTCCTTTGTCCTCCATCCCAACACTCCACCTCTTAGTTCCCAGCTCATTCCCCCTTCACCGGCCCTGGTCCAATCCCTCAAACCAGCCACCTAACGTTGCCTACTCCAGGTAGACCCAAGAATGGACAAATCCCAGATTCTTTCTGCTTCTACATGTGCGTTGACCAGCCCTCCCTTCCTTGCCTCTGGTACCAGAATGTTGTGGTAGAAGAGCATCAAACTTGAAATATAAGTAAGGTTTGTAATGATGAATAAAAATGGCATGACTCCTATTTCCCTAGATCTTTACCATACCGGGAGAGCCAAACACATAAACAGACAAATAAAAGCGGACAAGTTATGCAAAGGCAGGTTTTATCACTATGATGGTTTTGTGATGACTGAACTGGGAGCTCTGCTGCAAGCACTGCCAGAGAAAGGGAGGGAAATAAAAATACGAAACTGCAGGAAGAAATGTAGTATTCTTTCAAAAAACAAGTCAAGTACTAAATTTTATAAAAGACTCCAGTTGGCTTTTGTGAGAGGGTTTTCAATGTAGGTACACTTCCTCTCCTTTTGAAGGAAATGTATGGTATACGTATTATAAAAATGGTCTATGTGGCAAAGACTAGTTTAAGACATCCACAGTTCCTGAGGAACTGCCCCAGCGATGTCCTAAGGACAAGGGCAGCAACGGCATCTTCTGGGGTTCACATAGATCACTGAAAGGAAAGGAAATGACTGGCAACCTAGTGGACCCAGAAAAAAGAGATCCCTAAGAATTGATGTGATTTGCTGAATTTTAATTGAGGGAAGCTACTTAATAAGGTGACCCTAGCTATTACGGAAAACAAGAAGGGAGGCCAGGCCAGCAAAGTTGCTAAGCTGTAAGCCACCCAGGATCACTAAAGCAGCGAGTACTGCAGGGATAATTGAGATCCTCCACCACTCCTCCTAGAAACGTTTTAGCAGGTTCTTAGTGGGGAGGACAGGAGAGTTAAAATGTAAACCAAGTAATTTTCTAACTCAATAAATGTTCCAGTAAAAGATTTCATAGAGAGGAAATTAGACTTACAACCAGCATTCAAATAAAGAGATAATTTGGGTTGTAATTTGTAATCAAGAGCCAGCCTCCCGCATTCCTCATCCTTTCGAATTATCAGGACCCCAAACATATAAATAAAGCCAAAAATAAAAATCCTAGCCATGTCCTCCACCTGCTGCCTCCATCCTAAGGGGCTGTGTCGCCAGGGAAGAACAGGGCATTCTAGGCCTCCTTACCTCCCGGGGCACCATCACTTCCTCATTGGGAAAAGGCGGTTGTTGTTCTGACCCGAAGGCCTGGCTGCGAACACACCATTGTCTTCTGAGGTCTCCGACCTGTTAGGCGGATCCAGCCCAATCTCTTTTACAGTCTGACTCCTGAGATACCGGAATTTCCCCAGGTCCTGCCCTGGCCCTTCGATTTTTTTCTCCCAGCAGATGCCTCCTGGGTAATTTTATTCTTTTGTCTTCAAGATCTTTGTGAACTGCTCCCAGCTCCCAAATCTAATTGTGTAACCTTGGGCAACCTACTTGCCCTTTTTGTTTCCATTTCCTCCACTGTAAAAAGTGAAAAGAGAAGTTCTCACATAGAGATAGGACAAAGAACAAGGGAGTCTACCTCTAAAGCTTGCAGAAAGGCTTGGGCAAACACTTGGTGCTCCATGCATGTTCATTATTGTTTTACCACCATTCTCCTATTTGTCCAAGGCAGAAAGAGCAAAGCCTCGCTGACACCTGTGCGTCTTCCGCCCTTTCTCCTCAGCCCATCAGCTCTAATCTCTGGAGGTGGTGTAGCCACCGGCTGGTTCACTCAGACAAGGCCAGGGCTGGTTCCTTCCTCCAGCTTCTCTTTCTCCTAAATCACTCACTGTACTGCAAGACGATCCACTTAAACCAGCAAACTTTCTGCCTTACTAAATATTTCAATACAAGTTCTAATGGGGAGAGAATGAGACCAACAGCCTGCATAGTAATCAAGAGATCATAGGAAGGTCCATTTAACACAAAGTCTTTGACCCTCATTCCTTATTCTAA
Source organism: Heterocephalus glaber (assembly GCF_000247695.1). The sequence goes on from NW_004624756.1 coordinate 13,860,177, forward strand.
ATAATCAAAAGTCCACAAGAGCAAACAGACATATTCAGATGCCTATATTCAAAGTCTGACTGATTTATGTTTATAAAATGCAAAAGTAATTTTATTTCCCCCATCTTAAATCCTTTACCCATTTTCCTTAGCCACCACAGCGCCTCTGAACCCCGGAAAGTGGCCTTGCCTCCTCCGCAGGTATGGAAGCAGAGTCCTTGAACCTGTCCAGCTCTCTTGCTGCTGGAGCTCCTGCATGTTTTTCCCTCTACAGGCAGTGATGCTGCCCCACATTTTTCCCTGGATGTTTGCAGACCCAGGGTGGATGCCACCTCTTTGAGGAAGTCTCCCTAAAACCTCTCGGGGACCTTCATATTTACTAAGCTGGTCTGGTTGCCTTACTAAGCCTTGCCACCCTTTGGCAGAGGAAAGACAGAGGCCCCCCTCCTAAGCCCTCCTGCACGATGACTGTAAGGCTGCTTCAGAACACTTATTACACCCAGTTCGGACCACCAGTTGTTCACCTGCCTCACCTTCAACTGACTGTACATTCCTTGGTGCAAAGGAATGTGCATTATTCATCTTTGTCATCCCAGCTTCTGCAAGGAACTTACTTTTCAAAGCTACTCACTGAAACATATTTAAATACAAACTGAATTCACAACATACCTAAAGTTCCCAGCACGCCGCTGTACAAATGCTCAAGTAGTTCCCTTTTCTTTCCCCTATTAGAAAACATCAGCTGGATGAAAATTCTCCTTCCTACAAATTACCCTGAAACTATCAGTATGTTTGTGTAAGTGATAAAACTTGTGCGTTAGGACTCTTATTTTGTTCTTGTGTCCAGCCACGTACATGTGAACACACAAGCCAGGCCCTTCTCTCTTAAAGTCCTTACTCTGCAGTCCAAATAGCCAATTAGGAAGAGAAAGTGGGTTCAATACAAATCCTTAATACTATTTATTAATGCTAATGCTATATATTTTCCCAAAATAATATTCATTTAACCTAATCTGAAACTGTATGCCCTAGATCACATTATGAAGTCAGAAATTTAACATTTATAAAATATATATATATTAAATGTATTACAAATATCCCACTAAGTATGCTATACATATCATATAAATATATAAAGTAGGTTATCATCTTTGTGACCATATCCAAAGTTTGGAGGAAAAGTAAATTTTGGGTTTTGTACAAGGAAAAAAATGTACTACAGATCTGCTGTGTCAAGCAGAAGATATCTATTTTAATCAGGATTTTATAACAATAGAAATATGTGTTGCCAGGCCAGGTCTCTCCCTTCAAGAACTCATGCCAAGCCTCTGCCATCCCTCTGCTGCCTCCTGAGTCAGAAGAGGCTTCTGAGCCAAGAATGGTTCATTGGGACAGAGCTTTGTGACTGCCCTGTGACGGGAGGGCGGGAGGCAATGAGATCACCCACACAGACAGCCACACAAGGGATCCAGGGAAGCAAGAGTCCTTTGAGGGCCACCTGGGTACCTCTGCAGGTGCTGTTGGCACAGAGCATTCTGAGACTGCAGGATGTCTTGGTGTATCTTTAAACACTGAGATCTGGAAGGAAATCCACTCGTGATTTAAAAAGGTCATATTAGAGATCTTTGGGGGAAAAGTATGAGCAGAAAGAAGAAAGAATTCAACAAGGTTTCCAACAGCCAGGCCCCAGTCCTTCCACTAAAGAACCAGAACTGATCCAAGGTAAATAAGCAAACATTCCTGAGAATTAGAAGGCCTGGGTGGAGAGCCAAGTCTGACACTAGCTATTTGTCCTTGAACAATTAGCATTTCTGTGCCTCACAGTCAAGTGAGACAGAGACCGGAAAGCACCTGCCCCAGAGTAGAGGGGTGGATGATTCCAGTTCACTCTGGAGAGATTTATGGAGAGCCTGTTAGGGAAAGGACAGTACTCTAAAGCCAGTGTCACAGTTGTAACCAATCAGGCCCTATAATTATATTTTTATATTATGGTTGAGGGAGAAATACAAGTAAGAATTTAGGCTGTAACTAAACAAATATTTCAAAAATAAATTATCAGGTCCAGGGATTTAGCTCAGTGGCACCGCACCTGCCTTGCAAGTCAAGGTCCTGAGTTCAATCCCCAGTACCGCAAAAAATAAATACATAAAATAAATAAATAAATGATCATTTTTCCATCAGGGAGCTATCTTCTTTTACTGAGGCCCTCTCACAATATAGTAAATATGTTTTTCTTATATCACAGGACCCTGTCCTAACATACAACCAACTTTACTCTTGCAATTGGTCTCTCTCCTTTCCTCCTTCTAAGAAATCAAATAACATTTTACTGAAAAGGATTTAAATCGCTACCTCATGTTCCTTCAAATTTTAGTACTTATATATATCTAAATGAAAGGCATTAGAATTCGTTACATCTCGAACTCTAATTTCAGCTGGCCTGACAAGTCTGGGGGGTGGAGTGTACGTATTAATAATTCTCAAAGGGGATCATGTAGTCACAGTGAAAAGCCACCAAGTAAGTGCTCCTAAGACCAGGGTTGGTTTCGTGTGTGTGTGTGTGTGTGTGTGTGTGTGTGTGTGTGTGTAACAGTAACGGTGAAGACTAAGTGAGGGTAACAGATGAGATTTCATCCAGGTGAAGTGGAAGCCAAGTACAACACATGCTTAAGGAAAAAAATTCACTTCCTACTTAGCACCCCATCTCCACCCCCCGAAGGGTCCTTCTCAACAGAGTTCCCGCTGCTGTTGCATGGCCAAGTCACACTTCAGTGAATGATTCCTTTTGGTTCTGTTTTTCATACTGAAAGACTTTCTTCATAGTTCCACTTTCCCAGTAGACCTGATGGTAAGAGCACTTATGACTGAAATTGAGGCCAGCACAGCAGTGTCACTGGAACCATAGGAGTCCAGGAAAGAGCCATGAGCTCATGCATTGGGGTGTTATTTTGGGCCCCGGAAATTTGCACATCCCTGAGCTATTGTTAGAACCAGGGAATTTGCTGGTAAACAATAACTTAGAAAATATGGTCCTGCCTACAATTCTGCCTGCATCTCTCACCAATGCTTGAACACATCCCTTTTTTCCCCTTTTATATATATTTTTTAATTTTTATTTTATTGGTACATTTTAGGTATGCTATATAATGACATTCATCATTGGAAATTTGCACCTTTACATAGTCTCTCTTGGTTCTTATTTTTCCCCACTCCCCTGCCCTCCCTTCAACCCCTCCATCCCTCCCTATTTACAAAGACTTTGTTTCCATTTTTTCATTTTCTCATATTAATTCCATTCCCTTCTTTCCTTTCCCCTACCCCTCCCACTTCCCCTTCCCCTTTGCCCATTTTCTTCCTATTTCACATGACCTATTATACCTTTTAGTCCTCATTTACACTTTCAGTTTCTCACACTAGAGAAACTATTCAGTATTTACACGTGTGTCCTGTTTATTTCACTTAAGAGTATCACCTCAATGTGTATCCATTTAGCTATAAATGTCTCTAATTTCTCATTTTTATGGCTGAGTAGTACTCCATTTTATTTTTTAAAAAGCCACATTTTCTTTATCCAGTCTCCAGTTGATGGGCATTTGGGCTGTTTCCAAGTTTTAGTTATCACAAACTGTGCTGCTATGAACATGGGAGCACATATATCACTGTGGTATGATTCTTTTAATTCTTTGGGGAAGATAACCCAGTACGGGAGTACCTGGGTCAAATGGGACTTCCAGTCCTAGTTCTTTGAGGTATCTCCATACTGATTTCCACAGTGGTTGGCCCAGTCTACACTCCCACCAGCAGTGGAACAGGGTTCCTCTTTCCCCACAGCCCCGCCAGCATTTGTTATTGGTTGATTTCATGATAGCAGCCATCCTTTCTGGAGTGAAGTGGAATCTCAGCATTGTTTTCATTTGCATCTCTCGAATGACCAGTGATGTGGAACACATCCCTTTAAGGAAAAAATTAGAGCTGAATTTGGTGTTGTCCTCAATTATCTTTATTGTAATAGTACTTGAATATTTCCATTTTATCTAGATGATTCATAATATGTATATATTAATTTGCATTATTAAAACGGAGACATCTGTGAGCTCTGAGAGAAACACTGCGGGCCCTTTTCCCTTACTGAGAGAAGACCAAGTTTCAGAAGCAGTGCTCTTTCCTCCCACCATAAGACCCTACCTTACTTCCATGAACGAGCCACACCCTTCCGTCTCACACACTTCCATGTGTCTGAAGTGTACTTCCGCCCATCTCTCTCCTTGCCTTGCTCTTATTTTCTTTTAGCTTGGGCATCACCCTTGCAGAGGAAGCCTCTTCCAAAGGCCCCCTTCCTTCCAACAGCAGGTAAAGCACCTCCGCTTGTGCACCCAAGGAACACCGTGTGTCCCTGGCTTAGCACATACAGCACCACAACATCTTCACAATGTACTTGTCATTGCTCATCCCTGGGTTGAGTGATTGTTGGAAGGTGGGGCTGTATCTTTCATGAATATCCATGAATATCCTCCACTTCTTTTTCCTTCCAAGGCTATCTTTAACACATATTCCCCAAAGAGTATGGATCAATAATTATTAGCTCTCTTTTCTTCCTTGATGTTTGTCCTGCACTTACTTTTGCATGGGTAAAGATGTGAGGCTCAGGCACAGGACAAATTCTCCCTTTCCCAAGCTCTGCCTATGGTCTCCTTATTTCCCTAACCAACACCCGAATTCCATCTTCTCTGCGTCATCATGTCAGCTTCGCCCTCCTGCCCTATAGCTGAAGCAATGAACTGATGCAGTGCCCTAGGTTGCTGCATCCTCTTGGAATACTAGTGGATTCTCCAGGGAGAAAAATGCTGTCAAGTACTGACCAGCACCTGAGTCACTGGAAAAGAAGGGAAGGCTTCCCTCAGCCTGTTTCCTGATGGCTTTGTACCATCTCAACGCGATTTCCATGTAGACTTTTATTTCTGCTCCCCATCTACTTATGTCCTCTATGTATCCAATTTTATTCACTCTGTTCCCCCTCACTTAGTCATATAGGGCTTTTAAAGAAAAATGTGAGTTGCTACCATGGGAAAAGACAACAAACATAACTGAGACATCACTGTCATCTGAAGGGACAGTGGGAAAAAGGGTGGGGCATTAGTTTGTTAGGATTGCCATAGCAAAGAACTACAGGTTGGGCAAAAAATACAACGAAAATGTATTTTTTCAGAGTTCTAGAGGCTATCGAAGTCCAAGATCAAGGTGCCAGTGGGGTCTTGTTTGTGGAGTCTCTTCTTATAAAGACACTAGCCACTGACTTAGACCCCAGCCTAGTAATCTCATTTTACTTAATCATCTCTTTAAAGATCCTATTTCCAGTGTAGTCACAGTCTGAGATAGTGGGGGTCAGCGCTTCATGAATTTGAGGAGGAGACATAGTTCAGCCCATAACCGTAAGTTATTTTCATCGATGTGTCAAATTCAGAAATTATTGTATGTCAGAAACTTCACTTGTCATCCAACAACCTGCTTGTCCAGAAACCTGGCGAGCTCTAACACCAAGACTCCCATTGCTGTTGGCAGCTAAGATGCTCCCTCCAAATCTGGCTTCTTCCCTAGAACCTGCCATGCCCCAGCCCATATTCATTTTTGGCTCTACAAGTCTCTTGCACTGATAACCAGGCTAAGGGGAATTACCTTTTATTCCCTCCATGCCTTTTGCATGCTGGACTTGTCTCTTTAAGAATTAGAGACAGAGGAATAGTTGAGACTATGGTTCATAAAGGAAATCCCCTGTTAAGAAATCAAGCACTAAGGATATGAAACTAGTAAATAGATGCTCCTAGTAGTACATATGAAAATGTAGGCAGTCATCTGTCCTAGTCATCTTTTCCTTTCTCCTTCTCCTCCCACTCTCCTCTGACTTTTTCTAGTTCTCCCCAGCTTCCATCTCTGAGGAGCCTTCTATGCCAGGACCTTCCATCCAGAACACACTGTCTTCATTCTCTCGCGCCTACTGCTCAGTGGAGTTAGCGAGAAACTCAAATAATATCCCCTTTATAGATGTGTTACAAGTGGAATTGGGAGTGTGTCAAGGGCGGGGCCCCACCCCATGGGTCTACTGGAAGGCAGTGAGCCCTCTAGTAGGTGGGCGTAGTGGAAGGGGATTAGATCATCAGGGCCATCCTCTTGGCAGGACTGTGGACCCCATCTCTGTCTCTCTCTTTCATTTCCTGGCCACCACGAGAAGCGGTTTTGTTCCTCCACCACATGCTTCCTGCCTTGATATGTTGCTTTACCCACAAGCCTGGAAGCAATAGTGCCAGCTGACCATGGACGAAACTGTGAGTCAATGTAAACCTTTCCTCCTTAAAAGTTGATTCTCCCTTGTATTCTTTCACAGTGACAGAAATCTGACTATCACAGTTTGCTTCTGAAAATTTTGGAAATACGATTATCTATTCCCTTTAGGACCATTAGCTGAAACCCACTTTTCTACCCCTTCCCCAGTCACCTACAGACCCAGAAGTTCAGAGAGGTGGAGAAATGTTTTCCCATTTATGTTGATACAGGTTTGAGCACAAGCTGTTCTCACTCTGAACTCATCTTCCAAACCCAAGACCCTGCTCCAACCACATTCCTGCAGCTCCCTCCCTTTCCTCTGTCACTCAAGCCACTGGATTCCTGACGAACAAATACCCGGTCACAGGAAAGATGAGACTATGAGTAACATTATCAGAGGTGGCATGCAAATTAATTGTTAGGAAATACTCTTCATTCCTCACTAATTAGAATGTCTTGAGTATAACAGGTCAAAACAGTTACACAGGTTATGTTGGTAGAATGACATTTTAGTTTTTAATGGAAATAACATTAAATATTTCAGTAAAGTTTTAAAAAATTTAATTCATGAGCTCAAACCCAAGATCAGATAAAGTGAGAACTGTATCATCCCTGTCTTTCCTAGTCTCTAAAAATCAAGAGAACAGAGCTATCATTTACAATGCAAATGTCATTCACAAAGACAATTTCCAAGAAGCATACTCTTTTCTCTTTTTTAACAAGAACCTGGAAGGATAGAGAAAATACTATAGCGAAATTAAAAAGTTGCTTGGAAAAGGAAAATATGCAGCAGAGAAATGTGAGGAGTCTGAAACACACATGAAATACGACCGGAATCATCCATTTAACCCTCTCTTCCAACACTGTATCGCGTTTGTGTAACTTTGGGTGAAGTATCAGTAATGTTCGAGTTGATTTATGGTAGTGACAGGTTTTTCATGAGAACTGATGATGAAAGTCAAGACTAGCATATTGGGAAGAGAGAAATCTCTCTGCAGACCCAGGGGTGGGCTGGACAATGTCCAGGGAGGCTGGACTGCGAGTGTCCAGGACCCCGGATGAAGGCAAAGGCAACCAGGAGTCTGGCTGTGCTCTCTGTGAATAATTTGCATATGTACACCATTTGGAATGGATTCTTTGGAGGCTAATCCAAGAAATTACTTTCCCTGGTTTTGGTAGATGTTCGTCTATTGGATTTGTTAAGAATGAGATTATTTTTGGAGACTGGTTGAATTATGTCTCCTGGATTCATCAAGAATGGTATACTTAGAAAGTAAGAATCTGAAATTCAAGTGTAGAACCTATTTGGGAATCTGGAATGAGGTTACACAATGGCTGAGGAGTGACTCTCTCTGAGACATCATGTCAGAATATGCAGGTCATTCTCTATTATCCACATGACCCATTTCTCAAAATTTGGACCAAGGCGATATTAAGCATGTAAATAAATACAAGACTTAGGGCTGTCTTTTCAGTTATATCATCTACTTTAAAGAGGATTGTGAACATTGATTCATAATCACCCATAAATAAGCTAGCACCTGTAAACATACTCAGCTCCCACAACCCCACCTACGTTGAATTATGCTCTAGGTTAGAAATAAACATTGGGAGAAGTTGGGGAGGTAAAGACTGTCAGGTGCTTTACTGAAATCAAACTGTATGTCTGTTTGAAAAGCTCTCTCTCTTCCTCTCTCTCTCTCTCTCCCTCTTCCTCAGCCCAAGTCCGCCTCCACTAATTTACTCTAATCCCTTACTTTAGTCCAAAGTGAAAAGCACTTCTGGAAGATTTTTCTCTCAAAAGAGGAGTGAGCTCCATTGTGCTGGGGGCCAGATCCACACCTTGGTCCACTCTGAATCAAAACTCAACCAGGATTTCACTCAGTGTCAACATGTTCCCATCGCCAGCCACTTGTTCTTTCAGGTTACACAGCCAATCCCAGGTATCTTCAGCTAATGTCAGATGTTCAGACTTTTATTGATTTACCCAGAAACCTTCTCTCACCCTGCTTTTACTTTAATCAATAATCTTAAACTGATCTTCCCTATCACTTTATTCTTTTACAAAGCATTCATTCAAATTACCTACCAAGCCCAGCTAAATGACCTAGCCCTAGGGTCTTCCCCAACATTATTTGTGCATGAAATCACCATAAGCATCCTTATAGGCCCAAGGCAATTAGGTGGACCCATGGCAGTTGGTCTGTGGAGGCATTTGCCCAAGTTCATTCCAAAGTTTCAGTTGAAATCCTGGAGCTGCCCCCTCCAGCCCACTGGTTCTGTGTCCTTCCTCTCTCCACTCCAACTCCCTAGAATATCTCATACTATGGATCCCTAAGGGCACATTGAGGTGCCTCACCCTTGTCATAGCTCTCTGTTTCATCCTGACCATTTTGTGGTACATCCTTCCCCTTTGGACTCTTCCTTACCCCTCAGCATTATACCATCTGGAAGCCTGGTTCTGCTGCCAAGAGACTTGCAGAAATTTGGAAACTTGTTCTCAACTACACCCTACCCTGGATTTCCCCTGATGACATAACACCCTGTGCAATTCTCAAGGCGAGTCTATTCCTTCCCCCTACACACTTTGCTCCTTACCTCAGCACTAGGCCACTGTCCTGTGGGCCCTGTGAACTTTCAGCTTCTCTTCCCCACCTCGTCAGTTTCACATTCCTGCCTACCTCTCATTACCCATGCATCGGTAGCTGTCCTCTTTCTCATTGCTCATGATCATCCCTACCATCATCACATTTGGAACTCAAGCCCTGTGGCCCAGATGGGCCATGCATGCTACCTAGTGTGGCCAGTGTGAGCAGCCAGGCCAGGTACGAAATTCTAAACATGAGACGTTGCATTATGTGACCTGTATCTTTCTATTTGCCTATGAAAGCCAACTTTGTTTAGGCCGTCCAAGTCTCCATATGTAACAGGGTTCAGAAGCCTGACAGTCGTGTGCTTCTCTTATTATATCTCACTTTTAGCTGCTTGAAAATAGCTGCCTCTCTCTTTGAGTTATATCACCAAAGTAGATTTCAAAAAGTACTGTATCCCAGCTACTCAAGAGGCTGAGGCAAGAGGGTGGCATGCTCAAGACCAGATTAGGCAAATTAGCCAGACTCTGTCTCCATGTAAAATTTTCAAAGGCTGAGAATACAGCTCAGTGGTAGAGTGCCCATGGGTTCAACTGTTAGTACTGAAACAAAAGTGCTCTACTTTTAGTGAATCTCGAGTACAGCTGCTCCTGGATTTATAATGGAGTTATGTACTCGTAAGCCCACCCTAAGTTGAAAATACTATAAGTTTAAAAAGCATCTAATATACTTAATCTATCGTACATCATAGCTTAGCCTAGTCTATGTTAGACATGCTCAGAACACTTCCGTTCACCTATAGTTGAGCTATATCATCAAACACCAAGACTCTTGTAATGTATTCTTCGTGTGTCCTGTATTCACTGAACACAGAGCACTGCATGGTTAGTTGATTGTCCTCATGGACACATGGCTGTCACATGGGCTGCAGCTCACTGCTGCCCAGCATGCCAAGAGGGGATTGGACCAAATATCATTATCTCAGGAAAAGATTCAAATGCAAAACCCAAGTATGGTTTCTGCCAAATGCCTATTGCTTTTGTACCATCATGAAATCAAACATCGTGAAGTTGACCTCCCATGAGTCAAGAACTTTCTATACTCCACAATCTACCAACAACTCCCAACCATGAGAATGCACAAGTCGTGCTTTTTCACAAAAACACCACCACAATGCAAGTGGATCTGAAAAACATCTCTGGTTATTTTTCACAAGAAATTTCTGCAAGTAAAACATAGGGTCAAAGTCTTTGAATGTTTATAACTTTTGCCACATAAGGGCAGCCTGCTTAGTAGAGTGGCTGCAGTAATTCACATTCCACTTGCAGCATTTGAATGTCTTGCCACACCCTTTTTCTCTATATAATCATTTCAACAGATCTTTGCAGAGCGACCAGCCCAGATTGAAGACTAGGATTATGGGGCAGTGGTCTAAGTCCAGGAAAGGAGTTGCTAGCTTGCCTGATATGATAAAGGGTTTTTTTTAAAGTATGATAAAGGCAATTAGTGCTATAAAAAAGTAAAAGCAATAAGAAATTTCAGAGGAACAAGGGACAAAAAGCCATAAAAGACATATAATCATAAAACATTACTGGGCCTTATTTATATGGTCACAATAATGCAATGATTTAAAAGTGATATAGTTATCTGGGTAGGAAGGGAAAGAGAGGAGGGTGTGTGAGAGCTGACATTTCATTTGTTACTGTGGAGCCTGAGGTATGAAAGTGAAAAGCAATTTAAGCAATTGAATCATTCAGAGAAGGGAAGATAAATATGAGAAGCAGCAAATTTGGAGAGTAGGACTGATAGAATGGAGAAGGCAGGAAGCTTACCGATTTTTAATGAACTCTCTTTAATCAGGAGCACTCTTGTTTTGATTTTAAAAAGGTACCAGTCTTCTAAAATACAGAATTGAAAGTCTATCGATTTTTTAAGATTTGTATTACTTGAATAAGTATTATTTTTCATTAACCTATTACAGTCTTCTAATATTTCTTTTCTCCTCTGTCTGTCAATGTTTTTTATTTACCAAGAGATATTACTGGTTTTGTTATTGATTGGTAAATGCTTTTTATATATTTGTCTGCCATATTTACTAAGAAATATTTTACCCAATTGACTGCTAGCTTGGTCATTTGTTTCTGGTGTGGAACAAACTATAGCCAAGTGTGTCAATCTTTACCTTTCTGTAGAAAAATGCCCAAAATTAGTTAAACATTCACCAGTATTTTCTTTATTTCTAAAGGCTTAATGTTTTTGTCTTGTGTAACAGTTTATCTTAATATCTTATGTGTTTTATTTAAACAATAAGCACTTATACAGAGCATACTGTATACCAGCCTCTGTGATAAGCTCTCATTATGTAATCATTCAGCTAATGAAATATGAGCGGGAAAAGACTCTTGCTTGTTTCTCCCTAAAAAGCAAATTTCCTTATATTTACAATAAATTCTGTCTCTTCTCCACACAATTTGCGTGTTTCTATTTGTTTTGGATATACCTTCTTATTGTTTTCAGTAAAATCACAGGATTTCACTAAATGCTACTTTCTAATATAGTTTATATCTGAGAGAATAACTTTTTCCCATCATTTCAATTTTTAAAATTCTTAATCATTTTACCCACTTCCTTTTCTAGATGCTCCTTGGACATTTTTTGTGAAGCTCCAAAATAAATTCCATTGTAATTCTGACTGGGAGTTTGTTGCATCTACAAATTAATTGAGATATATTTACATCTTTCAAATGCTACTTTGTCTCACTAGTCCGTTTTATGTCTCTCTAATTACATAAATCTTTTTAAAATCCTAAGCTGCTAAAGTTTTAGTTTGCTAATGAGCTCTCATTAACTCTAAGAATGTATCAGTTGATGCTCATACTAACATTATGTTCATGTCATCTATAAATAATGATGATTTTATCCCCTTGCCTTTAGGAATTATGCTTCATTTCTGATTTAATACATTGGCCCTACTCGGTAGAGGGATAGGGATACTAACTACACATTTGGAAGAAATACAGTGAAAGACTCATGTTAAAAATTATTATCTAACCAAAACCATACATCATCGACATAGAATAACACCAATAGGAATATAAAAACAATATAAATTATTAATTATAATTATCATACAGACAGGGCTGAACTCACCATGTTTCCACTTTTTATTTTTTGGCTTTACAGTGGCAGAAAGCAATGCACATTCAGTAGAAACTGTGCTTGAAGTCCTGAAGGTGGATGTTTTCCTGGGCTGGTGATGTGTGATCCTTTCCTCTCCTGACACTGGGAAGGGGCAGCCACCAAGGCTCCCAGGCAACCCCAAGGTCCTGACAGGAAACGATTTCACAGTGTTTGGGGGCTGGGATGCCCCCAGAATTAGGTGTGCTGACAGCACTGTCACTTTGCCATGTATTCCACCTATAACAGGTTTATCAGGATGTGACTCCTTTGTTAGTCAAAGAGCACCTGTACAATTTTATCATTTTTAGTAGTCTCATTTTTAAAATTTGATAGTATGACTGCGGACTGGCAATTTTTCAGACCTCTTGGTCACAATATGCTTGCATATTCATGACATTTAATGAATGCTCAGTTTCAAGGCTGGGGGAGGAATTTAGCTCTGCCAGGATAGGTTCTGCTGATGAAAATGTTGCCAATAAGCTTTCCTTCCTCTCTACCAGTACCAAGGAAGGGAAAGGCTTTTTTTTTTTTTCTGTTCTTGTGACTGAACCTTATCCTTCACACTGAGCTACATTCCCAGCCCATTTTTGATTTTTTATTTTGAGTCAGGGTCTTGCTGAGACTAAATTGCCAGGACTTGGCTTAAATTTACAATCCTACTATCTCAGCCTCTCAGAGTGCTGGGATTGCAGGCAAGTGTGCAAGGCACTTTCTCTTAAGCTCCTATCTTTGAAGATGTGGCCACTGACAATGATGCAGTTTCAACCAAGATCAACTCACTGTCTGCGAGTGTGTGCGTTGCTGCAATGAGATGCTTTCTGAATGCTTTCAGAATCGCACTTAAGATTTGATTTCTAATATTTTTCGCATTAAAATAGATCATTTGATAAAAACATATTCTCAAACTTTGAATCTAGAAATGTTGCAGTGGAATGTGATCAGTTTTGAGGAAACCCAAGGAATCTCTGACTTTTCTCTCTGCGTTTCAGCTTTCACCGCCTGTATGCTAATTGTAGCCGTTTTTTTCCTAGAGCAGAATGATAGAAGTGTTTTCATAGGAAGAATCATGTAAGAAATATTAATACTCCTTAAGACTCATCAATTTCATTATTTCTTCAGCAGGTTCTAAATAGTTCCAAACTAGTTTCTCTGGGGAAAAATATATTAGTGAGTAATACGTCCCACTAGACAAATACCTCCAATGAGCAGTACTGAGACTTTATTTTGTTCAATCAGCCTAGCACTTTCTCACCTTTTAAGACATTACAAACCAGGCATAAAAGCTCTCAGTCAAAGAATAAGAATTGAAGAGTCATGTGATCTTTCCAGGGTAAGTTAATTTTGTTACCTTGTGCACCATGGAGCAGGTAAAGCAAATTCAGCATAAATCCACCATGGTGTCAAACTTAAAATGATTTCTAGTAGGTTCTGCTTGTCTCAATGACTAACATATATGATATAGAATACAGTTAGTACAAGTATGTTAGTCAGCTTTCCATTTCTGTAGCAAGGATCTGAGATAATCTGCTTACAAAGAGAAAAGATTAGCCGAGCATGGTGGCAAATGCCTGTAAACCCAGCACTCTGGAGGCTGAGGCAGGAGAATTGCCATGAGTTTGAGGTCAGCCTGGCCTACATAGTGAGTTCTTGCCTGGGCTACATAGTGAGACCCTGTCTCAAAAAACCAAAAAGAGAAAGGGAGAGAGAGAGAGAGAGAGAGAGAGAGAGAGAGAGAGGGTTTATTTTGGTTCATGGTTTGGAGGTTCTGGTCCATGGTCAGTTGGTCTTGTTGCTTGGGGCCTGTGGTGAGTCAATTCATCATGGCAGGGAGCACGTGGCAAAAGAAACGTTCATCTCACGGTGACCACAAAATGAAAGAGAGAGCGGAGAGTGGGTCCCATAATCCTCCCCAAGGACATGCTCCCAGTGACCTGAGACCTCCCACCAGGCTTCACCACTCAAAAGTTTCAAGCATTAAACTGGCTCCAGGGGCTATGGACCAAGCCTTTAAAATATGAGCCTTTGTGGGACATTTCAAACTCTAACAACAAGAGGCTTTTAATACATCAATAACTCTTTTTTCACTAGGGATGGAACCCAGGGCCTAGTGCATGGTAAGCACATACTCTACCACTGAGCTACACCCTCCATCCTCAGTAACTTTTTGTGCATAGCAAAATTGAGTTCAGAAAACATCTTTTAGTAATATGTACACACACAAAAAAACAGTGTATGTAGGATTCATAGATGGTGAAAATCTGAATAATCATTCATCTTTAACTGCTGGTAATAATTTCCAATATGTAATTATCATTTCAGCAAGGTTTTCAGAAAAATATTTAGCCTTTGATGACTCATAGATGTAAGAAATTATCTTCTTAGAGCATTCTTGTTAAATCTGTTGTTTTGAAGCTAGGAACATCATATCAGAATCATCAATTGTATTTTTGGGTCCTCATTTTTCTCTTATTTTCCACGTTCATTCTCTGCATTACCTCAATATAACTGATTGAGATTGTTTTCAAATATAATTTTAGCATGTCACTCCACATGAAATTCCTGGTGGTGGTGCTGACATTCTGCTTTTAACACATCTTCACAGGTTGTGAAAATTCCCACTCACAACCTGAAATACTCATAGTAGTTCTGTTCTTCTATTGTATTATTAATTTTTTTAAAAAGAGGTCTTAGTTGGTTCAAACTGGGTACTGCCACCACATGGTTTCAGGCAAACTCAGCCAGCCTCACTCAGGACACGCTGGAGCAGGTGGGGAGAGAACTGCAGTTTTGTGCCCATTTCCTTGGCCTCTTGGAGAGACCCAGCTTTCCCTGGTCACAGCCAGATGCAGAGGGCTCCATACCTTGCCATTCTCCTGCTGCTTAGGCTGACGGATCATTGCAGGGATATGATTACAAGGTGAGGAAGAGCATTGTGTGTTCAGGTGGCAAGCATTCTCATTTTTTGTGCAAGTTTCTTAGGAACAAGCTGAGCAACACTAGGTCCAAAGCATTGTAATAAGAGAAGTTAAGCTTAGATGCATGGTGCCCATAATCATCTGGCCTACTTGTAAAACATTCCTGCTCTCCTCAGAGGCACTGTCCTCCCTAAGGCTATTTAGCGAATATATTCTCTTTTAGACAACCCATAATGTGGGGAAAAAATCTTCACCTGCTCTTCCTCAGACAAAGGTCTACTATCTCAAATCTATAAAGAACTTAAACAGATCAGACCTCCCAAATTTAAAGACCCAATCCAAAAATGGGCATCTGAAATGAACAGACATTTCTCAGACAAAGAAGTAGAAATAGCAAATAAATACATGAAAAAATGTTCAATATCACTGGTCATTCGAGAGATGCAAATGAAAACAATGCTGAGATTCCACT
The DNA here is from genome assembly GCF_000247695.1 of Heterocephalus glaber. The sequence goes on from NW_004624756.1 coordinate 13,875,632, forward strand.
TCACTCCAGAAAGAATGGCTGCTATCATGAAATCAACCAATAACAAATGCTGGCGGGGCTGTGGGGAAAGAGGAACCCTGCTCCACTGCTGGCGGGAGTGTAGACTGGTACAACCACTGTGGAAATCAGTATGGAGATACCTCAAAGAACTAGGACTGGAAGTCCCATTTGACCCCGCTATTCCACTGCTGGGGATCTTCCCCAAAGAATTAAAGGAATCATACCACAGTGATACATGTGCGCCCATGTTCATAGCAGCACAGTTTGTGATAACTAAAACTTGGAAACAGCCCAAATGCCCATCAACTGGAGAATGGATAAAGAAAATGTGGCTTTTTTTTATAAAATGGAGTACTACTCAGCCATAAAAATGAGAAATTAGAGACATTTATAGCTAAGTGGATGCACATTGAGGCGATACTCTTAAGTGAAATCAATAGGACATACATGTATAAATACCGAATAGTTTCTCTGGTGTGAGAAACTGAAAGTGTAAATAAGGACTAAATGTATAATAGGTAATGTGAAACAGGAAGAAAAGGGGCAAAGGGGAAGGAAGTGGGAGGGCTAGGGGAAAGGATAGAAGGGAATGGGATTAATATGAGAAAATGGGAAAATAGGAACAAAATCTTTGTAAATAGGGAGGACTGGAGGGGTTGAAGAGAGGGCTGGGCAAGGGTGAAAAATAAGAACCAAGAGAGACCATGTAAAGGTGCAAATTTCCAATGATGAATGTCATTATATTGTATACCTAAAATGTACCAATGATTAGAATGAATAATCGATAATGCAAAATAGGAAGAAAAGGTCCAAAGGGGTAGGGGTAGTGGGAGGGGCAGGGGAAAGGAAAGAAGGGAAAGGAAAAATGCTGAGAAATGGAAAAAATGGAAATAAAGTCTTTGTAAATAGGGAAGGGTGGAGGGCGTGAAGGGAGGGCTAGGAATGGGGAAAAAATAAGAACCAAGATGCATTATGTAAAGGTACAATTCCCCATGAGAAATGTAATTGTGTTGTATCCCTACAATGCACCAATAAAAGAATTTAATAAAAAAAATTCTCTTTCAATGTTTGTATTAAACCAAGCTTTAAGAAAGTATTGATATTTGATAATTTCAACCTATAAACATGGAAATTTCACAGGGTTTGTATCAATGTTGATTTCCATCAGACATGATGGTAATCTACATAATCACATGATCTTTGATCTTTGGCCAGGCACAATCTCAAAGATGTCAACTGAGGCAGACATTTGTCTATTCAGTCTTCACAGTCAAATACATTACTAATGGATTTTGGTCAATTATAAGGCTAAATGAGTGTTCAGAGCCTTCCTATAAATTATATAATAACATTAGACCTCCTGATCTTGTTTGAGAGAGAGCGAGGGAAAACCTCTGCTTGCTAGCCATCAGATATTCACAAATAATTTGAGTAAATGTCATTTGCATATTTATTTTCTAATAATTATCCAGAATGATATTAAAATAATTTGTGAGCTATATAATTTGTTTTTCTCAGTGGATCTATCGATTCAGTATGCTAACTTGTTTCCCTCATTAAACTATTCTTGAATTCGAGAAATAACCACATCTGGATGTGCTGGATGACTTATTAAAGTATATTTGTATTTGAATTGTAATTATTTTAAAGATTTTTGAAGTTATGTTCAAAGATAAGAGTCAACTCAGAATTTTTGTGTTAATTCATTTATTTGAAGCAAAATAATTTCATGTCTATAAAACGAATTTGATAGTTTTTGTCTTATTATGTTCCATGGGATAGTTTATGTACAAAAACTTATCTGCTCCTTGAACATGGGAAAGCTGTAATGGTGTCCAGATCAATATTTTTTTTGAGATAGTTATTTGAAAACTTTTTCAAAGTCTTCCAGGGTTATTGGTGTTTTCAGAATTCTTAATTAGTAGACACTTTTGCTCATTCATGTTTACCCAGGAAAATTTGTCATTTTAAAAGTTGCTGTAGAACATAACCATAATATCTTTGCTATCTGTTTTCCTTCCTCATACCAAGTTTTCAATCGTACATGTGCTTTTTCTCTTGATTATATTTGCAACAAATTTATACACATTATTGTGTGCATGTTTCCTTTCAAAGAAATTCCACTTTTTTGCTTTCTGATTTATTATTTTGTTTTTACCTTGGGTTGAGTCCTGTAGTTGATTTCCTTTAGCTTGTTTTATTTTATTCTCTCCTCTAAATTCTTAGATTAAATTCTTACTTCATTAAAAATATTTCTTAATGATAAAATCTCTCCTGGGTAGATCGTTGTCCTGGGGATATGGTCCACAGCTTTACGGGATTTGGAATCTAGTTTGGATTGCACACATAGCCACAGGTCATGGTAATTAAGTGGAAAAGCTGCTCCAATAGCAGAAGTCCAAGGGTCCACTAGAACATTTAAAATAAGAACATAACCAGGTTGAGTAAAGCAAGGAGTTAGAAAAGTCTCACAAGTAGAAGAGCTATCTAAGCTCAGGGTAGGAATTGGCCAGGCGAGGCAAGGAAATCCAGAGGAAAACAGCCCCTGCTAGGACCGAGAGTGGGAAAGAGTCTGACCCAGGCTTGGGGAAAGGGACACATTCACCTGGCTGAGATGTAAACAGCAAGATGAGTCTGGAGTCTGGAGAGATCATCCACAATCTTGACCTTCAGGAGTTGGGACAGTGAGATGCCAAAGATGTTTTATGCAGAATAATGATGTAATCAGATTGTTTCAAAAGGTTACTTTGCTCTCCTGGTAGAAAATTTGATAAAAATAAGACAGAAGGCCAAGAAACAAATTAAAGGGTTGAGGCAAAAATCCAGGTAAGAAATGGAGCCCTAAATGAGCCAAGCATCAGTCAGCATGGAAGGAAAGAGATGGATTAAGGTGTACTTGGGAGGTGGACAAACAAAACACAGTGGTGATGGATCCAGGGGATGAGGTGAGAGAGAAGGAAGAAGAAAATAATGAGTTTGGGGACAACCAAACTCAGGCGATTCCCTGAGTTAGGGAGGCAAGAGCAGAAAGCAAGTCAGAAGAAGGGGAGAGCGGATGGACGTTGGATATATACACACTGAAGATGATGATGAAGATGATGATGAATTACTCCTTTTGTGAAAAGCTGCTTACTTTGAGAAATATTTTTCCACCTTTCATTTTGTACGTGTTAAAAACTATCAAATTATTTTCTCTCTTCTAAATAAGATAGGGATTTTTATCCTTCTTTACAGGTTTCTCTTATCCTTTTAGAACCTCATTCTACTTTTTCTTATTAAAATCTGTCCTATTATACTCACATTATTATTATTATACGATTCTTATATTATGCCTTTCATTTATTTTATCTTGCTTATTCTCTGATGGCCCTGTAGGAAACCACACCTTATATCCTATTTAATATTTATTTATTTAATTTGCTGTTGTGACCTCACCGGAGGAATCTGATGTTACTGAAAAGATCATTTTTCTATTGTGCATGTTCTCTCTCCTTTGTTCCTTGAGAGCTCCACACATTTTTCAGTCACCACTTTCACTGCTCATGGATCGTCCGTTTCTAACACAGTTTATGTTCTGAATTTTATTCAAGTCTTGGGATGCTAGAATAGATATTAAAGCATTTTTCACCCAAAAGTGAAAGTGTATTTTCTGATTTTCACCCCAGAGACAACTCACAGTGTGATCTGATCACAAACTTTCCCCCTAAAATTCTGTAATTTGTTCCACTGTCCTCGATATGTAAGGTTTTGAAGGGATCTTCTATGATTAGTTGAATTTCAGTTCCTTTCTAGGTGACCTTCTCCTCTTCCTCCTCCTTTCTCCTTTTCCTCCTCTTTCTCTTTCTCCTCCTCTTTTTCTTCTTCTTGAATAAAGGTTGGATATTTTTATCTTTTAACTTTAAAACTATTTGTTCTTGAAGATATTTATTCATCTTTATATACCTGGAGTCTTCCAGACATATGGCCTTCCATACCACACATGTGTACCCAGCCATGACTAACGACATAAATGAAAATTAAACAAGCTTAAAACTGAATCTTACCATCCTTTCTCCACCTTACTCTCAATTCCAAGTTTAACCGACACTGATATAACTTTAAAAAATCAGACTGGCCACCTTACATTCCTGCAGAATTACCAAGGCTGGAAAGCTCTGGAAGGCCTTCATGACTATGCAGAAAGCCCACTTCCATTAGAATCCAACTGGAATTAGCCCTCTCTTTTTATACCTTCACGATGAGACAAACTTCAGAGACCTACTTCAAAACGTTTTACATCAGAGAATTTCAACATTTGTTGTTATTTCAACATTCTATTATTAATGGATAAAATTGAACCTAATTTTTAGATTCTTTTGTGGTTTCCGCAAAACAAAAGCAACGTCAAAGCCACATGTGTGAACTCAAAAGCCCTCTTTTGTTTCTTTTATTCTCTACTCTTGACACCTGTTCCTAGGAGCAGAGCCCTATTAGAAGCTCAAGCAAAAGAGGGAGGAAGGAAGTGAAAAGGGGGATGAAAAAAGAATGGGTTATGTCCATGGATCAACTCCGCACGATGAATGTAATCACTATGTTCTGCAAACATATAGTATTAAAAGATAAATTACCTAAAAAAGAATATAAGCCTCTTTTTGTTAAATATTTTAATGAAATGTAGGTTAGTGATAAATCTAGGTCTAGAATCATAGTTACATAAACTTTCAATATTATTACACTGATTTATTTTTAAAAAGAATGCAGCTGTCATAATCATTCTATACAAATGTACTATAAAAGAAGTTACATGCATTGTGTAGCATATTAATAAACAATGTGACTCCTTTATCCAGCTGCTTATTTTTCTTTTCGTTGTATTACATTTTCTCATATTGTAAGATATTCTTGCAAAAGTTTGCCTCTAATGCATATATAAAACTTCATAACATAGTCATACAATGAAAAAAAACCAATGTTATACTTATACAATTTATCAAGAACTCTTGTATCACAACCAGATTTTAGGAGCAAATGAAGGGAGAACAAAAAAAATGGATTGAACAAAATAATACCTGGAAGGTGTATCAGTTTGACCTCACATGAACATAGAATGTTAAAAAGATAAGGTTAAGTGTATACTTACAAAAAATTTATACACAAGCAAATATAAAATGCACTTACATCAAAGTCATCTGAGAGTGTGCTTGTTTGAGACACAGCACTGTCTTCTCAGAAATTCAGAAGAGAGGAACAGCAGGTATCTCTTCTTGAGTGACACTTCAAGGTTAGTGAAATACCCACTGACATATCATCCACATTAATTATTGTGATAATTGGATTTACTTGTTGGAGTGGCTTTTCTGAAGCTCTACGTCATTTGTCGCTTTTATTGTACAAGTCTTTGTAATATTTCAACTAGAAGAAATTTACACTGATCTGTGTGCATTTGGTAATATAATGGAAGTTGCTAACCAGGTTTTGTTGGGTATGACTCAGTTTACCTTTCAGTGGCCTTTTGTTTCATTTTTATTTTAACATTTACAGTGTTTCACATACACAGGAGTGCTCTAGGTCCCTATCAATTTCATCTAATGTTTAATTTTAGAGGAGCAGCCACCAAGAGTGGGCTCTCCCATAATTACATTATTTGCTAGTCCAGGCCTTTTGTCAGCTCAATATTTTTTTATTTTATACTTCTAGAAATTCTAGAGGCATTTTTTCTTAGCCCAATTGCTGTTGTTTGAATGTGTCTTTTCCAACACACACACGCAGAGAAAAACGTGTGCTAGAAATGCAATCATCAAGGTAATGGCATGAAAATGCGAGAACTTTGCGAGTTGATCAGGTCTTGAAAGTTCTACCCTCATAAATAGATTATGCCCTTAGGGTGAGGCTGGATTCCTTATAAAAGGATGAATGCAATCCCTCTATCCCTTTCCTCCACCCGCCTCTCATCCTCTCTTTGTCCTCCTGCCAGAGGATGACACATCAAGAAGGCCACCCCAGGCATCAGAACCTTCATCTTGGACTTCTCGGCCTTCAGAACCATGAGGAAGTAGGTTTCTTATCTTATATAAATTACTGAGTCGCAGGTTTTCTGTAATACCACCAAAGAGACTGTATATGCAAAGCTCCTGGTTGCAGTAAGCATGACTTAGTCTGTATCCCATCAGTGAAGCAGAAATGGCTTGCCGGGCTTCACTACTCATTTGAACAGTATTGTACGCCATGAGTAAGTGGGGAGATCCCAGCTGGTGCACACAAATGTCCCAAAAAAGCACACAAGTTTGTGCTTAGGGAGCCCTAGACTTCCCTACCAACGAGGGCAATTGACAACATTCTTTATTTCCTATCTCCTAAAAAGGCATCTTCTGAAATAAAGCTTTTAAGAGAGTGCTTTTTTTCCTTAAAATAGTATATTTCTGATAAAAACAAAAAGCATTGCATACAAGAGGGTACGAGATGTGCTTTCAATTGCCAAATTTGGACCTTGGAATTTTTTTTCCTTTATACACAGTGATAAAATTTCCATGAACAAGCATTTTTCCTGGTTATGCAACATGAAACTTTTTCAATACCCAAGCTTACCCAAAGTTTTTCTCATGGAGCAGAACAGCGATCTTGAAAATTTCTGCACATTGATAATAGAAAGAAGGCCAGAAATTTTTGAATAATGTGGGGGGAAAGAATCTAACTGAATCGATCCTAAAGACACCTGCTCTAAATCAATCATCCTGTAAAGCTTTTAGCTATTTTCACCACCAGCTATAGTGAAAGAGATAAAGACCTTGTTTTTAGAGTGTCAGTTCCAAGGTCAGATCTAATTAAAAAGAAGGCAAAAAAGAAAAAAAGAAAACCAAGCAAATAATGAATAAAACACCAAAAAAGAATACCACCTTTATCTGATGTTGGACATTGCCCAAAAAACCCAAAAGCAACACTGTGTTACCTCCAACAGTCTCTATTGACCACTACTTCCTGTTACTGTCAAATTGCTCTTCTTGTATACTTCTGAGGGACCTGACTCAACAGGAGTGGGTGGGTAAGTAGAGCTCCTTTTAAAATTTATTTACCTACTTTTAATTTTGTTTCTGTACTGGGGATTGAGCTACATCTCTAGTCCTAAATTGTCAGGGCTGGGCTAGAACTTGGAATCCTCATGCCTGTCTCCCAGAGTGTTGACAATACAGGATTGGACCACCGCACCCAGTAAACTCTTTTTTCAAATAAAAAATTTTCATAAATTTTAATTTTATCTTATTAGTTTTAGTCTCTTTCACAATATACAGCCACACATTTATCTGAATATGGACATTTACACATACTCTGAAAAGTACAAAAGCTTGCTTCACTTGGAGTTTCCACCTTCCCTTGACCACTGGGAATTTCCTGTTTCACCCACAGGTGAGCCTGGGTCTTGCAGGCTCTGGTATCTAGGAGAGAGAGAGGAGGAAAATATAAGCAGCCCTAAAATCAATCCCAAGTGGGCCAGGGAGATGTAATCAGCAGTAGGAATTTGCTTATCATAAATCTCAATGAAATGAACAATGGCACACCCACGTATTTACCAAGCCTTGCAAATAAGTATTCCAGCTTTTCCAGCTCCTGTCAAATTTTTCAGTCCTTTCCTTCACCACAGGTGTCCAGTCATAGCAGGATGGGCGAAACATTCCTTACCAGGTCCTACTGTAACTGCTCATGCCACATGAGCAGCCGTTTACAAAGAAGCTGTGTTACTAGACTCAGGTGAGCCATGCATTTGACTGGCTCTGACATGGTCAACTTGAATTTGTCTCTAAGACACAGAATTTGGATTCCTTAAATAACGATGTGCCATCTTACATCACTCAAAGACATTTGCTACACCTCTCTGAAGATCTACTTTCCAGAAATCAACTGATCGAGAGTAAATACATGTTCATGCCAACCACTTGCTCCAGTCATTTTACAATCCTTACAATGCACGTCTTCGAAGTGTAAGGTTTTGAATCATTTTAGAAAGGAATTGTTATGCACAGCAAAATAAACCAAATGAAATTTACACAGTGTTTTATTCATAGGGAAAATGAAATGCTTCATATTTCGGTTTAGTGCACAGTAACCAAGACCCTTGCCACTCCCGATGTGGTCTACAGACCAGCAGCACTGAGCACTGATTAGAGAAATGTTAGAACTCAGACTTTGAAGCCGTCCCCCAAATCCGCTGGGTTAGAATTTGTATCTTAACGAGCTCTTTCAGTGAGTTGCAGGGACATTTTCAAGAAAGAACGCGATAGATTAAATTTGCCTTGTTAGTATCTAAGCATTTTCAACTTTGTGCTAAATAATGAGAATTATAGCACTGACCTTTCAAAAAAGATAAAGTTAAGCCTGAAATATCAAAATTCAGTCTCCATACTTGATCTAGGATAAATTTTTTCACCCTCCCAAGTAGTCATTTCCCTGGGCATGTCAATTACAGTTCCACCTGATACATCCAAGTAGCAAGAGGACTAATGAGTGCGAAGTCAATTGATTAAAATGAGCTCTGGGCCACTGTTTTAATAAACTTGATGCAATGGAAAGTCACCAGCCTTAATCGTATGGCTGGCAGAAAATTATCATCTCCAGTGTAAGATGGACAAAGAAGGCAGAGAAAGCGTATCGGCTTAGTGCAAGCTAATAAATTACAGTGAGGGCCAGGGATTTAGCTCAGTGGCACCGTGCCTGCCTGACAACTGCAAGGTCCTGGGTTCGATCTCCCGTACTGAAAAACAAAAAACAAATAAATAAATTACAGTGTGATCTAAAGCCTGAGGCTCCTGCCGTGTTCCAGTGTCCTTTCCTGCCCCACAGTTCACAGTATTTTTCATCCCAAAATGTCACACTTCTAAATTGAGAACAGCAAAGTGAGAAACAATAGGACCAAGAAAGGAGAAATTTAAAGGTCAAAAGAATGGAGAATTGACTCCAGAATTTAGCCTTGACATTCACATTGGCCTCAAATAGCAGGGTTACCAATGGAACCTGCTTGTGTGTGCACGCGGGGACCTCCCCATGGCTCCTGGGAGAGGGACTTTTGAGCTGATGGATGCTCTTGGCACAGAGGAACAATGTCTTTACATTTTCTGGGCAAACCTCTGTCTGAGAAAAGGGCTTTCCATCCAGGCAAGTTTGTTCAAATGCTAAGAAGTGATTGCATCTGAGCCCTGTGTGTTCTTGCTATCTTGTTGACCCTGAGACGTGGGGTGTGGAGGTGGGGTGTGGAGTTGAGCATTAATACCGCCCTCTACCTACCAGGTGGCTTGGCTGGACGCAGAAACACTCCACATGCGCCTTCCATCCCTTCCAGCTAAATCCTGAGCCAGCATCGCAAGAGCAAAGACGTAACAGAGATAACAAGGAAAAGATAAGGCCATTTTTAAGAGAGCAGAACCCTGTGGCTCAGAGTGGAAGGTATATATGTTTCCTTAATGATCTTCCTCCACCTCTGGGAGGTAAAATATGGGTCACATACATACAGCATTGTTACAGCAATTGCTCACTGGTGACACATAGAAAAGATTCTGTTACCTATAAAAGGCTAGTAAACATGAATATAAGCTTTTTCAACTGCACTACAACAGGACAAGGGGATTGTACTTCCCTTGTCTTGGGCTTCTATCCATCTCCCACCACATTCTCTTCCTCTTCAACACATTCCACCTAAATCTCCAAATAACAGCCAGTCTCATTTCCATTGGACCAATGGTCAGAGGCTGTGACTATGTTCCCCCCCTGGTTCCAAAGGAGAAGGAAAAAAGTGCGTGTGTACTTTCAGAATGAGAGCCTCCTCCGTAAGATCCGGGGTGGAAGGCTCTGTAATGCAAGGGTGTTTCTGTAATCCGGAATTCTAAATTTAGCAAGTAGGGTGGCCAGGGCAGCATTTCTTACTTTGCATGTATTTCCACCTATCAGCAGAAACAGGAACTGGAAAAGCTCCTTGAAGTCAGACTTTCCTTGTAGGTTTTCAGTTATTTGGAAACCTCCACACTGGAGATTTTCAGAGTTATAGGGTTTACTAGAATTGTCACTTTTTTATTAAAATGGAACATATTTGCTGAGGCTGACTGGTCAGGTGGCCAAATGATGCTCTTGGTGATAAAGGCATTGAAGGAGGGCTACTCTAGTGCCTTCATCAATGTCCCAGTGGTTGTTGGCCAGTCTAGTCATTTTCTTCTCTCTCTTCACCTAGAAAATGGACATGATATCAAGTCCTATGCAGCCATATCACAGAGACATTAAAATAACAAAATACATGATAAATAGGGAGGAAAACTGCTGAAAACACATTCAAAGTGGGTTTTGTACATATTTATTATAATTATTTCCACTCTTAAATTCTGAAATATTTCCAGGGGTAGAATGTTTTAAAAGATGTCTTGATACTTCTTTTTACACCAATAGTTATTGGTAAGATATTTCTGCTGCATTGACCTACAACTCAGTTATCACCAAACTATGTCATATTTTACTCTTGATTTATTTGTTCCTGATGGGGCAGGGGATGTAGAGAAGATGCTTAAGTAAAGGAACACATTGTCATATCTGTCATCCAGCTGATGCCAATGGACATTTTTCTTTTTTTTTTTTTTGGTACCAGGAATCGAACTCGGGACCTGACCTTGCACTTGCAAGGCAGGCGGGGGAACCACTGAGCTAAATGCCCAGCCCTGGACTATTAATTTAATATTAAAATATTCTACAATGACAAATCTCAAAAGTGCAGTCAGTGGTCTCCTGGGTTACTGAGATCCTTATGCAAATCTAGGGATCAAAACCATTTAAAAATAACATACTAACATGTTATTTGCCTTTTTTGCTGTGTGCTGATTTATGCAATAACTGTGCAAAAGTACAAGATGGCAAAATAGCTGTGGCCCTGCTGCCCATCAAGGCAAGGACTAAATATGACAGCAATAGTCACTGTGTGCTCTCAATGAAATAGGAAAAATGATTAATGTTAACAAAACCATCACTTGACCACATGTATTTCAATGTTCTATGTGATAAAATGGGACATATACACAAAGCACCTATTGTAAATTTAACATGAATACAATTGTTTGACATTCAAATAGAAACAGCCTAATTTTCTTGTGAAATATTGTGTTTCCTTAAAAAGACAACTGACAGAAAATTATTGTTATTTAGAGTTGGCTACTTGACAGACTTTTTTTTTTCTTGAGACTGAATAAAGAGAGCTTGTTACTTAAGAAAAATGACAGGCATTATTTGTTGCTAAAGATAAAATTTGAACTTTCAAGCAAAACTTAGAATTTTGGAAAATTTGCAGCAGCAAATGTAATCTTGGCAGTTTCCCAATGCTTTAAAGAATTTTCTTCTGCGGTCAACGATACTAAAATATTATTTTTTTAAAATTGTATAACCAATATTTGGAATATCCAATATTCATTCTGTGAATCCATATTTTCCAAATGATCAATGCATATTACAAAATCATATTTGTGCAAAAGATCCATTAAAAAGTATAATTGATTTCATTGAAATTAGCTATCTTGTTTGATGTGGTATGTATTATTTATCATTTAAACAAATTAATTTTTAATATTTTTAGTTTTATTTTCTAATGTAGTGAATGAAAGACACACAAACAAAGCACCATGAGATTTTCAAATATTTTTAAGAGTATAAAGGAATTCTAAAACTAAAATTTTTCAGATCTACAAGACTCAGTTTATATTTTGTAAAGGGATAACATTCCTAACATAATAGAGGGTGTTAAGAAGCTGAATGCTTTCTTATTAAGAGAGAACAAAACAATATTCTTATAGATTAGTTTATATCTGGCAGAAGCCTTTATAAGACATTATAAGACCTATAGTCAACCGAGAATGTTACATTTCAGTGAACTGGATGTGAATTATTATCATTCAGTATATTCATTTACTTAACAAATAAATTGAGTTTCTACTAATTGCCCAGCACTGTGTTAGGCTCTTTGGGATACAAATAAGGTTTGCACTCAAGAAATTCAGTTTATAAAATCAACAGAAAATGAAATTCTTCTCACACTCTACCTATGTCTGTATTCATTCAGAAAATACACAGTGTCAACCTCAGCTGGTGTAGACATGAGGCTGACAGACACAAGGCCTGTTAATCCTTCTTGGAGCTCATAGTCTCTCAATGGAGATAGCAGCAGCCATAAAAACAAGTGCATTAGCATGATGCAAGTGCCCTGCACGAGAAGCGAGGAGCTCTCCGAGAAGGACCTAAACTTGACCTAGAAGACAGAAACAGCCTTCACAAGATAACAATGGTTCATCAAGAGCATTCCAACAAGAAGACATGCTATAAGCAGGCCATAAACAGGGTGGAGAACTAGGAAGTAGTGTGGCCCAAGTGTGGACAGTTAGAGGCAGGCAGAGCCAGGGCAAGCCACCGCCATCAAGGTGAGCAGAGAGTCAAGGTCACCTAGCTAGTGAGGAGTGAGGTTGACATTCAAACACAGATGGCCTCATTCTAGTATGTTTAACTAGCACCTTATTAAGTTTCATAAAAAATAAATTACAGTCCAATGCCTACAAAATGCTATATGCTATGGGATACACGTTACAGCACATTTGCTAGTGTCACAAGAACTCTGTGAGGTAGGTGCATATAAATCACCTTATTATACGTGCAATGACTGAGGTAAAAAATGTGCCCAAAGCTATAGAGCACAAAAGTAGTATAGGCAGAGTTGGAACCCAAGTAGTGTGACTTCAAAGCTCGCACTTCTCCCTTTCATTGCTCCAACTCCTAGTCTATACAATTAGTCACAGGCAGGCCTAGCAGTCACAGTCAGGTCTGGCTTAGTCAAAGCTCTTCACTTTTCTGCATGACTGGTCACACTCCCTGGATTTGAAGTCACTTTCGCCAAGTCTGGACATAAGACCGACCCCCTATTGAACAATGCCTCCAGAACTCCTATTAGAGAATACAGACTTCCAGAAAGCCCTTGAGACAGATGGACAAAGGATGCCCAGACTGCTTCCTGGGTCTCACCTGACATTTTAGGGTTAACTTTGCAGCAAAGAAATATGCTATTGAGGAAATTCTTTCAAACCTAAATATTTCCCTTCCTCATTCCAGATAAATTGCATTAATGCAGAGTCTATTACCTAATGGGTTGCGGTTTAACTTCCTTCTCTCAAGCCTTTTATGGAACAGCAGTAAAGACTCGAGCAGCCCATCTTCACACAGCACAAGAGCGACTGCTTCAAGAGAAAATTCCCACCATCACACCTTTGCTCTCCTTGGCCTATTGAGTTTACATTTGCATTGGACATATATATGGATACAATTTGCAAAAGTTGCTTAAGATAAAGTACCTGCTAGACAATGCAAGCGACTAGAAACAATGATCAAGTGTTTGAAGAGGTCTTACTCATATGGTTGTCTGCTATGAAAATGAGTAAGAGAAGCAATGTGATTTAATTCTAAACTATAATTTCATTTCTGAAGGAAGTAAGTGAACAATTATATGCAGGTTCTACTTAACTATGGAACAGCGAGCAGCCTCATCATGTGAAAACAGAACTATGCTCCAGGGCAAATTACCTATCATCTCTCTCTCTCTCTCTCTCTCTCTATCTATCTCTCTCTCTCTCTCTCTCTATCTCTATCTATCTATCTATCTATTTTGATGGTGATGGGGATTTAACCCAGGGCCTTCACACTGAGCTACATCCCCAGCCCATTTTAAAAATTTTGTATTTTGAGATAGGGTCTTGGTAAATCATCAAGTTGCTCAGGCTAGGCTGAAACTTGTGATCCCCCTGCCTCAGACTCACAGAGTACTGGACATAATTTTTGTAAAGCAAATGTTGGCCCTGTAGAAACTGTGCTGTACCAAAGCCTGTCTCTTTTTCTCCCCTGGAGCTGTCTCTCCCACCATAATCTCCAAATTTCTTGTTTAGAAAAGTACACCCTAAGTTTTCCATGGTGAAAATATCTTCCTCGAGCCCCTGAGATTTGGTTCAGCTAAGAGTGATGGAAAATCCAGAATAAAAATGGCTTTTAACTTACTGGAAATGTGTATGATCTCTCATGTGAATGTTGGTGACCCAGGACTGGTCTGATGGCTCCAACGCACCCAGTGCTTTCAGCATCCTCAACACACAACAGGATCCAGCACTACACATCACACCTGAATTCCAGATAGTACGATACGAAACATAAGAGGGCCAAGCTACATCGCTCCTTGTAGTAAACCTCCTAGACGTTGTACATACCAGTGCTACTTACAGTCCTTGGTTCTTTTGCTGAGAAATGTAAAAAGAATAATATTTGGGGGAAAAAATCCCATCTCCCTTTTGTCTATTCATGTATCTATGCGTACCCTTATTCCATGTTTGTTAGTATATTTGTTTTATTTGTCTTTTTTTCTTCTACTGAGCATTGTATTCAGGGCTGAACTATAGCTCTTCATGTGGTTTTTGCTTTAATTTTAAGAAAGGGTCTTGTTAAATCACTAAGTTGCCCAAGCTGTACTCAAATTTGCAATCCTCCTGCCATAGGCTCCCAGAGTCTATGCTTAGACTAATTCAATCGCTTCCCAAAGAATCCCAAAAGTCCCATAAAATTCATGTATCTGATTATAAATTCAAAGTTTGGGGGTAATATTTAGTGGTTTTCATCAAGCTTGCATGTGGCTACCCATGGTCCAGGGATGGAGGGGCTATAAAGCCTACCAGGATCTCATACAGCACACCCAGGAGTACAATCATAACAGGGTAAACCACAGATAAACCATATTCCTTAAAAAAAAAAAAGGGTAAGAATCATATCATAGTCACTTTCTCTCAAAATGATCAGATTCCAGTTGGCAGAAAGAAAGGAAAAAGTGTCCGGCTTTCTGGTAGACCCTCACTCAGCTTGGTGGGAAAGACTTCTTTGTCCACTGTCATCTTGGCCCTGGCTCTCCCCCCTTTGACCTATTTCCTTGTCCATTTTGTTCTAGAATATAAACCTTTCTTGAAAGTGTCAGAGCTCTCCCATCCTTCCTGCTGATGCTGGCTGGGGAAAGCAAATGGCCAAAATTTTCATAGGCCAGGCTTGTGGTCTTCATCAATACAAAAGTCAGGGGTGACTGCCCTATTTGATCTTGACCAATTCTGCTTGTCAGCAGGCAAAAAGATCTTGTCTGAACACGATTTTTATGTCTAATAATTGTTTTATGTTAGTTTGTAATCTCAACCTAAGCTCCTTTTATCACATTGCTTCAATCATTTTCAACAGAGAGTTTCCTCTGTGTGGTCCAAGATGCCTCTTCTAAGCCACCAAATTTGGGTTCTTGGTGGCAGGAAGTAGTATGGAACCAGGAAGTAGTATGGAACCAGCAGGAAGTAGTATGGAACCAGAAGACAGACTACCTCAAACTCTTAAATGCACAGCCTGGTAGCTTCTGCACACTACTGCCAAGGAAGCACAGTTTCTAGGTGATCACAACTAAGCCTGAGTCACAGGCTTTATTACAGGGAGGGGAACAGGAACATTTGGAGATCAATAACATCCTATTAAACTATGCATTACATTTGCATTTTTAAATGGATTTCAAGATATGAACAATTACTGTGAAAGGCTTAATGAATATCTCAGCCAGAAAGGAACAAACTGCATTGGGGCACATTCTGAAAGAGATGTTGCTCACCTTCATCACTCACTCTGGGGCCAATCTTGTAATAGAACCTAGAAGTGTGTTCTTCAGACAACACATAGGCTGACTGGGTGCTGGGGACTAGGTACTCAAAGAGTTCTGGGTATTCACAGGCCTTGCCATTACCTGTCTAGATGATGTATACTGAAGAAGTTTATAAGTTAGAATTTTATACCAGATACCAAAAGATCAATTGAGCATGGCTAAGTCCATCTAATTGATGTAATGTCTATAGATTTCATATAACTGGCCCCAGCACTGAATATATTTATATATCCACCTGGAAATAATATAGAATACAGATCTTGTATAATTCCTAATTCATTTTCGTGGGGCAATTGTGACACCTTGGGAGCCAAAGGAAAGGACTCATTGCACATCCTCTCTGGTCTTACCTATCCCTTCATGTTTCTCTTTGTGATGGTGTAGGTATGGTCCTCCAAGGGTTCAGGTGATGGAAGTGTGGTCCTCACTGGGGTGATGTTGAGAGATGGTGGAACCTGGTGGAAAGTGCTTAGGTCATTGGGGGCACTGCCATTGGAAGGGATTAAAGTAGTTCTTGTGGGACCCTGGTTAGTTTCCAGAAGAGTGGGTTGTTATAAAAGAGCAAGACTTGTCCCTTTATCCTCTCTGGCTTCCTCTGTCACCGTGTGATCTCTCTCACATGGGATCCCAACATGATGCCGCCTGCCACGAAACCTTCACCAGAGCCATTCTAGTAAAGCTGCCCAACTTTGGAATTTCAGTTTACAAAACTGTGCTCAATAAGCTTCTTTTCTTGATACATAACCCAGGTTCAGATATTTTGTTACAGTCATGGAAAATGGACTGATACATTCCTTAAATTTGCTTCTGTGGTTATAAGGGTGATGTCTTCTTGTCAAGGCTGCCAAACTGAATGAAACAGGAGAATTCTCAGTTTCTCTTCTTTCGAGAGCTACATGTCCCTGCTTTAACCACAGCTTCATCATCCACAGTTCCGTGGGGGTTGGTTGGCTTTCCTTCTGTAAGGACACCCAGCACTCCGAGGGTTGTCCTGGTTAACCCTGGGGGAGGCTCCTCTCTGTGCATTTTCTCTGAAAAATGCTCTCCTGACAAACTTCCTCAAGGCCTCAAGGTCACTGAGTTTGTGGCACTTTGTGTTTCACACAGCTGAACACCCTTCTGAAGCGGGAGCCAAGTGGGAGGAGATGACTTCTTTGTACTCCAGGGGACACAGGCCTTGTGAAATGGCCCTACTCTGGCCTGGGCTGGTGTTGTCACATCACAAATGTACTATCATGCACCAGTAGAAGATGGATATCCACCCCCAACCCCTAATCCTAAACTGCCATCGAAATCAAATCTCATGGAAAGAGAATCATAGACTTAATTTGGTTTCCTACAGCACTTTGGTTTTACTTTAAGGAGCAGAGGTTGATTTCAATTCATAAGAGCATTTGAGAAACACTCATCCCCAGGAAAGCAGTCCAGTGTTATAAAGAACTCTCTGGAGTAGCAATGATTGTGTGCATCAACTGTAAAAGTAGATGAAGGACCCTTCAAATAGAGCTCTGGAGCCACAGAATAACAGTATTTGCAGATCACCATCATAAAGGAAGGACACTGCAGAGCCAGCAGGCTAGCATATGGCTCAGTCCTGCAGATCCGGCAGGCTAGCACATGGCCCAGTCCTGTAGCAGATACAATAAGGAGACACTAGAGGTTCCACACCTTCATTCTATAAAAACCAGTCTCTTGTTCACTGGATGTCACTCACAAATTCTCAAACACAGCTATGTGCTCTTATGTATGAGCGTCTATTTATCAACCTTGTTTATAGTTTTGTAAGAGTTCTTATTCTTTCTTCCATGTTGGATACTACTTCCTCAGGACTGCAGCCTCCCTGAAAATATCTTTATATTCTTTAAGGATAAAAGGTTTTATTCTGAGATAAGTGGGGATAATGTTACCTAATTTTGTTTCAGTTAAGAAATACTATTCTAATTAATAAGAAACACACCTGCAATGGTATTAGCACTCACCTAAGACAGGAGTTGTATAATAAAGCATTCAAAATTTTGCCATTTGTCCCCCTCGTTCATCCTTCATATCAGATAATTTAGGAAAAATATATATTAAGCCTTACTTTTAAAAAGAGAATAAGAATTTTTATTATTAAGTAATTGATGTCAAAACTATTCATTAACTGGAAGGTATTATATAATGTAAATTCAAATTCATTCTATTATTAACTAGAAAAATCTACAGAGTAAAAAAATACTCTTCTTTCTACTTGTAACCAAGGAATAAGTTTAATTTGTATGGAGTGATCAGGGATTCTTTACTATTCAATGTGAAATTAGCTAAGAAAAATTTCACTCATCTCAGAGAAAGAATACATTTCACAAATACTGATAGACCCATTTTTTTATGCAATCCTGGATTCAAGAACAAGAACAGAGCAAAACAATCCTTTAAAAGTCTGCTTGTAAGACCAGTGTTAAGGTTACCTCTGTTAGGTAACCTAACATGGTTTTTGTCCTACAGAACCCAGTGTGTTTGCAACAAAAATCTGTGTAATGACAGTGCTGTAGAACTTCACTGTCCATTATGGAACCACATGTGCCTATTTAAATTTAAAATTAAATACATGAAAATTAAGTGAAATTAAACATTTTGCCCATCAGACTTACTAGCCACATTTCAAATCTTCAAATGCCACCCCTGGCCAGTGCAGAGAGCAAATAACATTTCAGTGTTACAGAGAGAGTTCTCCAATAGACGTGTACTAGTGTCCTACTGGCATCTACTCTGGTATAGATTATGTCTTAAGAGAACAGCTCACCAAACAGAGATCCAAAGTAAGAAATTGAGGAAGGAAATAGAATGGGAGAGGCTCTGAAATAAACAAGCATGTTCTTGGTGTTACATGCTAACCCCAAGGAAAGACAAAACATAGTGGGGCTTCCTCTTTTTATATTACTTTTTAAAACTTTCATTATTCTTTTTGATGTATTGAAAGGAAGTAGGGAGTCTTGAGCTGCATGAATTTATCTCCTTGGAGAAAACAGAAATCAGGGCATGTTCCCCCAAATCATTGTTACTAGAAAATGTTATCAAACATCACTGTGCGAATGTGCAAGTCATTGTGTTGCCCAAATTAGCAGCAGATTTGGTTGAAAACAGAAAGGTAGTATGGGCAGAACAGACTTTCTAAGGAAACAGAGACACCCGAGTTTCCTGACTCACATGTTCCACACAGTTGCATAGTGAACTATTTTAGAACCACTTACCCTTTAATGAAACCTAACCTCCTTCTCGACAAATGAGAAATCAGAGACGCAAACACAAGGAAGTGACTGACCCAAGAAGACCTGGGTATCACTGGAGTGGGACCAGGGCGATGTCTCCCAGTATTATTTTACTTCTGTTTCTGCTACTTATGTACTGGTCAAATAGATACTCCAACCCTCCTTTTCAAACAACTTCTATGATAAAATAATTACTGTTGAAAGAACATAGAAGGCATCATAATTGTCCAGGTGAATATTTGTCAAATATCTCTTTTCGATTTTGTTTCCTCATGAAGTGATTTAGGGCCTGGCCATTTGCTCTCTGGCTTATCCTAAAAGCCCAGTTATTCCCTAACCTCTGGCTGCCTCAGAAAAGGAACGGGCAGCAGGGAAGGGGCCACCTCCATCCCCACCTTCATGCCCAGTGCAACCTTAAAAACAGGTCGCTTCCAGCGTTCCAAGTAAATTCCAGTAGGGTTGATTCTAGGAGCTGCGATTTAGGGTGGAGCCCAGGCCCAGAATGCCCTGGGAAGCCTGAAATGAACCCTGGTCCTGGACTTGGCCTTGGGGTCAGCAAAGCCCAAGAAGTCTTTGTTTCAGAGGGGACTTGACTCTCGGTCTGCACACTACCATTTATGTGTGATTGGACCACTAAATGACCTCAGCCTCAGTTTGCTCACTTACAAAGTTCCGAGTTTTGTTTTTTGGGGGTTTTTTTTGTACCGGAGATCAAATTCGGGACCTTGCACTTGCTAGGCAGGCGGCGGAACCACTGAGCTAAATCCCGGGCCCTCACTTACAAAGTTGAAGTAACAAGACTTACAGTGTTGAAAAGATTTTTGAAAGGATTAAGTTGGTTACATCATGTGACTCACATAGTACATTACAACATGCAACTCGGGCCCAGGAAAAGACGCATCATTATTAACTGACTGAAGAGGCCCCCCAAGAAGCAGTAGAAAGACACCTCCGGGCCTCCAGCTTCCAATCAGCCACCTGGGTCTCAGTTTCCAGATTCTGGCTCCTCTTCTACCAGCTGAGGGAGCATTTCCAGTTTCCACTCTCACATTCTGCCATGTTAATAAATGCATCACACCACAAGGTGGTGCTTTATTCTAAAGTTTGATATCAGGAAGCTATTTTCAACTGCAAAAAGTGAGTAGTAGCAAAGTGCATTCAGCATCATAATCAAGTGCCAGCTTCTGACTCTAATACAAACACCTGGGAGGGCTCCTGCCCTCTGACGAACAAGAAGCACAAGTCACAGAAGGAGCTTCCAGGACAGGAGGAGGGTGCTAAGCGCCTCCACAAAGCCACAGCCTTTTCCTAAAGCACACATGAACCTGTCACACCTACTCTCACACTGTGGTTTTTCTCCGATTTCTGTGTTATTCAGTCTCCTAGGAAAGGTCAGTTCAAAGAAGGCAGTGATGAGGAGCAGAAAGAGGGTGTCCTGTTAACGTTAGCCCTGAAGTGGTGATGTGTGCACTTTCCCCTTGTAGCACAGTGACTGTCCGTGGGCACATGCCCATCACTCTTAACTTTCAACTGCCAACATGGGTGCCACTGGGTGTCACTGAAGTGGCATCATACCGACACCACCAGCTCCATGCATAGCCATGGGTTCCACAACTACACCTTCATCTGACTGCGGATTGAAAATATTTTTCAAAACTTTCATCTCTTCTGAACACAGACAGACTTTTCTTGTCATCATTCCCTAAACAATACAGTGCAACAATTTTTTGCATACTGTTTTCATTGCATTAGGTGTTACAAATACAGCAATGGTTGAAGGTATAGGGGAAGATATGTGTAAGTTCCATGCAAACACTACACGATTTTATAAAAGGGACTTGAGTATCTGTGGATTTGGATATCTGCAGGATCCTGGAACCAATCCACCTCTGGTACCGAGGGATGAGTATAGTAACAATAATACAGTCTTCAATTAGTAGAGTAGACTGTCGAAAGGACTTTGTGGCCAATTTGCAGCCACAAAGAAGCAGTGTAGACCGAGCAACCCTGAGTCCCATCCTGCCTCAGTCAGTAGCTGGCCTGAGACTTTTGGCAATTCCATGAATTCTGTTCATTTATAAATGGCAGAGAGGGAAGGCGGGGAGAGCAGTGGTTTTCAAGGTCCTCCTTAATACTGGTACTCTGTAGGTTGGTCTTGTCTTCCCTCAGAAGAGTTTCTGCATTAGTGAAAATCTCGGCTATTATGGAGGATAGAAGGGCTTCTGGGGGATTCCAGATTTATAATTTTAAAATAATGATTGAGGCCAGAGAAAGGCAGGACAAACACCAAGTAGGAAGCGCAAGGTTTGAAGACAGAAACTGCTGAAAGAAAGAGAGAGAGCTACAAAGGACTCAACACAGGATAACTATGAAGGCAAATCAGGGGTTGTTTTTTGTTAGAAATAGCCACTGTGAAGAGAAAAAGAGGCCTTCCTAAATCTGTCAGATTTTCTGTGGATCCAACCGAAGGATTAGCTGCCAGTTTGTTTTCTAGGCGATCCTGCGATAACAGCCTTCTAAAGGCTTGTGTAGACTTTCCTTCAGCAAGTTCTCTGACCTTTTAATCCTTCTAAAAGCGACCTACCCCTCTTTCCACTAATGAGAACAGAGAGAAAAAGAAGAAAGATTGCAGCAGTCTTTCCAAGAACATTCTGTTGATTGTGTCATTGCTCAGAAGTCTGCACCCAAAAACCTCTCATCAACAAATAACTGAAAAATCCTCTGCCTGACTCACAATAGCTGTGGTTAATAAACTACACTGTGGATTCTTATTGTACAATGCTTTCCTTTAGTCTATTAATCTTTTGAGTGAAAGAATCAGTGAGGACCCCCTCCATTTTAATAGACACAATTTCATTTTAATTAAGAAAGTCATAAATTTTTCTTCAAATAACGAAAACACTAAGGCGGTAGGGGAAGGCAGAGAGGATGAAAGATGACCTTGAAAACGCCAGGTTGCTGGGCTGGGGGAAATAGAAGCCATTGCTGCATTCCACAAGTGGCTGAATTTGGAGGAAGGCGGGGCTTCATCCTGTGGAAATGCTTTGACTCAGCTTCTTTGAATTTCATGGGCACTCTGGTCATGTCATTTGGGAATCCCATGACCCCTATTTATTTGATTCTGGACATTTTATGATCTTGTGAAAAAAAAGAAACTCCATTACTAAAAATAGAAAGAGCTGGGTGCACCAGCCCACGCCTGTAATCCTGGCGCTCTGGAAGCACAAAGCAGGAGGATGGCAAATTTGAGTTTGGTCTGGGCAACTAAGAGAGACTCTGTCTCAAAATAAATAAAACAGGGCTGGAGGAGAGCAGCTCAGTGTGAAGGCGCTGGATTCTATATCCAGTACCACAAAAGGGTTAAAAATAATAATATAAACAGATTTTCCATCTGGTGATCTAGTCAGATATATGTATTGGTAGAGGCTATAATCATGTCCCAGAAAATTTTTTTTTCCCTACTGGGGATCCAACTCAGGACCTTGCACTTGCAAGGCAGGCGCGGTGCCACTGAGCTAAATCCCCAGCCCTCAGAAGTTTTATATTTATCTTTTACTGTATACTTATAGGTTACATGCTAAAGAGTTATGTAAAAATGTAGAGAACTACTCTCTTTTGGGAAGAGGTCTCGCACTTCTTTTATCTAATCCAAATGTTAAGGAGTTCTTTATGATTTTAAGCTCATCGGTTTTTGTTGTTGCTGCTCCTCGTGCCATTCTTCTTGTTTTTAAACTTATTTGACAAAGTAAATAAGTTTACTTTGGAATTTTTGACAATAGTGTTTAAGTCTGTATTAAAAAAATCACTAGTGTGTGATTTAATGTCCATTCCTCACAAAATACATCAAATTTACACAAGAGATAAAAACCTACCAAGGAGTCACTATTTATGTTTGTCTTAAGTAGCATCTGTGAGTAAAAACTAAAGGAATAAATCAGACAGGAAAATTATTGCAAGAAAGAAAGTTCAAGATTGCTTTAAATTTCAGCTATTCTCATGTTTAATAAAATACTTTTATAGACTCAACCTGTCACTCTACAGATAACCACATGTTTTCTTTTGCAACAGTTGTCTAAGAAGGCCTAGAAATATTTTCGCTTTGCTTCTGTCTACAGGACGACCCTGCATGTATCTAAAAGTCAATTTGTAGTTAAGTCCTAGTAGAAAAAAAAAAAGAAATTTTAAAAGTCAAGCTGGAACAATAAATACATATGGGAGCAACAATAAAATGAGTATCAAACATTTTACTGCATATTACTTTCTTCTTCCATCAGTTCTCAGATTTTTTTTCATTTCTTTAAATAGTGCTTTTATTTTGGGGGGTTAACTACGGGTTTGACTTTAAAGGAGTCAAGTTGGAGTTTCGATGGGTCATTGGACCTTACAATTCAAATACCAAGGAAAGAATTTGGCTCCCAGGAGCCTTTTCCTCAGCGGTGCTCACTCCCAGGCCCTGCCAGGGACCCGGCGCTGCGGTGGAGGCTGAAGGGCCAGGGTTGGATGGCTGAGAACTAACAGCCAATGCTGGCCCGTTGTCTGACAATAAATCTCTTTTCATTAAAATATAATCACACACTGTTACGTGTTAACAAGGCTCACATATTACAGCAAGTCGTTTTTCACAAGAAGGAGCTTCAGACAGATTGCTGGAGAAACGAGGAATTATATGCAGTCCCTTAGGCCAGTTGACTATTGCTTTGGTTCTGTGCCTGGGGAAAATCATTTTCAAAACACTCCTACGTCTCCAAGAATCTTTCACCCTTTCCTTTTACCATCTGCAACAAACTCTACTACTTAAGAAAAAGGAACCAATATAGTCAACTTTCATTATTCACATATTCGGTTATTTGCCAATTTGCCTACTTGCTAAAATGTATTTATAATCTCCACATCCACACTCTCAACATTTTCAGAGTGACTCATGGGCATACACAGAGTGGTGAAAAAATCTGAACTATCAACATGCATGTGCCCAGCCAAGAGAGGCAAGGTGACATTCTGTCTTATATCAGCTGTTGGACTTCATGTCCTTCTCCTTCCTGTCCTCTATTTCATGCCATGTTTGTCACATTTTTGTGCCTTACTTGGATAATTTTACTGTTTAAAATGGTCCCCAAATATAGTGCTGAAGTGTTGCCTCATGTCCCTATCTGAGTTACTTTTCTTATTGCTGAGACAAAATACCTGACACTCAAAGTTAAAAGAGGAAAGGGTTATTTTAGCTCAGTTTGTAGAGGTTTCAGTACATAATCGGCTGGCTCCAAGACAGGCTGGGATGGCGGACAGGGATCACAGGAGAAACAGTTCATGGCAAGCAGAGGGTACCAAAGCAAGCAAGTGACAAAACACCAACATCAGCCCTTTCTGTCCCTTATATTCTTATCCAGGATATCCACCCTTAGGGCTGGCATCACTCACAGCCCTAATCCGAGCACTGCACCATGAACCAATTCCAGCATCACATCCTTGAGCCCAGCATTACACAGCCTAGATCCAGCCACCTCTGAAAACCCCACCTATGATCATATGAGGCTTTAGGGGGACCTCTACACAAGCCATGGCATTCTGCCTCTTCCCTTTCAAAGACTCATATACATTACTTTATGCAAAAGGCATTTAGTTCATTTTTAAAAGTTGCTAAAGTCCTATCAGTTTCAGTGTTGCTGAAAAGTCCAACTCCAAAGTCTCCTCTGAGATTTAGGGCCAACTATTAGCTGTGAGCCCCTGTAAAAATGTAAAGAAAGTTAAACACTTCCAACATAAATGGGACAAGATAAGCATTACTATTCCAAAAGGTACAAATGGGAGATACAAAGGAATGGGACCAAAGCAAGTCTTGAATCCAGCAGAGCAAACATTAAGACTTACAGTTTCTCCCAGCTGCAGACAAGCAGCCACCTGGTTCGACACTACGAAGACGCAGAGGACACCAGACCACCTGACCAAGGTACTGAGTCCCACTGTTCCTGGCCCAGAGGTAGGGGCTCCTGAGCCATCGTCCCACTGCTCCTGGTCCAGAGGAAGGGGCTTCC
>NW_004624756.1:13906382-13938502 GCF_000247695.1 Heterocephalus glaber
TTCCCAATGAGAAATGTAATTGTGTTGTATACCTACAATGTACCAATAAAAGAATTTAATACAAAAAAAAAAAAGACTTAGAGTTCCATGTCCAGCATCCAAGCCAATCAGTGTCCAGACATGAACTCCAAAGGACTGGATGGCTCCGACTCTATGGCACTGCAGTTGGTCATAGCTCCCATGGATTCACTCTTGGGTTGGCTTTGCTCCCTCCTTGCAGTTTCTTCAGATGATCCATATTTCTGGCTTCTCCAAACTTCTGGGGCCTCCCTGCACTTTCAGCTTCACAGTGACAGCTTCACACACTGCCCTCTCAGGGGCACCCTGCTTGGCCTCCCAGGCCTTCTTCTGAAATCTAGGTGGAAGCCTGACTGATCCCACAATTCTTGCATGTTCCACATGCATAAAACCAGCACCACATGGATGATGCCAAGGTCTGCTGCCAGCTGAATCAGTAGCCAGGCTTCCTTCTCTCTTGGCTGTAGGGATCCAGTGCCTGTGAACTAAATTCCAAGAAACAATGTCCCTAGATCCCCACTACTCTGGAACATGGTTCTCTGGGGCTCTCTTCTCATATCAAAGTCTTTCACTTCTGTAATTTTGAGGCTGCAAAGGGTGGAGTCCTGCTGGTTCTTGTGAGGTCATCAGGCCATCTTTTCCATTGACCTCTTCCTTCTCAGCAATCAAGATCTCCTCTGCTCTATCTCTGCAGTCCACAGCTTTACTGGTGCTTCCTTTCTGGCCAAACTCACAATGTTTTAAATCATTCTACTGGGCTCTTTGCTCTTGATTTTCAACATAGATCTAGCTAAAAGCCTCCAACAGCAGCTATGCCACAGCCTCAACATTACACTGTATTGAAATTTTTTCTGCAAGATTTAATTAGTCTTTAGTCTCAGTGTCAGGCAAAGTCTCTGGACACAAGCAAAATGCAGACAAACTTTCTGGCAAAGCATAACACACATGTTCTGGAGTCCCACAACCAAAGCAGTCCTTCTTCCCAACAGAAACCTCCAGAGCCTGATCTTTACCAGCAGCGTTTCTATCAGCATTCTGGTCTTCTGAGCTCTGACCAGAACCTCCCATCAAGAACGCCCTAAGGCGTTCCAGGGCTGCTTTTTCACTCAGCATCTGCGAAACTTTCCAAGGTCTTCCCATAAGCTAGTCCCAAAGGCCTCTGTACCACATGGTCAGGTACAGAGACAACAATGACCCCACTTCTCTGGTACCAAATTCTGTCTTAGCTACTCTTCTCATAGACAAAATACCTGACATCTAAAGTTAAGGGAGGAGAGGCTTATTTGACTCACAGTGTGTAGAGGTTTCAGTTCATACTCGGCTGGCTCCAAGGCAGGGTGGCATGGCACAGGGGCATCACAGAAGACAAGCAGCAGCAACAGCAGCAATAAGCAGTAAGCCACAACCACAGCTCTTTCTGTCCCTTACATCTTACCCAGTCTACCCTTAGGGCAGGTAGGACTCACACCATTAATCCCAGCATCACACTGTGAATCAATCATGGCCTTGATCCCAGCAGCACAAACCTTAGATCCAGCCACCTCAGAAAAGCCCCACCTGTGACTGAATGAGGCTTTGGGGGGACATCTAGACACAAGTCCTAACAGTCCCTAAGTACAAAGTTGTATGTGAAATGCCTTACAAAAAATCCAACTTTGTTTCTACATGAGTTATGGTGCTGTTGGCTATGAGTTCAATGTCAATGAATCAACACTATCTATTACATAAGGTATCTTTCAACAGAAACACATAAGACGGGGTTATGTGTTGATGGGCTGATGAAAATGTTGTGAACAGAGGCTCACAGTAACCCAATGCCGTATTTCCCCTGGGAGCAGTACAGTTCAGTATTCATCAACTCTGTGTCCTTAGCAAACTTACAGAACATGACTATTATGTGAATGACAAAAGCAATAGGAACCTCATACATAATGAGAATCATAACTACCACTGGTAGCTCTTCTATTTCTGAAAATTCATATTCCTGCTTTTTAAGAGGTAGTTTGGAGAAATTAGTATTTTATAAACAGAGAAAACGGGATGAAGAATAAAAGGAACTGGGTTGTGTTGAGTTAAGAGAAGAGGCCTATGTTTCTGATCTCCATCTAAACAGAGGCTCAGACAAGCAGAGTTGTTCTCCCAGATAAGATTGTGTCTGAACTTGGGGGAATATTTTACTAATCAGGATAATGAAATTTGGGAACATAGAGTTTCCTTCCCTAGAAAGCACAAGAAAACAAGAGACGATGGTCATTAATTTGCAAATCACTCACTTGAACTTGAGAGTTCCAAAACAGACACTCAGATTGTCTTTTCACAGCTCTGGAGCCATGCAAATGGCTCCCTATCTTCCAGAGATGCTGCTAAGTTGAGAGCCAAGGTCTGTGATTGTGGAATGTTTTTCCCCAGGATGGGATTAAGTAGTTTCAGTAACTCATGCAGGGATTAAAGCTAAAGCCAATGGCCATGTTCTTTTTCTTTTTTTCTCAGTTTTTTTAAAACAGGTTCTCACTGGAGCCGGGGACTTGGCTCAGTGGTGCCGCCACCTGCCTCGAAAGTGCAAGGTCCTGAGTATGATCCCTGGTATCAAAAAAAAACCCCAGGGTCTCACTATGTAGTTCAGACTGGCCTTGAACTCACTATGTCATGTAGGTTGGCCTTGAGGTCCTGGTAACTCATGGTGATCCTCCTACCTCAGCCTCCCAAATGCTGGGATTGCAGGCATGCTCACCCAGTTCTCATTGGCCATGCGCTGACAAATATTTTCCAGACCATATTTTTTTCAAAGTAAAGTGTGTGGGGTTTTATTTTACTAGTGTGTGTATCCATGAGGAGTAAGGAGAAAGATTAGGGTGTGTGTCTGTGTGTGTCTGTGTGTGTGCGTGTGTCCGTGCACGAGTATGTACACGTGTGCATAAAAGTCACAACTTGTCTTTTCTATATTCGTTATTCAGTTTTATGTAAGAACCCATCATTCTGCCTGTGGCCTTTTCTCAGTAGTGTGAGTGTGCTGGACTTGGAATCCCGCAGTAGCAGAGTTGAAGCTATGTGGTCTTAGGTAAGTCACTTAGCCTCCCTGCCTTCCGTTTTGCCTTGAGAGGTTGAGCACGTCCTGCCTCTAGTTCCTGCCTCTGACCTGCCCTCTTCCCAGCCCACCCTCCTCACGCTAAACTGCAAACCCATTGGCGCAGGGACCCTGTGTCTTCGTCACCTGTCGCATGAGCCCCAGTGCCCAGTGTGGCAGTGATTCTGTCCCGGGAGCTTGTCTGTTGGGTACACTCCTGCTAGAATCCCTCTCCAGTGACAACTCTTCAGAAGGGCATCACTGCCCACAGAGTAAAGTCCAAACTCCTTAGGGTGCCATAAAAACCACTTGTGAGTCAGTCGGCTGCTGCTTAGCAAGGTGCCCAGCCCGCAGCAGCTTCCTTCCTTCCACCCCAAGGACAACGGCCATGGCTATGCGGGTGGAGGAGGGACTGAGGTGAGGCTGAACCTGCCCCCCAGTGCACAGAGGAGATACTCAGTCCTCCTGGAGAAGATTTGTTCTGCTTAGTTGGCCCAGACCAAGGCCAGTTTTGCAATTTACCCACCTGAGATGACACTGTTTTCTAATTTGTACAAAGACCCAGGGACAGAGGAGCTTCTCTAAGTCTGCAGTGCAGTTTAGCTCCCAGACCTGCAGGATGCACCAACCTCTCTCATCTCTGGGCCTTCAGAGTTGCTCTTTCCCTTGCCTGGCTAATTACTGTTTTCCCGCTTAGTGTCATCTTGAGCATCCTTCCTTCCCCAGCCACTTCTTACTCCCAGGATAGGTAACAGCCTCTCAGCACTCCATGGTTGCTTCTCTTTGAGCGCTCATCATCTATTTGGTCAGTTAAATGAGAGATTACAGATGCTTCTCCATAGACAATGAGTTTACGTCCTAATACATCCTTCATAAATTGAAAACGCAAGTCAAAAATGCACTCAAGCCACCTCACCTCCCAGCTTAGCAATGCAGTGCACAGTGGAGAGTTTGTTGTTTCCTCTGGTGATCTGTGATCTGTGCTCTCCAGAGAAGGAAACGCCACCTCCCCTGCCTGCCAGCACTACAAGAGGGCACTGGCCCACATACTGCCAGCCTGGGGCAAGATCTGAATTCAGAATTCTGCTGAAGACATATTGCTCTTCAACTGTGAAGTCAAAGAACTATTAAGCCAAACCACGGTAAATTAGAGCCCATCTTCATTGACAAGTACCTGCCAGCGTGTGCTGCTGCTGTGTAGTTGTCTGAAAGCCTCTGGGAGCTAACAGTGTAAGGGTTCGGAAAGGAGGCATTAGACAAACTGCTGCGCACACACAAAAAAAGCTTGAATTTCATAGTGAGGAGCCTAGGGGATGCTGCGGAAGATATATACAACTGGAATAATAGGGCATTGCTGTTCAGATTGTTTTCTAATTGCCTAATTTCTTGTCTCTCTCCATACTCCGCTATAGACTTCTTAAAACTCTAAATCTCATTTCTTTTAAGTCGCAGTCCTAGAGTTGAATACAATAGACTTCATATGCACACAATAAATTATTAATGTTATCATCTTGGAAGCAGTTTCTACGAGGCTATGCATTTGCCTGGGATAAAACAGTTTGGAGAACCACCATCCACAATTTTCATTTGTCCCCAAATAAATAGAAAACTCAAGAGCAGCTTTGGGAAAAAATCTTGCAATGCTCAGGGCCTTGCTTTGAGAATATCTGGCCCCCTTTCGCCCACTTTCCCAGAGGGCTGAGCAGCCCCTGCCCCCAGGTCTGGAGTGCTTTTCCTTTTCTAAAGCTCCCGTGACTGGCGTGCCACCTTTTATACCTTGCCCGAAGCTCATTCATACCGATGTGTCACCTCTCCCGGGAAGCTGCATTTTTAGCCTTCTTTTCAATGTGTAGCATGAAAGCTGCGTCTCTGCAAAAGGAATTTCAGGCGGTTATAAAAAGTTAAGGGGAAACTAAGACGCAGGGCCCAGCTTTGCTGTGTGCATTCAACACCTGCAGTACTGATGGTATTGTTATGTGACAAAACTTACATCTGCTACATAAATTCCTTCGCATGACTCAAACACTACTGCAAAATAATGTTTTTATTTACATTTTCATTCGAATTTTTAGTTGACAAATCTTAATTGTATGTTTATGGGTACAGTGTGATGTTTTGATAAATGCATATATTATAAAAGGATTAAATTCAAGTAATGAGTGTACTTATCACTTTACTTATTTTTTAATATTTTTGGGATAACTTTTAAAATCTGCTCTTTTAGTTTGACAAGAGGAATATTTTAGCGCTCTATTTCATTCCTTGGTGACCACAGTTAATAATAATTTATTAACTATTTCAAGTGTTGAGTACATTTTATCCATTCGCATTATATGACAAAAGTAATCAAATTTTTAAATGAAAAAAACATTTGGCCCGAAAGGCAAACTTGGTTTAATCATGTTGAGGTCAAAGTGTTTTAGGAGGCTTTGGAATTCTGACTTGAAAGTACTACAGAATAACTGGGTTCATCTCTCAACATCTTTCTCAACGGCTCCCTCGCGTTCCCCCTTCCCGGGGCGGGGCGGGGGTGGGGTGGGGGCGCTCGCGGGTGTGCCCGTGCGCATGCGCACTGGGAAAGAAAATGGACTCAATGGGAGGACTTGCGCAGATACCAGGACCCTCTGCTCTGAGCCACAATGAAGAACTTTCCCAGACTAGGCAAGCCCAGGTACTACTGAAACAAAAGTGAGAGCAGAGCCATCCCTGTGCCGACAGGAGCTTCTAAAGTTAATAACAGTGTTGGACATTGGTGCCAGTTATAGATACAGAGGCGTAACAAGTGGAGAAGAGGAAGGATATGCTTTTATCAGTGCCCACCATGTGCCAGATAAAATGAATTGTGAGTGTGTTGGAGTACAGCTGGAATTTCATACCTATTCGTGTAACTTTATAAATACACTCACACAGCCGAAGTAGACATGAGCAAACAAGGCAGCAATATGCTTGTTTTGGTCAGTGCCAGACTTTGCATAAGAACAACTGGAGCAGCAAAATAGAAGTGCCAACCACCATTTTGTCTTGTTGCCTGAGGCGATGATCTTTCTAGATGGATTTTCTGAAGTGGACAGTTTCTATCCTTTGCCCTTCTGTCCCCTCAGCTCCCATCCCTTCCTCTCCAGTTATTAGAATGGTTAGAGTAAGCAGCCAGGAACAACCCCAAATAATGGTAACTTCAGAGAACAGAGCCATTGGCAGGGATTTTAGATAGAGGGGAGACCCAAGGAAGACCCAAGGGGGGGACACAGGCTGAGAAAACACTTATTTAGTATTTTCAGTATTTGAGGGAAAACAGCACAGAAGCAAAGAACCCTACAATAATCAAAAGGCTACAGTCTGTAGAAAATATATTTTTTCAAACATAAGATAGGGGTCGTGCATTTATAAAATTCTATACATGTAAATAAGACATAAAAACATATCTGATTCATTCATGCAAAGGAACTACAGAGAGACTCAAATGAGGCATCTGCATTAGACTGAGTAGTGCAGAAGGAAGTAACTGAGGACATTCTTGGCAAATAATTTTAAAGTCAATGCAGAGGGATGAAAATAGAATTAATCAACCCATATGTGCAAAGGCCCTGGGGTAGGACTTGGCAATGACAATGAACAAGAAAGTGAAGGAGGATACATGGGGAAAACATAGAGTGAAGCCTGACATGCCTTGGAGAGGGGAAGTCACCCATTGTGCATAGCTTAGTGGGCCAAGGGAGGAATTTGTTCTTTATCCACCTACAATGGAAAGCCTGGAGGAGCCTAAAATAGAGGGTGCAATTTCACCTTCACTAATGCACACCAGACTAAATATGATGTAGTTTATTGTTAGTGCTCTCTTCTAGTATGAAAAAAATATTTGACTAACAAGGGCTTAGATAACATCATTTTCACTTAAGAAGAAGCCAAGGAAGAGGCAATGCCAGGTTTCTCCAGCCACTCAGCAATGTCTGGGCTCTGGGTCAGCTTCTGCATGTCCTTGGGACTGTTCCCACATGGTCACAATGTTGTGGTCACAGCGCCAACCATCGTGTGCTTCCTCCACAGAAGGAGAGAGCAAGAAACTACGTCCTTGGAGATCAGGAAAAGAAAAACTATTTTCTAGAAACTGTCCAGTTCCTTTGCATGGGACTGGGCCTATGCCCCTGCTGAGTTGCCAAATGCACCAGGAAACTTTGTCTCTGACGTGTTCGGATCGTGCAGTGGGAGGCAAGAATGGGTGAGGGAGTGGCTTTTGGTAGGAGCCACGAGAGGTGCCAAAGCTGGGTTTTATTACAGCAGTAAACTGTGCACACGCTTGTGTCACCCACACAGAGTGAGCAGAGGGCTGGACACAAAGCAGGGCAAGGCTGACCCTCGCCTGGACCTGCTGGCTGGGGAGCAGTCTAAACACCCTGAGGTGGAGGACAGGGTGGCCAAAATAAATCCACACTTGCCTAAATTATTTTCTTCTATCCAATGGTACTACACAGTAACTTTGCACATGAGATTATCCATAAGCACATGCGTGGGAGCAGTGAACCCCTAATGACCATGTGCTTGTAGTGCATGCTCTGCACTTGCCCTCAGGCGGAGGCCTGTCAGGGCTCACCCGAGTCCCCGTGGTCTCCGTGGAGTGCCACTCGGCCCTCTGCTCACAGCAAACAAAACTGTTGGCCTTCCCCGCTTCTGTATGACGAGGTGACAGCACAAGAGGATTCTACCTGGACAGTGGTAGTCTTCGCAGCTGAGGTTGTGGGAGGTGAATCATTGCTCTTTTCTAGGCTTGGAACTGAATTTTAACCTCGTCTAGCTCCATTCTTCCATCATCTCAGAATAGTTCCAAATTTCTCATTCTCCCAGGGGGCCTAACTCAGATTTTCCAGTTATTGCTGTTTGCACAAAAGAGAGGCAGGCCAGCATCCCCCAGATATATGTTGTTTTCTGCTTCTTTCTAGGGCTCATTGGAAATATGCTAATGACCCTGCCAGACTCCAGCATGATGAGCAATTTGGAACGCTGCCCTCTTGCCCACTGTGATGGAGTGGTAAATATTCATCTGCCTCTTTTGTTCTCATTAGACTTTCCATAATGTGTTCCCAAGTCCCTCTCCCAGGCCCTGGGCTCTGGCTGCTCACCATCTGGGAAGGCAGGGTTTGCAGCTGTCTCTGGGTGGGGCAGTGCGGCTCAGACTGGACCTGTTGTAGACTATGCGGTCAGAGGTGTGGAGAGAAGAGAGGGCACAGGAGGACCAGTGAGGAGAGAGGAGAGTGTCAATAGAACCCATCAGCTACATCCAAGACGCATGGTGGATTATCTTGTTAATGATACAAAGTAAGTGTCAGCTGCCCTGCTCTCTGGCCTGCTCCCTGCAATTGGAATCTTCGTGTTCCACGCCCAGCCTCTGATTCTGAAGACTAAGAGGGTACTGCAATGAGGGGAGGAGGAAAGAAAGAGAAACTGTGAATGAAGTGAGTAGAAAAGAAAGATAGCAGTGAGATAACACAGTTGGAAGAAAATAGCGGGCTCATTGCTGTATGAAGTGATGAGATAAAATCACTCAGAAGAAAAGACTAGTCCAGCTCCAGAAATCTCCTCGGACCATTCACTAGAGGGCCTGCTGACGTTCAGACCCCGGGCACTGGGTAGAGAGTGACAAACAAGGACATTATCTCTGCTCTCTCTCGTGGATGCAAATCCTATCAAGGGAGGTGATGAACAAACAAGTACATAAATCTATGACACAGGCTGGGAACTAAGGGTTATGAAGGGAAATGAATACAGGTAAAGAGACAGAGAGTGATAGGGGGGTGGCCAGAGGCAGAGCTCTTCCTAAAGAGATGGTATTTGAGGAGAAACTCAAGGGAATAAGATAGCAATGAGCCCAAGTGTCTGAGCACTCCAGCCTGGGAGGACCTGGGTATCCCACGGTGGGAACAGCCTATGAATGGGAGCAGAGAAGGAAGGCGAGGGGTGGGGAGGAAAAGGACTCAGCCCAGAAAAGCACAGAGGAAACCATTTAGAGAGCAGGAAGGAAAAGAGGATGCAGTAAAGGAGACTGAGAAGCCACAGCCGGCTGGGGAAGAGAACAACCTAGACAAGTCTATTATGTAGGGATGGAGTTAGGAAGGCTGCAGAACCAGGTCCAGGGTTGTAGGTAATGTTTTGCATCTTTAGCTGCGTGGCAGATATATGAGTGTCATGTTATTCTTTATACTTTTTTGAATGTATGGAGTATTTCATGATATATTTATGATTATTAGACTAATACTTACATGGGCCAGGGATTTAGCTCAGTGGTTCCGGTGCCTGCCTTACAAGTGCAAGGTCCCGAGTTCAATCCCGTGTACCAAATAAATAAATAAATAAATAAATCAAACAAAATAAAATAATAATTACACAATGAAGCTTCAAAAATTTGTTGGAATGGACATCTTAAGGCAAGTGTGTTGGAAAAGAGTGGCAGTGGTAATCAGAGAGGATGTTTCACATAGGAATTTTTGACGAGGTGTAGCGGCTGGCATTCAAACGAATGCCTATGCTAGGGCATTGAGAATAGATGGCAAAGGCCTGGCAGATATGTTACCCATCTTTGCGTTACTATAACACAATTCCTGGGATTATTAGCTTAAAGGAACGGTTCGTTTCAGCTTATAGTTTTGGAGGCTTCAGTCAATGGTCAGTTGACCTTGTTTCCAGGCTGTGGTAAAGCAGTACACCATAGCAAGGAGCACACTGAAGAGCAAGTTCCTCATTCCATGGCAGTCAGAGGGAAAAGAAAGAGAGGATGCGGAGGGGCCAGGGTCCACAACCCCCTTCCAGGGCACAGCCCGGTGACCTCAGACCTCCCACTAGGCCTCAACTCTTAAAAGTTCCCTCATCTGTCCGGAGTATGGCAACCAAGCTTTTACACCTGGGCCTCTGGCAGATAATTGAAGATGCAAACTACAGCAGTAGTGTTTGCTGGTGGAGAAATATTTAGTGAAGTTTAGAGACATTTGCAGCTTCATATCAGTTTATTTTCTATCAAGTTTAAGTAAAATTCACTGTGATTTTCCAAATGCAAGTAGCTTCTATAGAATACTGTGTGTTTGAACAATCACTCCACATACTGCTTGTCTAAATCTATCCATCCAGCCAACCCTCCACACCAAAGAGCACACAATGGATTACAATGCATATTTCATTTACCCCACAGTGTGCTTTACATTTCTAATTTAAAATTTAAATCAGGGAGTTTCAAGTACAAGTGCAAACAGCTCACTTCCTAATAAATCAGAAGCTCTGATGGCTCTGGGCCCAAATTCGCACCTGGCCATCTTCTGCTCTATCTGCGTAATCCCTGACCTGTCCAGAGGGAGGGCCCTGCTCCATTTTGCCTCAGTTGCCTCTGCTCCTTAGTGTGCTGCAAGCAGAGAGAAGAGCATTGGTTGCAATATATCATCCTGCTTGGGCTGGGATTTTCCCTACAGTAGAAAAACAGCTCTCCATAGCCATGGGAAAACCCCAAGGTAAAATGAGAGGAGTGAGTGGATGTTCCTACAGCCAGCCCTTCTCAACACGGGGTTCCTTTTGACTATTGAGGGCAATATTGGCTTAGAGATCTAGAATGATGTCCACCTAGGACCAACATTACTTTTCCCCCTTCTTTTACCTTCTTCCTTGTACTTCTCTGCATTATGTCATTTTTCTTTTAGATGAAATTTCATCATTTAAAAAAATAGGTGTCACACACATATATGCACATATACAAATATATGTATACATATAATATTTATATTAACACACATCTATGTGTACATTAATAACTTTCTATACATTGATTCTTTACTTGTAACAAATCTATACCTGTAAAGATTGTAGTATCTGGAAATCAGTCAAGAGGAAAGGATACAAAGAACTCTTGGAAGAAAGGAGAGTACAAAACCCTTGAAGATAGTCTGTGAATCTTCTCCTGAGATAAGAAAATGGGCTTTTCAATAAGATTCTTTAGACATACCTCTAGGGATTCACACATATATATATATGTGTATGTGTGTGTGTGTGTGTGTGTGTGCAATGTCTATACATATGTGTAACCATACATCATAAATGAGGTATTTGTTTATTAGACATTATTTAAAGAGCAAAACAAAAGATAGATGATTGGGAACAGGGAGACAGAGTGGAGTCTGGAAATGGTTCTGGGAATGGGCATAGGAGGAAGTGGAGGGGAAGGGGAAGGTAAAAAGACCAAAACACAATATGCATATGTACCAATCCCCCAAGATGAGTGTATTTATTATATATCAAAAGTGGGCACTAATAAAACATTTTTAAAAAGACTTTTTTAGAATTTCTAAACAACGGCAGAGAATAAATGCTGTGTTACTTCTCTAGAAGGAAAATTCTTAGAGAAAAGGGTCTATTCCAGAGAAAGCCACATCCAAATTAGGGAGCTATTTATTCATTTTTTTTCTAAAGAAAGACTGACAAGGAACTTCATCTGAATATGTTAATGAGATTTCGGTTAAGTTGTATTTAATCAGTCTTCCTAGTACTTATCTGTAATTTACAAAGATGGATCATTTCCCCCTTCAAATTATTCAATTCAGTCCCCAGACATTGTCCTCAACTTTCTGTAAGGCAGAAATGATGGAAGCACAGGAGACAGAGGCAGCAGTTCACACCTGTGAAGGCTTTCAAATTAGGGTTTCATTAGATTTCTTTTTCTGTTTTTTCAAAACACACCAGGGGTATTTATGTTTTCTGTCTTTAATCACTTAACAACTATAAACTACTTCAACTATGCTGAAATAGGTAATAAATAAAAATTGCAAAGCCCAAAAGTGATGCCTTTGAAATGTAATGTTTCCAAGGAATTCTCTGCTTTAAAACTATACCAGCTAATCAAAAGCCATTTCTTATCTTGATGACATGGTGAGAAAGGTATGAAGCATTTGGACCGGGGCCTAATGTACTTTTTAATCCATTCTTTGGAGTTCATTTCTGCACTTTCTACTCTGCAGATGATTTTATCCCTTCCTTCCCTGGACCCCTAAGGCAAGAACTGAGCTTCACTCTGCTAGAAGGTCATTCGTTGGTAAATACCAGTTTCCATTTATCATAATCTCCTTTCTGCAAAGACAAATTGTTCTCTGTCCTGAATCCAGGTTTTCTTACAGGCTTTATCACCAACTGCTGTTCGGCTTTCAATGTATTCCTTAACCTCCCTACTTCCCACACTTCTACAATATACAAGAAAGAGGAAAAACATGAGTATTTGTAAACCAAAATATTCGTGTGTGGTTAAAAATTAGGTTAACATTGCCTCATGCATTTAAAATGTATCTAAATCTATCCATTTGAAATGCAGGAGGCAATTACATCAGATATAATATATTGTCTCTATCCACATTTAATGAATTCATACATGCAAAGCACTTAGTATGTGGCACACATTGCTCAAATCACATTAATTATTATTATTAATATATTCCTTAAAGTCTTTTCTATGTCTTTAGTACCTGCTCTCTTCCTAGCACAGTCCTACTGCTGGACATATATCAATGAATGAAACAGAAAAGTCTCTTCTCTCGTGCACCTTGCATTCTGATGGGAAGATCCACTGATTAAATACATACTTCATATATGAAGATTAGAGGCTAAAAGCACTGTAGAGAAAAAAATCAAGTAGCAAAGGAGCATAAAGAGTATTGGAGGGTGTGGGAAGAGGCGGGTGGTTTGTAATTCTGAATAAGGTGGCCAGCGAACAAAGGCATGGCGGAGGGAGGAGAAGGGGCTAGGAAGCGGGGAGATGTGTTGTAGGCAGAGGGGGACAGTGTGTGTGAGGAGCAGCCAGTTCAGGGTGGCTAGAGATAAGCGGATATGGGGACAAATTCTTCTGCATTCTCTGAACCCAAGGACTGTATACCCCCAACACTCCCTGCCTTTGTTTGTTAGGGCCGGCATATTGAATGCCATAGACTGCAGGGCTCAACCACCTGAGACATATTTCCTCATAATCCTGGAGGCTAGAAGTCCACAGTCGAGGTGTGGGCAAAGTTGGTTTCTCCTGAGGGCTCTCTCCTTGGCTCATGAATATCTGTATTCTCTATCTTCACTTGTTCTTCCCTCTGTGTGTGACTATTTTCCAATCTCTTATAGGGACGCCAGGAAGACTGAATTAGGGCCCATGCTCATGACTTCATTCTACTTTAATTAACTTTTAAAGACTGTCTTTAAATATAGGCACACTCTGAGGTGCTGTGGTTAGGCCTTCAACTTATACATTTTGGAGGGACACAACTCAGCCCATAATATCCATATTAATGTCCTCTGGTCACACATACCATGCTGAAATCCTCTTACAACAAGGCTTCCTTCCTACTGCAGGGATCTTGTTATGAGATTCTACTGTCTCCCTTCCCATTTAGGGGAATCACCTAAGAGTTTGCGCACATTTTATGTCTTTCTCAAGTTTAGAAATGTTCCCCGTGTTCACAAGCAGAGAAGTGTGGGATTCTGAATTGATTATACACAGTGAAGACATAATAACCTTTTCGGAAAGGTAGGCAAACACAGAAGCAACCAAGGAAAGAAAAAGAATGTCATTATAAGGGAAAGCAGCTACCTGACAATGTCCTGATTTCTCTATTTTTATTGCTAACACTAAAAGAAAAAGAAGAAAGAAAGGGAGCGGGGAGAGAGAGAGAGGGAGAGAGAGAGAGGGAGAGAGGGAGAGAGAGAGAGAGAGGGGGAAATGCTGCTGCATGAATAATCTCAAATTCCACATCTCCCATGGCTTTGTCAAGAGCATCCTTTTTAGCAGAAAGATTGACTTTTCTCCTTGTCAGTGGATCCACCAGAGCTATTGCTGGAGAACACATCTAACCATTGTTTGTAGACCTTCCACTGGTTTAAGGATGTCTTTTGATCTAATCAAAAGCTTTAGGCCAGTCTTAAGATCTACTGAAATTTCAATTCTTATTGGGCCCACCTGGGTTTAGCCACCTAGCTCTCTTTTGTTTTAATAGTGCTTTGACTCTTTCCCCTAACCTCAACCCCACACAATAAAAGGCCTCAGAGAAAGCCAAGTTAAAAAGAAAAAAATTAAAGTTTGTAAACCATGTCTGTGTCTTCCCCCCAAATTCTGTTTTGCCAAAACCATGAGGAACAATGTGCACATATCTTTACAACCCACACTAGCTCCTCTGCATTCTGGTGTTCCACCCCTTCTAGTCCTGCATGACCTTGAGCTTTCTGTGCCTCAGTTATTTCATTTGAAAGAGAGAGAGAGAGATTTCTGAAGCTTTAGAAAACTTAGAGTAATATCTCAAAAAAAAAAGGAGTACATAGATCCATAAGTACTTAGAATAGTGACTGGTTCCTGGCAAGCAAATATATAAAGTTCTATTGTCTGTGTTATTATATTTTTCCAGGAAATTGCTCAAAAGGAGTAAGGGATTTAGTGCTGTAAAACATTCATGTAAGTTAACTGGAAGTGTAAATCAAGAACCAGCAAAAATAAACTGCTACAGTGCTGCTTCCCTGATTGAAATATCATCATTAATGTAGAATTGACTTAAATAATTTTTACGATCTTTCTTCTCTCAGGTAATCAACAGTTGTTTCTTAAGAGATAAATTGTATTCTTTTTGAAATTATTTGGGGAGGGGCATAGCATCAGGCAAGTAGTTCAAAAAAACAGTAAATGAGTGACAGAGTTGAATTCAAATCCAGGCCTTTAGTGGATAGTAAACGTCCCCCAATGGCCTGTGTGTGGACAGCTTGGTCCCCAGCCTGGGCACCATTGAGAGGTGATGGAACCTTTAGCCGGTGAGGGCTAATGGAAAGAAGTTAGGACCTGGGGGCTGCCCTTGAAGGGGATATTGTGACCCTAGCCCTTTCTTTCGTCTGTCTTTGCTTCCAACACCTACTTCTGCCCTTATGTTCTGCCTTATCACAGGTCCCAAAGCAATGGAGCTAATCAACCACGGACTGCCAATTCTGAAACCAGGAACCAAAATTAATCTTTCCACCATTTAAAGTGATTAATCATAGGTATTTTTTTCATAGTGATGGAAGCTACCACATAAATCCATGATCCTTAAATCTACATTCTTCACTTGATCTTAACCAAAAAGCCGAGAAGCAATAAAATCTACATTCTTGATTGCAAGGTAGTTATGAGGTTATGGAACAACCTATCAGACCTCTATCAGTGGCCCCAGCAGCTTCTGAGGCTATGTCACAGCAGGAACAGAGAAATTTACCAAGCAGAACTGTAGGAATTCAATGGAAATTATGCGTCCTTGGTCTATAATTAAGATAGTTTAAAGAATCCAGGGGCAGAGATCAAGATTGAGGGAAAATGTTAAGTGTGACGACGAAAAATTATGTTTTTTGAGCATTCATAGTCCACTACACTGCACAAACAATAAAACAAATAACAACACAGTTCTTGACATGGTCTTTGTAGGAGGCTGAATGTGGCTGAACCCATCCTCAGCAGGCACAGGACCTTTCCACGTGGATGCTGTGGAAGTTACTTGCTGGAATTAAGATCTCAGGCTGCAATGAAACCACACCACAGGCAATCAGAAAGAGGGGCTTTAACCAGCTCCCAGGTGCCAGCAATCTCTGCTCATTAGTGATGATTTGTCGTTAAACAGTCAGCAGAATCAGAATGGATTTTTTTTTAATTCTTCTGATACTTTGATGTGACTTTTTTTCCCATAAGATCCAATTTCCTCATATTTTACTTGATTAATGTTGGCAACCCCTTAGGTGTGTTAACAGGTGGTGTTGCTTAGTTATAGGAGGAAATTAGCACACATCAGAGATGTTGGAGATCGCTCCCACTTGCAATCACCTTTCATTGCAAATAACTCAAGCAGCTTCCCACCCACCCCTTGGGCAAAGAGTCTAGGCAACACAGGAGCTGCCCACAGCACAGCCTCCTGCATCAGGCAAAGTCCAACGCTTTGTCTTCATTAGAAGTTTGGCAAGAACTGGTTTGAGTGCATAAAATATTGAAAATAATGTAGACACAGCACATTCATCTCCTAGGCCAGCCATAACTACCACAAACTGAGTGGCTTGGAAAACACACATTTATACTCTCATAGCTCTGCAGAGTGGCAGTCCAGAAGCAACATGTGGGCAGGACTGTGTTCCCACCAAAGACGCCAGGGAAGGACTTGTTCTAGGCTGCTCTCCTAGCTTCTTGTAATTGCTTGGCTGGAGGCAGCACAAGTCCAACCATTATGTGACATTTTCTACGTATGTGTGTGTATTCATATTTTCCCTTTGTAAAAAGACACAAGTCACATTGGACTGGGGCACATCCTGATGACCTCATGTTAATTTCACTACCTCTGTAAAATCCTATCTCCAAATAAAGTCTCACCATGAGGACTTCAACACATGAATTTGGAGGGAGCTATAATTCAGCCCATAACACCCCTTAACATTATCTCCAGCAGCCAAAACTGCAGAGGGAAAGAAGCAAGTACCATGTTGTATAATAAACATGTGGGCGTCAGAATCATCCAGAAATGGATATAAATTCCAATTTGGTCACCTGTGACCTTAGTAGAGTCTCTTTACTGATTGCTGAATGGTAGGTCATAATTAACTAGTAAATTTTAAATTATACCTTTGAAATGCATTTATTTTACTTACCAAATATTATTTTACAAATATAAATTCATGCAATCTTTATACCGACCTTAGGGGGAAGGTACAGTTGTAACACAGAAAGCACACACATTAAGTAATTTACTAGTCATACAACCAGGAGAAAGAAGAGGGATGATTCCAAACTAGCAGCCTGGCCAATATCTAAAGACTTAACTACCACATCATGCAGTAAATTTTGTCCTGCACATCTTCACTCCAGATGTTTTTTGGTACCAGGGGTCAAACTCGGGGCCTTGTGCTTGCAAGGCAGGCAGCGGAACCACTGAGCTAAATCCCCCGCCTTCACTCTAGATTTTGTAGTGGCTTTGCAGCTGGCTCAGAGGGAGAGCCAAAGTCCTTAGCACAGCTGACAAGCCTGTAAAGGATGTCAGCTTGTGTGACCTCATCTCCTATTACTTCCTCCTCACCCCCTCTGCTCCAGCCAATCTGCAGCTCTTGAACATGCAAGCAATCTCAGCCACAGGGCTTTGCCCTTGCTGTTCCCTCTGCCTGTAATACTTCTCCAGCTTCCATCAGCCTGCTCCAGTTATTAGCTCCAAAGGCACTCACTTCTCCACCTGGCCATTTCTGTACACCTTATATTATTTCCTTTTCTCTCTGTCACTCATTACTATGTGCATCTTGTATACTTATTGTTGCCTGCATGTTGCTCATTTTTTTCCATCCGCATCAGAAGCTTCATGAGGTCCATGAGTGATACAAGCATAGCACATGGCTTGTGAGCTTCATGAGTGTTTGTATGTTTATTAACTGCTTAGCACATGCACAATAAATATTTGAAAAATGCATACATAAACTAGCAAATTAGATGACTGCTACTAAGCCTGGTCTATAGGTCATGTTCCATGAATAATGAATGGAACTGTTTAAAACACAGAAACCAGAATTAATGGAAAGTAGCACCGAAATGAGTTGAGAACAAAATAATCTCAGTTGGGGGGATTTTTTTCTTACTATTTAGGAGGATGCACCAGGTGGAATTCGCTGTGCTTTGGGCTATCCAAATAGTACTTGAGTAGAAGGTTCAGTATAGAAAAAGTACTCAGTAGATGGGGGCTGAGGAAAGCATTAAGACAAGGAGAGAAGAAAGAACAGTGGGAAAGAACAGAGGCTGGGGAATGGATGTGGTTTGTCCCCTAAAAGTTCGTGTGCTGGAAACTTTGTCAGCATCGAGGTAGGTGGTGAGGCCTTGAGGGAGCTGATTGGATGATGGACCACCATCCTCAGAAGGGATTAATGCCCATCACATGGGAATGGGTTGGTTTTCCTGAGACTGGATTGGTTACTGAGAGTGGGTGATTATAACACAAGGCCTCCTCTTGTGCTCGGTCCCTTCTTCACCCAGTTGTTTCTCTTTCCATTTCTCCACCACACCACGCCATGAAGCAATCAGGAGGCCCTCCCCACAGGCTGGTGCAATGGGGCTGCCTGACCTTGGACTTTGAGTCTGCAACATGGAGCTAGAAAAAGTTCTTTATAAAGTATCCAGCCTCAGGCATTCCATTAGAGCTATGTGAAATGAACTAAGAAGGTGAAGGTCAGCCTTCCTGGAGGAAGAAAGGAAAGGGAGAAGATTTGATCACCTATTATATGCAGGGTGAATACCCACTAAAGTGCTGGCGACACAAGATTAAAATCCAGGCTAGGCCTAAGAGACGCTGTCTGCCTGGCAGCCAGATGTGTCCCCCAATAGAGGATGCACAAAACCGCACTGTCTGCACAGAAATGTCCTGTGCATGCCTCCACTCTTAACTTATGAGGGGAAGGGATTGCCTCTGAAGCCCTAAACTCCACATCTGAACCCACAATTTTACCAAGACCAGCATGAAACTCCTTAGGCAGGGGTGACTTTCTGAGACATTCCCTATCCTTGGTATTGCAGAGCAGGTCATCAGCAGGAGCCTGGCATCAATTCATTTTCTCACTGCCTCACAAAAACCTAAGGCAATTATTTTCTGACAGGCTTTTTTGTCTCTTTTTCGCTGTTCTCAGCAAAGGAAAAACAATAGCTTGCAAGTGATTCTGGGTGCCTGTGTCGCCTCTATAATAATAAATGACCACATTGAAAGGCCCGCAGAGGCAAACCTGTTCCCTAGGAACTGCGTGTTGGCTTGACAATCCCAAATGTTTAAAAGATAAATAGGCCAAACCCAGGTTGTGCTGTCTGTGACTAATGAGAACTACACCAGGTGCTACTACTCAGCACCGATCTGAAACCAGAGCCAGGGTTGATGAGAAATCACCTCCCCACCCCCCCAAAAAAGAAATCACGCCTCCCCAGTTCTTCATACACTGGGCCCCACAATTCTGATGTGAAATGTCCTTATCGGCACTGAAAGTCCTTGCATTCCTTGCAGACCTTTCTGGCACAGAAGCACATAGTGACGCTGCTGCTATTTAAGGCAATTTCTAGCTGCTTCCAGCGACAAAGTTCAACACACTGGGCCATCCTCCCACCAGCTCCAGGGCAGTGGGAGAGGCTTCTTGGATGACGTCACTTGGGATTCAGACCAAAAAATGCAGAATGTGCTGCAGTGCACGGTGTCTGACAGCTACCTATCTGCATTCACTATCTGAAAATGTGGGCCCTTTTCCTGGGATTCAGAGAGCCAATTCTTGGGGGGCTTGGTTCACAAATGCATGTTCTGTGTCTACATTCACTCCATAGACCTGAAGGGTTGTGTCCTGTGATTAACAGAATTTTCAGGAAATTGAAGGAAGAGGGAATTCTGATTTCCAGGTACCTCTAAAGGCTGTTACTTTTCTGACCTTTGACTAAAGCTCATATTATAGAGGAAGGGGAGGTCAAGAGAAGATGGAAATAAATGCCAGTATTCCCAGT
Source organism: Heterocephalus glaber (assembly GCF_000247695.1). The sequence goes on from NW_004624756.1 coordinate 13,925,966, forward strand.
TTTTGTTGTGGGTGGTGAGTTCAGTGCATTTATTGACTTTAGTATATTTAATATTAAAATTTAATATTAAAATGAATTTTCATATTAAAATGAATTTAATATTAAAATGAATTTCATATTAAAATGAATTTCATATTAAAATGAATTTTCCACTCCTTTGTTTATTCAACCAAGATTTATCTACAGTATGCTTTGCTGACACAAAAGGCTGGAAGAAAAAGTGAAGGAGAGGAAAGAGGGAAAAGTGACCCAGACATGTACTGAATCAAATGTCCAGGGGAAATTAAGAACTGACACTACCCAGGTGCAGTGGTGCACACCTGTAAGCCCAGCACTCTGGTAGGCTGAGGCAGGAGGACTGTATGTTCAAGTCCAGCCTGGACATCTTAATGACTCCTTGTTTCAAATTAAGACATAAAAAACAGGGCGGGGAGGTAACTCGCTGTAAAGGCCCTGGATTTAATCCCCAGTACCACAAAACACAAGCAAACAAATGACACTGCCTTAAACTTTAGTCAATAATTTTGCAACAATGGAAACATAACAAGAAAATCAGACATGCACTCCAAATTATGAAATAGAATAAATCTCTCAAAATACAGAAGAAAAACACTGCAATAGAAAGTAGTAGAAAATTAAAATTTGTCCCGTTATAGTACCAAAAGTTCTAATTTTTTTACTCCTGAGAAACTAGAAAATATGGATTTACATCAACTTATTTTTCCAAATTACTGAATTGTAGAAAAAAATTTCTTAAATATAGAGGGAACCATTCTTTTAATGGTGAAACACATTTGGATTTCTTCCTATTTCTTTCCATTTTACCAGTCAGCAAAAGTTTATTTTGGTGACATTTTCACAAGATCCCCACATATAGCCATCAAACCAACCAACTTATAAAATGTTCACCACAAATATATTAGAAAAGAGCAATTAGGCAAAGGTTTTTAAAACGAACTTCTCAGACGATAAGGTTTATTTCTTAACTCTCCAGCTAAGCTTTTCTAGAGCAACTCTTAATGAAAACAAAGTAAGATGAAAATAATTTCAAGACTGGTGTTAGGATGAGAAGGGAAAAAATGGTTATCAGAGATGTTTATTAGGAATTTTTCCCCAAGTCATTGGTGAAAATTGGAATTATGTACATTAAATCCAAAATAATTCATCTTGTGATTCTCTAAACAGCAGACCACACCTTATAATGTGAGAAAAGTTTAATTTTAAATGAAATAAATTCCTAGAGAAAGAAAATTGTGTACTGTGCTTGAAGATGCCTATGTTAATGCAAGAAGATGAGACTCATATGCGTCAATAAGCAACATAAATGCGATTGCTCACAAGGTTCCAACCCGCTCCCAGGTACGCAAAGTACAAACCTCAAGAGAATGACAACTAATTTAATCAGAGAGTGCATGTTCCTCTCTAGGTTCTTAGCCCTCAGGAGAGGCGAGGCCTGCCCTAGGTACAGTTGTGTGCCAAGGATTACATGTTGCCAGAGAGGAATAGGAGACGTTTTTCTGGGGAGTTCAGTTTATTCAAAGCTTTTTCGAAGGATGTTTGAGACAATGGTGACATTATAAAGTAAATGCAAAAGTCCATGACTTTTTTTTTTTAATAAAAAGACTTCCAATACATTCCAGGCCTGGAGCACACTATTTGGAGCTACATATTTTCTCTCTGTAACCCACTCTGTTTCTTGTTGGTGTTGTCTTGTTGCTACTAGAATGAAAGCTGCTTGAGGGTAGCGGTCTTATATTCCCAGTCTTGTAGATTACTCAGCAAATATTCATGGAATGAATAAATAAATACTTCTCCCCTGGGAAAATCACTCTATCACTTGTCCATTCACTTCTGCATCTTCCGATTCTCTTCTTTGGCTCTTGTTTCTTAACATAAAAAGAGAAATCTTCAAGATCCCCCATTTTCACAAATCAAACCATAACCCTGAAGACCCTCATGAATCTTTGTCTCTGCTTCCACATAGTTCTCTGCTTCTCTCCCTCTACCACTACCCCGGGTGATGTCACCAATACTCTGGGTTTCAGCCAAGGAAGTCCACAAGGTGACTTCCAGTGACATATGCTCTCTGGCCCAGCCCAGTCTCTGGAGCTACAAGACCTATCAGATGATTGCTTACTACTCATCCCCTGTATGCTTAACAAGCAACTCAAACTCTGCATTTCCAGTATGGGCATCAACATCATTGCCCGCTCACCAGCCTTTACAATACCCTCCTGAGTATTCCCTGTATGAGACACCCCGGTCCACCCAATTTGTCCAAGCCAGAAACCCAGATGGCTGTTCCTCCTCCTGAGTTCTTTCGGTTTCACCTCCCAAGCCCATCTTCTTCTAGGGTCCCTGCTCAGCCCCTTGTACATCCTGACCCTTCAGTGGGCCTCCCGCACGGCTCCTTTCCTTACCATCCTTCTCCTCAGGGATGCTGGACACGCCCCCTCTGAAATCCATCACGCTGATCCACAGCACATTTGGAAGAGAGCCTAACTTCTTCCGTGAGCCAAGGCAACCTACTTTTCCCACCTTGTGTTTTGCCATAATGGTCCTCCGCTAAACTTTCCCCTGGCCACTGCCTTCAGCCTCCCTGTTCTCATTCAGGTGAACATTTCTGCCTGGAACTCCCATTTCCCTTTTATTTAACCTGTGCTTATTTTTAAAGACTCTCTTCCTTTTCAGAATGATTTAGATGCTGTTTCCTGGACCTTCCAAGGCATCCCATGTATACTTTACTAGCAAGCATTTCCCTGAATTGAAGTTGATTCACCTACTACCTCTATCTCTCTACACTGTACACTTTTGAGACCAAAGACTATGTCTTTACACATTTTTAAATCCCTCATTCTTAGCTCAGTTCCTGGCATAGAATAAGTGCTCCATAAACCTTAAATGCAATAATGATTTTCTTGTCTGCTCCTACTGTAGAAGAAAGCTAAATAAATCTTAACTAAATGGAACATGACACTTTGGGAAGCTTGAGATTAACTTAAAAAATGAGGTTAGTTTCCACAGGAGTCTGAGAAAAGAATTCTAACACTGGTTGGGAAAAGGCTCCTTCTCTATCTCTATCAGGGCCATGTGCCAGAAAGAGAAAGAGTGAGGGCTGGGGTGTAGCTCAGTGGTAAAGCACTTGCCTAGCGTGCATGAAGCTCTCGGTTTAACCCTCAACACTGAAAAAAACAGGGAAGACATAAATGGAAAGAGCAACTCAGAGTTGTGAATGGGGTAGCAAAGGCCATGGGAAGGAAGGAATGATTTGGTGCGTGGAATCTTTGGAACAGCTAACCATAGGCCACGCTAATGTAGACTTCCATCAGCAGGAACAATAACTGACGACGAGCAGATGTTCCAAGTCACTGGATAAATACAGCAGGGCTAGATGGCTACAGAGGAGATTGAATGCTTACAGAAACAAATACTGGTTCCAGTACACCCAGGAACACTTTAGGAATAATTATGGCAATGGGGAAACCAAAGTCTGTTGATTCTGTTTTTGAGTCAAAACAGAAAAGAGCCAAAGATTTCTTATAATGTATATGTAGAGGTGGATAAGTCACGTGGCTAAGTACAATCCAGCCTTCAGTGCAATTCCACAGACAGTACGTCTTGTTCTGCTAGAGGAAGCTTCTTCGCCATGAGGCAGAAAGGAGGATACACGTAAATGGGAGTGTGTATGAGCTAACTGCCCAAGTGTAGGGATTGGCATCAAATTATGTGATCGGCTAAAACTAGGAATCTTCTCACTTTCTCCAAGTCACTCACTGACCACGTTTTTAACATGAAGAGATGAAGGAGAGAGCTGTGTGCCATAAGACTGAGATTCCCTTTTAGTTCCACAGTAACTCATGAATTCACACAGCTCCCTCATACTATTCATTGTCCCGACGGTGACCAGACAGTCTTAACTGCAAAATACCTACAGGAGACCTCACCAAGTGCCCAGTGGAAGGCACTTAGCCTACATGCGTGGCTGTGGGTTCCAACATTCTGTTGAGGTGAATGGATGTCTGTTTGGACTGGTCTACCAACCTGTTGCATCCACAGTAGTGTAACCAGGAACTTTTCTACATATTCACATCCAGGGTAAGAATTTGCTGCTTAACAACAAATAGTGTAAAACAGTTATCTATGGCATCCACTGATTTAACAATTTGATTTATAAAGGACACAAGTGTTTAATATACTCATTTATGTCATACCCAGAATGATTCAAAGTAATTATGATTTCCATTTATGAGAACTAGTAGAATAAAAATAATATGACCTTTCTTGAGACTGAGTTACCTTCTCTCCAAAATGTGTATAACGCTGATTAATTGTGTTACAATGTCGACTATAATAGATGTATAATTTGGAAGGATTTTGATACATGTATTTACTGAGCCCTTTCTAGATGCCAGGCAATATTTTAGACACTTGGGCTGGTGCAGCATATGAAAGAGATCAGGTCCCTCCACCCAGAGAACTGGTAACCTAGTAGCTAGATGAGTTCAGTTTTGGAGCAAATCTACCAATGATTTCATTACCCATAAATAAAGTTTATCTGAAGTCAGAGATGAAAAGTGTATTTATAACACCTTGATATTCTGTTAAATTTCCTCTTCCACCATGAATTTATTTTTCTCCTGAGACTTCTTCTCTTTTCCAATTTGAAGATGATTTTTCTTTGTAGAGAAAACAGAAGCAATAACAAGAGTGGTGTCATCGTGTCTTCTTTCTCTGGTATATTCATATTTTCTCAGCTTCCGGAGGCAGCATCTATCCATCTTTGCTCTTTTTTAAGTTCCGAACATATGTAGTTTTCAAGGCCCTTTTGGCTTCTTTTCTCTTCTTCTGATTTAAGAGTCCAGACAACACAGCTGCTTGTGTGCCCTTTCTTCTGTAGTAAGTCCTTTAAAATGTGTTATGATTCATATATGACGTGTCCCCTGAAAGACTCATGTTTTAAGGGCTTGATCCCCAATGCAGCAATGATCAGTGATGGGGTTCAGAGGGGTGACTGGATCATGGGGCACTACCCTCCTCAGTGCATTAACCCATCAATGAGTTCATAGCTCAGGGCCATTAGGTAGGTCCCAGTTGGAGTAAGTAGGTCACTGGGGCCTGCCACTGAAGGGTGTGTCCTGTGCTCAGCCCCACCCCCACCCCCTGCCCGACTCTTTCCTCTCTGCTTCCTGGCTGCCATGAGGTGAGCAGCTTTCTTCTGCCATGGCTTTTCCGCCATGATGTTTCTGCTTTGGAACTCCCAAACTATGGACTGAAAACTGAAACTGTAAGCTGATAAACCTTTTCTCTTTTAAATTGTGGTTGTCAGGTATTTTTTTCTCAGAAGCAGAATAACCAACTAATACAGTGAATTCATGAATAAATATCTGAGCTCATCCAAAAACTTGGCCATTTGGCTGCTGCAATACCATTGCCCCCTTTACTTATTTTAATTAAATGGGTCTCTCTCTCTCTCTCTCTCTCTCTCTCCCCCTCTCTCCCTCTCTCCCTCTCCTTCTCTCTCTCTGTCTTGCTCGCACTCACTCCATACTCCTTTTAGAAATCTGGCCAAAGTGTAGACGTTTTGTAGCAGCTTTCCTAAAATCTAAGACTATTACGAATCTCTAGACCAGTGTGGCCAATGATAGCCAACAGGCAATTATTAATTTTCTAGAAGTCACATTTTTAAAAGAAAGAAGCAGGTAAAATTAATTTTAATCACACATTTAATTTAACTCAATAAATCAAAAATATTAGCACATAAACAGTAATCACTAAAAATATTATTAATATATTCTCTATTGTTTTTGGGTTTTAGCACTGAGTTCTCAAGATGAAATGTATTTTTTTGTTCTTACAGCACATGTCAACTCAGATTAGCCCCATTTCAAGTGCTCAGTAGCCACATGTACCTACTAACTACCAGATTGCTCCATATAGCTCAATATCCAGCAGCCAGAAGCTATTTTTGTTCTCTACCAGCTCTTTTTAATACTGAATTATTCTTTTTCATCAAAGCATTGGGTTATGACAACATATAAGTCTCTTAAGTTCTAAAACTGAGCCCATTTTAAGTAGTTTTTATTATATAATGAACTCAGGCCTCAGATTTTTCACTTCCTCTCTGTCTTATAACTTGCATATTAATGTGTCGAACAATATTGTTTGAAATGCTCAGAAACTTAGTAGGGAGTCACTAACCATCTCTCTCTGTTGCTTTTCATCTGCAGTGTCTTAACTTGTTAAAAACACAGTAGATGACTCTAGCTTTAAAAGATATCCAACAAACAAATTGGCAGCTATTTGATCTCATTTATAAGCAAATAAATGCAAAATGAAAGAATAATTGGGAGCTGTTTTAGTTCATAAAATTAGAAATTTTCTTTTAAATGGTAACACCCAATGAAGATAAACCTTGAAAACTGTTTTTCACACACTGTTAGTGATATGAGCACAATCCCTAAGAAGACACCTTGACAACATGATTCAGTAATGTTAAAAAATATTTATCCCAATTGACCTTCCTTCAGAGAATCTGTCCCATAGAAATTATCAGAGCTATCAACCATTACACTCACATGGGATGCTTAATTTAGAATTATTTACAAAAGCTAAAAGTGGAAAAACTTCAATGTCTAAAGGAGAAATACAATAAATAAATTATTCTTTGTTAGGCAGCATATTTATTAAAATCATCAAGATGAAAAGTTTTCAGCAATAATAAATATATAAGAATTGTACATGAAGTGAAAAGTCTGCCACACCCTACTGTCATGATGTTCTGCCTTGCTACGGGCTCAAGGCAATAGAGCCAGTTGACCATGGACTGTTGCCTCTGAAACTGTAAGCCAAAATACATCTTTCCTCCCTGTAAGTTTTTTTCTCAAGTATTTTTATCATAGTGATAGAAACCTGACTAATATATATACACATACCTATGCATGCACACACATGTCTATATACACACGTATTTCTATGAAACATGCAAATCATAGAAATTAGAAGAGTATCCAAAAATGAAAAGAATGGTTATTTTGGTTAGAGTGGAATGTAGATGATCTTTTGAATTGAATCATATTGAATTCTTTAAAAAGATGATATTACAATTTATTTAAATGAATAAATGTTTAAATGGAATGCATTTTTGTATTTAAAAAAATCCTTCAGTCATTGTCTGGTGGTCTGAGAAAGGACTTGAACCCTGAGGCAAGGGATATAATGAGGGCCTAGAATGAGGGAGGACCTGGTTTCCATTCCTAGTATCATATCACAAAACTAAGTTTTAAAAGTATTCAGAAGTCCCTTGGTATAGTTCTGACGTGTGATTATGCTAACAACTGAATATAGAAGCTTAGAATAAAGAAAAAAATTTTAAAGAAAGGTCCAGTATCCTGATCCAGCCCTACTTACCTGTGAGACTCTTCATCATGCTTCTTGGCTTTATTTTCTTCATCTGTAAAATGAGGACGAGACGTAAGTAACGTGATAAATTTTCCAGGTCTAAAATTGTATTACTTTACAAAAAGCATGGACCAACATGATCTTTATTATAGCTTTGTAGTGAGACTCAAATGAGATAATATGTAGAAGACCAATTTAAAATATGAAGAGCATTATGCTATTGCTATGGCTTGCAGATGGTTTGTGTGTGTCTCCAAAGGTTCATGAGCTGGAAGCCTGGTCCTCAGTGTGATGTTAAGAGGTGGCAGAACTTTTAAGGCATGGGACCTAGTGGAAGGTGATTAGGTTATTGGAGCAGCACCCACAGAAGGGACTAATGCTGGTCATGTGGAGCAAATCAGTTTTCTCAAGAATGGATTGCTATAAAGCAAGAGCACCCAATGTCCTTGGCCCCTTCCCTATGCAACCAGTTCCCTTTCCCATCTCTCCCAGTTATGATGTAGCCAGGAGGGCCCTGGCCAGACGGCATCATATTCTGTTTGGACCATGCAGCCATCAAAATTATGAATAAAATAAACCTCTTACTTTATAAAGTATTCAGTCAATGGTATCTTGGTATAGCAACAGAAAATAGACTAATGCAACCATTTTACATTGGTTCTATTATTAAAATAGAGTTCTGCTACTATGTTTTATACTTAGATTTGGCAAAAATCATCAAATGATGTTGACTGTCCATTTGTGTATGTAGGTATTATTTCCTTTTTAGATTGATTTATAATGGAATATGTTTCAACAAATAAATAAAGAAGAAGTAACATTGCTTATAAACAAGTGTAGTCACTCCATATCTTGCAATATATTAGGTTACCTCTTCTTCAGTTTAACCACTGTAAGAAATGTTATTTTGACAATTTTCCCTAAGGACAAACTTATTCAACATCATGGATGAAAAATGAAAAAAAATCTCCATTAAAACCTTTCGTTGGAACAGCATTACAATTTCCCCAGAAAATAAACTAAAACAACTTCTTGTTTACAATTAGTCATGAATCTGGTCTTTGAGTTATTTTGCCCATACGTGAGTTTTGTCTTCTTTGTAGCAGCAAGGTCCTGCCACTGTGCTTGGCTGAGTTCACAAATCTGCAGTGACCTGTAGTTTCCCTGTCACTGTCTGACTCTCCTCTCCTGCTAAACTTTATCTCCTGGCAGTAATTAACAACTCCTGCCACTGCCCTTGCTACTCCTTCTGCCAGAAACAGCATGGCAATCTTGGCTCCATGATTTGTCAAAGTACTGCCCTTCGCCAGTGTAGGGGCCAAAAATTCTGTGTCCAAGGTTCCTCCCTTCGTGGGTCCAAAATGTGAGGTTTGATTGTTGTAACTGCCAAAATCATTGTAGCTTCTATCACCTACCAAGTGATTCCATCATAACCAAACGTAATATAGCCATCCCCATTGTCACCATATCTACCACCACGTTAACTGCCACCAAAGCCACCACAATCACTGAAGTTTACTTCATGACCAAAATTGTTATTGTGACCAAATCTACCTCCGTGTCCACCACCACAGTTTCCAGAACCACGCCAGCCTCTTTGGTAAGAAGGAGGTACCAGCCATGTCATGTTTCAATGGGGCTTCCTGTAGGTCACAGTGACTCTTCACAGTGTGGTATTTCTGAATGATGATCTCACAGTCACGGTGACCAAATACTGCAAAATCAAAGCCTCTCTTCTTTTCACTACCTCAGTCAGCCATAACTGTGATTGCTTCAACTTTTCCCGTATTGTTCAAAATAATCTCATGACGTGATGTTCTTTGTGTCTTCTTTAATGCCAACAACAGTTCAGGAGTACCTGGTCTTTGAGAATTTTCTCTTGAGACAGCCCTCTGGTTCTCCAACCCTTCCATCTCCCTGTGTGGCCTGGCAACTATGACTGCACCCATCCCCACAGGCCGGGTTTGAGTGAGAAAACCCACAAACACTTGGAGCCCTCCACATTGGGATCTCCTTGCCACCCAGTCTGTGAGTCCTCATTGCTCAGAGTAGCTCCTCAGACTCTCATGGGTTGTGTCAAAGCTCAGCTCTCTGACAAGAGCTTCTGCTGCTGTTCTGGATCTTTAGGAAACTCTGGTTTAGACTCAATAACAGAGGGAAGAGAGACTTTAATGATGTTTCCTATGTAGTGTGCATGGATGGACAGCAGTAAGCTAACAGACTTGTCCAAGAATTATATTGAGACTTTTTTGAAACTTCTACTGAAGTTACTAGCTCACTTATTAGCTGCTAAAATTATACTTTTCTGTGTTGTATTTCCTGATTGAGTTATCAAAGCACTGACATTGTCAAAAGAAATGAAAACATGAATTGTGCATGGAAGGTCAGTATAGAAAGCAGCAGAAAATAATGAGAATCTTGAGTTTTAAATCCTGGAAATGGAGACCATATTTTGTAGATCTACATACAAATCTGGAAGACATTTTTCTGCTAACTTGTTTTAAAATTTTTGGTTAATGGCTGAACTCATTTATTTAAGTGATGTTTGCATTCCAACCTGTGGGAATGTGTTAGGAAGTGTAGATGATAACCAGAGAACACAACAGAAATGGTAATGAAAGTTAACAATCTTAGGGAGTGATGTACTGCATGTGCCAAAGTATAAAGAAATGAGCTACTGTGTACAGCAATTAAAATAGAAGGAATTAGGCACCACAAAAAGGCGACTGAAAAAGGCCTGTATGGTCTAGTAGGTGGTTAAGGAGGGTTTCTCTGAATAGATAACTGTTCGGAGAATAAGAAAGACAGTGAACCAGCACAGAGTTGGAAGAAAAGAACTGCAGGTAGCAAGCGATCGAGCACACACACGAAGGGTCCTGCTATGATGTGGACGTGGCCACCAAAGTCCAACTGTTGGAAACTTAGTCCCCAGTGCAAAAGTTGAAAAGTAAGACCTTTACCAAGTTGACTTTTATTCTGGATGCAATGAAAAGCCACTGAGTTATTTCTATCCTTATAGAAATAGCCCTGCTTATTCATCTTTGAATTTTTTCTATTTTTTAAAAGATAATGTATGCATATAAATGACAAATAATTTAACAGGAACAAAAGGTTAGAGAATGGTGAGTCAGCCTCTCCAGTTTCTCCCTGTTTCCAATCTTGAGTCTTCACTCCAGGAGGTACAAATGTGGCCGGGTTATCTGTGCAGAAATGTGTGTATCTTAGTGTCTTCCTGATTGCTGGGACAAAATACCAAGACCCGCAATGTAAGAAAGGAGAGATTTATGGTGGATCCACAGAAGGTCAGTTTGGCAGAGGAGGCGGGTGGAGGGCAGTGGCTGAAGGCATGATGGACAGGAAGCAGGAAGAGATCAAGGGAGGAGTTAGAAAGAGAAATAAACCCTTCTGAGTCACGCCCACAGTGGCCACCTTTCCTCATGAGACCCTGCCTCCCAATAGCAAGTGCACTGTAAGTCCCATAATTCCTCACTGTGAAACACAAGAGGATTTCAGCACTGTAGAGCCAAAACATAACAGTGTGCCTACATATTTATAGTTTGTCTCACATGAGAACATAATGTACTCATTACTCTATACTTTGCTTTGCTTTGAACTTTATATATTTTAATAACTGTTCCATATCAATATGTGTAGAATTATGTGAATCAATATATGTAGAATTCTATGTGTGGCATTGTGGTATTTAAAGGAGGAAAAATCCCCTACTTTATATAATCTGTTCCTTATTTGGATATTTAGCTTGTTTCCAAGTTTTGCTTATGTATGCTGACATCACAAATATAATCATTTAATTCTTTTCCATATGAGAATATGTCAATAAAAATGAATCCCCAGAAATGGAATACATTTCTAGAAATACACAGTTTAAAGCTGATGCACAGTGCCAAATTGCCCACTAAATTGGTTGGTACAATTATTTTACTCTAACCAATAGTATGTGAAGTTTTTCCATCTATTGCCTCAAATAGATTATTAATATGTTATTGTTGTTTTGTGGGGGAAGGATGTTACATAGCAGTTTTGGTTGGAATTTTACGTGTGAAAGAAGTAGAATATTTTTCATATCTGCAATATTCATTTGTATGTCCATTCCTGTGACTGTTTCCTCATGCTTTCTGTCAATTTTTCCTTTGACTTATTGTCTTTTCTTCTAATTGATATGTAGACATTTTATCATTTACTCATGGTGCATGTTGGAGTTTTCATCTATGCAGAATTTTGTCTTTAGTTTATGTCATTAAATTAATTTGCCTTTTTATTAGCTGTTAAATTTTGCATAATGGTTATTAGAAAGGATTTTCTACTCTCATGTTATTAAAAATAATAATCTAATATTATTTAGTAGTACTTTCCATGGTTTGCTAAATGTTTTAAAAATATTTAATCATTCTGCCATTTATTTTGGTGGAAGAACTAAAGATTAATTTTTTTCCAGAAGGCTATTAAATTTTCCCAATTATCCAGTGAATAAGGCATCATTTCTCAAGGCATAAAAATTTAAATATTATTATGCACAAAATAGACTCGCTATACATTTTTCTATTTTTTACAGTGTAGCCATGCCAATTTATGGGAAGATATCTATCTATAAGAAAATATAATGCACTATTTTAATTATTATATATAATGTACAACCAATAATATACTGTTTTTATTATTCTTTATAGTATTTTGTGAGGATAGGTACCGTCCGTTAAGTTTTCCTCAGAATGTGCTCTTGCTTATTTTTCCATTGAATTTAGAAACAGGGCACATAATTCCAAGAATAATCTTCAATCACATTAAATTCATAATTTAATTTTGAGAAAATTAAACTTATAATATTAGATCTTTTTACTCATAGATAGGTATACCTAAATTTGGATGATGATTAATTGTTTCTGAGTAACATGTGAGAGATATTTTCATATGGATCTTTGATATTTTTATTTTTTTGTTAAAATTTCATGACTTATAAATGGAGTAATTTCCTTTATATTTTAATTTTTTTAAAGTAATCACTTGATTTTAATTTTTTTTCCCCATTAACTTTATTGGTACATTTTAGGTATAAAATACAGTTACATTCATCATTGGGATCTTGTACCATGACATGAGTCTCTTGGTTCTTATTTTTTT
>NW_004624756.1:13942967-14091349 GCF_000247695.1 Heterocephalus glaber
ACTCAATCCAAAAATGGGCATCTGAAATGAACAGACATTTCTCAGACAAAGAAGTAGAAATAGCAAATAAACACATGAAAAAATGTTCAATATCACTGGTCATTTGAGAGAGGCAAATGAAAACCATGCTGAGATTCCACCTCACTCCAGAAAGAATGGCTGCTATCAAGTAATCAACCAATAACAAGTGCTGGCAGGGATGTGGAGAAAAAGGAACCCTTCTCCACTGTTGGTAGGAGTGTGGACTGGTGCAACCACTGTGGAAATCAGTATGGAGATACCTCAAAAAACTAGGATTAGAGGTCCCATTTGACCTAGCTATTCCCTTGGTGGGTATCTTCCCAAAAGAATTAAAAGAACCATACCAGAGCAATGTATGCACACCCATGTTTATAGCAGCACAGTTTGTTTTAAGAGAATTCTTTTTGGTTTTATCAGTACCAGAGATTGAACTCAGGACCTGTGCTTTCATGGCAGGCACGGTGCCACTGAGCTAAATCCCTGGCCCAGCAGCATAGTTTGTAATAGCTAAAACTTGGAAATAACCCAATTGCCCATCAACTGTTGACTGGATAAAGATGTGGTTTTTTTATAAAATGGAGTACTACTCAGCCATAAAGAATGAGAAAGTAGAGACACTGATAGCTAAATGGATGCACACCGAAGCCGTACTCTTAAGTGAAATAAATAGGACACATATGTGTAAATACTGAATAGTTTCTCTGGTGTGAGAAATTGAAAGTGTAAATAAGGATCAAAATGTATAACAGACAATGTGACATAGAAAAGGTCTAAAGGGGAAGGGGAGTGGGAGGGGTGGGGGAAAGGAAAGAAGGGAAAAGAAAAAATATGAGAAAAGGAAAAAATGGAAACAGTCTTTGTAAATAGGGAGGGGTGGAGGGGTTGAAGGGAGGGCAGGGGAATGGGGAAAAAATAAGAACCAAGATATATCATGTAAATGTCAAAATTCCCAATGATGTATGTCATCATACTGTATACCTAAAATGTACCAATAAACTTAATGAATAAAAAAATAGAGGAGGGGCAACCCACTTTCCGGTCCCCCTTCTATCTCTCTTAGACAGAACCTATCTTTCTGCCTTAGGCAGAACCTATCTTTCTCTCTTAGGCAGAACCTATATTTCTCTCAATAAATTTTTCCTGCTCTTAACCTCTGTTGTTCCTAAAATTCATTCTTCGACTTTAGAGAACACGAACTCACGTTTTGGATATCTACTAGGTTTGAGAGTTACATCTTTTCTCCCATAACATTTTGGAGGTCTTCCACCAAGATTACTGGAGGGAGGTAAAAGTTTTCTTTCATAGGTTCTAACTTTGGTCTTTTTGCTTCATAGACTGTAACTTTTGTCTCATAGGCTCTGGACATTTGTTTCATAAATTCTGGTCTTAGTTTCAGCTTTTTGTCTCAAAAGTGTCTTAATTTTTAGTTGTGTGATTTAAATATTTGCAAATTTTTTGTTTTTCTTATCCATTGTCCTTTGTTAAAATTCCATTTTTATTCTTGGTTTTTATATGTTGCATTTGGACTTAGTTGATTAAAAATGTTGTAAAATGCATCTCTTATAAAATCATCTCAGATAAAGACAGTTCAGTCTATTATCTGTCCCTTATAGAATCCCAAACAGTGGTTATTCTGCCAACTAGTAATTGCCTTTAGGGCAGCTGCCACTCTCAAAGCAGAGGACAGGTTTCTCTAGTTGCCCTCTGGTGAATCCCCACTCCCATTGACACCAATGGCGGGTGGAATGTTGACCAGACAGACAATTGGGTTCCTTTCGGAGACAGATCTCTGACTGCATGGAACTAGCAGAAACAGGTGACAACTGAGGGGTCATGGCCAGGGCTACCCTGTGGCGGATACCCAAAGGTACCTCAGGACAAACTAGCTCCCGACAGCCTATCCGGGTAATCAGCACAAAATCTCCACATCTTGTTCCTATCTGGACTCAGTGAGGTGAGAGGGGAACTCTGTCAGTGCTCATCAGATATCCTCTTGCTCAGAGTGATGTGAAATGATGCCCTCAGAGCCCTTTCTTTAGCCTCCATTAAGAGTTGAGCTAAAGATTTGGACTGCTTTCTCTACTCCTAATAAGACAGACCTCTAGACAACTGTACAAAATAAATCTTTGATAGAGTAAAAATACCTGAACCTTTTCTCCCACCTAGGCATCATTTATGTGTGTAGAGGAGAAAAATGCCTTTTCTGATAGGTTATGGACTTTGGAACTTTGACTGTGGACTTATGGAGTGCTATATGGTGATTTTTGGATGTTTAATCAGCTTGAGCTTTATTTGGGCTTTTTCTCTCTGCTAGTGAGTTAAAAACTCCACTTAAACTTTCTTTCCAACTTGTTGGGAGTTCATTTGAAAATCCCTTATAGTTAGACCACTCCTCCTTCCAGAAAGTCAGACTAAGACCACTTGCAACAACTGTTTGGTCTTACACTAGGGAAAATAGCAATCAGTGACTTGAATTTGTGTTTTTACTGTTAACTAGAATATGGGACTATCTTAGCCATTTTCTCTTCATTTATGTATGCATAGGAAGTTGATAAGAGTGCCTTACTATGTAGATTGTGGCTGCTAGGCTGACCTATGAGTTTCAAATACTTAGTGAATTTAAAATGGACCTTAAAGGAGTAGCCTTGTCTTGCTGCTAATAAAAGTTGCCTAAATGACTCAATGGATAGACAACAGAAATTTCTCAGCGCTTTCTCTGCCCTAGGGCTCAAGGCAGAATCTCTGACTTACCATCTCTGGAGGTGATCTCTTTTGCAGGAAAAGTGCCCTAATTTGACTGTTGACTTATTTTCCTCTCTCTCTTTCAAGGAACTAGGTAGCAGTGGTTTAAATCTCTTGGTTTGCTAGCAATACTTCCTTCTCTAAACATGATTGTTATGGCTGAAGTCAATTGTAACTTGTGCTTTGAGAGTACCTACTGGAGTAAGGATACCAGTTTCCTGAGGAAGATAAGATCGCGCACTGGTAAAGGGTAGATAGTCCAGTTTGGCTTTATTTTCTGGGTCTCTCTCCAGATGGTAGCTACATACCCTGGAGTGGTATAAACCTTGTGGGATGCCCGGGGGATGGCCTAGGGGGGCACAGGAATCAAGCAGAGACTTATGGGGCACCATATTTGTTTCTCTTGTTCCAGTTTAGGAGCTCCATATCAGAACCTCTTACTCCTTTGGAATATATTAAGGAGCAATTTAGTATTTCTCTACACCCACGTGTGGTGTGCCTACCTCCTAAAGCCAAGTACACAGAGGAAAGTACTATGATGCTATCTCACAATTAGAATTATATTGTAAAAGAGAGAAAATGGTCAAAATCATCTTATGTTGAGATTTTCTTTACACTAAGAAGTAGTTCTTGATTGTGTTCAAATGTAAATGTGGGCCAAAGAAAAATGAGAGACACCTCGCCCTTAAGACATTCAGTTCCTCTAAGCCTGAGACTACTCCTCGCCCTTTAGAACCTGAGAACAAAGTTTCCAAGACAATTTTAAACCTTGCCCACCAGGTGCTGAGGATGGAATTTCTAGGCCAGCCATAATTAATCTCTATGAGACTATATCCATCCTTAGCTAAATTGTTCAGGCCCCTCAAAGACAACATCCCTTGCAGGAAATAAATGGCAAATATGGGACTACCTGTGTTCATCTGTCTTTTTCTCTCAGTGATCTAAAACAGATAAAATGAGACTTAAAACCATTTTCAGATGACCCTGATATGTACATTGAGGTCTTCAGAGGACTTACTCAGACCTATGGGCTAGATTAAAATGATATAATGTTGCTCTTAAATCAAACATTGATTTCTAATGAGGGACAAGTAGTATTACAAGCTGCTACTACATATAGAGACAGATATTGTCTTAATTTTGGAAGCTCAAAAGACAGGCAGCCAGAGAAACAACTGGTCTCCACTAGAACACAAACATTTCCTATACAAGACCCCCACTGGCCTGCCAATCAGATAGGAGATTAACAAAAGACATTTTCAGGGATGTATTCTTGAAGGTCTAAGAAACATGAGAACTAAGTCCTTCAATTATTTTAAACTGTCAACTATTTACCAGGAAAAAGCTGAGAACATCCCTGGATCCTGATATGATAGAAGGAAAGACTATAGTTTTCCCCAAGTCACAGTCTGGTAATATGTAGATAGTATAGTGTTATGTGTCCCCTCAGAAGAGCTTTCTGGCCAAGACACCTGTGCTCTGCTGAATTTTTTAACAGATGAGTAATAGTGTTTCTAGATCTAAGGCACAACTTTGCAGCCTTGAGGTAAAATATTTAGGCCTTGTTACATCTAAGGGAACCCAAAGACTCAGGGAAGAAAGAATTAAACCAATTCTTTCCTTTCCATAGCCCAAGACTCTAAAACAGTTAAGGAGATTCCTGGAAATTACAGGCTTTTGTGGCCTTCAGATAGCAGGATATAGTGAGATTGACCCCTCTATTAGCTTATAGAAAACCCCAAGAGTCAGACACCTGGGGACCTTATTCCCAGACCACATTCCAGAAGCTCAAACAAACACTTCTAAGTGCCTACCTACAGGACACCATTTCAGTTTGTATGTTAATAAGAGGTGAGACATGGCTTTGGGAGTGTTTCTACAAGATCAGGAAGCTGTTCAACAGCCTGTAGGGTATTTAAGTCATAAATTAGATATTATAGATTCAGAGTAATTCATTAAAAGAGTAAGCCCTAAACAATATAGTTAGAACACTTTCATTCTCTTTCAAGAGGCAAAAAGCAGCCATTCATGTTCTTTGATTATTGGTTTGATTTTCTGCTTGGCAATTCAGTTGGAGTAAATCATAGCTTTTGTCTCTGGAGACATGCTTTGCTAGGTATTACAGATCCACTCTGGAAAAGCTCCTGATCTTAATTGTTCTTCTGCACCTGAGATGGTTAAGATTTCATTCTTGTGCCATACTTAGAGTCACTCTTCTGTCCCTTGCCCTGCCCCTGAGAAATAACACAGTTTGATTCAAGGCATTTCCCTCCTCTGTGGCTGCTGGATTTCAAGACAAAGCTTCCAGAATGGTGAGTTTCCCCTCCCTGGAATCCTTCCAGAGTAAAGCTGACCTTCACTTATCGCTGGGCCATATAGAAAATGGGTCTAGGTTTAATCCTAAAACTCAAAAAATAAATGTAAAACTTTTAATCCACATTTATCTGTCTTTCAGCCCTCAGGCAAAATTTGAGAACGGTGAGAACAGCTAAGCCGGCTCTGCCCACTTCCTTGCACCTCTAGTCAGCTGCCACTGGACAAGATAAAATCTAAGGGACACCTCAGATTGGGCACAGAACAAGAAGGATAGATGAGGATGCCTTCTTTTCCTTTGTTTTTTTTTCCCAAAGTGGGAAAAAGTGTCCTAGGTAGACATGTACTACACAGCAGGTTGGAGCCTTGGCAAGCCTTCTTCCCTCACTGTTTAAAATTCATACTTAGCTCCAAAGGGTGTCACCTAGTCTCTTCTACACCCAAACCTGGCCTGAGGGGACCCCCACTGGAGACAGTTAAAATTACCTTTAATGGTCTGGCCCTTTAGAGGAAACAATTACATGTGGCTATCAAACAACTATGGTTATCAAAGCAACAATGAGAAGGCTGTGTAGCTGGGAATTCCAGATAAACTGTCACCTTAGGGCCCATCTTAACTGTTTTTGCCTTCACAGGTGTAGAATATTTTTATTCCTTTTGATTCTTATTACAAGAGATCTCTGTTCTTTTTTGTAATTATAAGCCTAAAAATTATAAAAGTTATTTAATTGAGCTTGGCCAAATACATCTGAGTGCACTCTGGTTTATAAACAAGTTGTCTTACGTGTGTGTGTCTGTCTGTCTGTCTGTTCAATTTGTTACAACACATATAGCAGCTGTGTTTGAACTTTTTTTCTTTTGGCAGTTTGGATTCTTTTAAGATATATAAGATCTTGGAAATCTTTCATTGGTCAAAAATAATGTGTTAATTTTTATTATCTGGCTCTCATAGGTCATCTAAAAATTTGTTAAAATAATTTAAAAAGACTCTTGGGCTTAGGAAAACTACTGGACAGGACTCCCCTTGGTAAATAAAGGAGTGGCTGCCTGGAAAAAGTTTATTCCAGCCTTTGTTCACAAAGGGGACCCCAATAATTTGCATAGCATTGTAAAAAAATACATTGCTAAACATATTGTGATATATATACATTGATCATGGTCAAATGGCTAAGTTTTCTGTGAAAAAACAATAAGGTTTTATTTAAAATGTTCTTGGTACAAAACAAAATTAAATGACAAGGGGTTTCATGTAACTGATATTCATTGTTATTTCATGGCATATTAAATATCATTCATGCCTTCTGCATGTACAAGTCTTCTAAGATATTGTTTATGGTAATGATCTTTTTTGACTCAGGTATCTGCCTTTCCCTTACACTCCAGCTACTTGTGATAAGAGGTACATGTCAAGCCAGCATGAGAAAACCAGGCAAATAATAGTTATCTTAAAAACTTATATGATATATGCTATATGTGTCACCACACTTAGGGATGTTTAGTCACCAAACAGTTGAAACAATGTCACACACTAAATTTAGAGGCTAGCCATTATGAACTCCTAAGGTACATTTATAGGCCAGTATGTATGTTCTCTTTAGATGGCATCCTACTAAAGGATAACAAATAAGAGTTTTCTTTATGTCATTAAATGTCTTGTGATCAGATGGAGATGTTTGACTAAAAGACTATTCCATAGTAAGATGGACATGTAAGCGTTACAAAGAAAATGTCATGATAATTGTCATGCTAAAATACTTTGTGTAGCTCTTGATCTTAAGTTTCTCTATAATATATGTGTTGTCTGTTAACATTCTGCAGGGATTCAACTACTAAAACAACCATGGTTGGTAAAAAATAACAGCCCTCTGTGTTTTATACTTCAAAATTTCTTGATGTCTTAACTATTATGATAGTTAAGCTCACTGCTCCTACTGAAATACTTATGTCACTGATCTTTTCTGGGTGTTCAACAACAAAAGTTTGGAGACCAAAACTAGAAAGGTAACTGGGCTATGAGGACAGCCAATATTTTGGCCCTGGTCCGTCAAGGTCAACAAAGATCCAGAATACAAAGGAACCTTTCCTACAGGATCCTACATCTTTGGTAAGTCACTCAACCTCCTGAGCAGGGAGATTGCTGGGCACCAGAGGACAAATGGACAGTGTGTCAAAGGAGGTTCACAAAGGGGGAAAATCTCCCATGCTTTCACTGAAAGCAACATGGTCAAGCAAGGCCATGACCCATCCTGACAGCTGACATGGACAGAGCAGTGGAGATGCTCTATGCATGGTTCCAAAGTAATCTCTGAGGAGACTTAACTGACTTTGATAGACACCAGGAGGTTCATACTGATTGACAGGTCTCACTTTAACTTGGTCTTAAACACCCAGCAGAAAAGAACAACCAAAAGAGGTATAAAATAATGTCATAGTAATAAAGCTAGATATAAAAGGGGGCTCCAGTCATTGACCCCTTCTGGCAGTTTCCAGCTCTACCAGTAGCTGACCACAGTTATAGATCATTAGGAAAAAACTATGGTAAAATCTATAAGGGCTCAGCTAGAGTTTTATATTTCTTAGTGAAATTTGTTCTTCAAATTGTCTCTTCTTACAGCTAAAACTAGAGAGACTTATGACAAAATATCAGACTTATAGATAACCTCTTATCAATTAAAGAATCTAAGAGCCAGCAGGTTACAAACACTATTTCAATTTTAAGTGTGACTTTCTCCCCAACCTGCCCTTTCATTCTAGTGTGCTCATGCTTAGATTATGCTCTAATTTCTTAAAAGTTTTGTTTATTCTTACCTAGAGGCTGCCAAACTCCAAGCGGTCATACAAATGGAACCAATGACAAATGTGCTAGACTTCTTTTACCGGGATCCACCAGATCGACCTTGTAAACAGCTCATAACTGCTAAACTATACAATACAACTTCTATGTTGGATTCTGAAGTTGCCTGGACCTTCTCCTTATCCTCTTTGTGGAAGGCTATTACTAGTTCCTCCCGGTGGAGACCCTTGTTGGCTATATTCATAGCAATCCTGCTGACCTTATAATTTGGCCCATGTATTAACTGTTTCTTTGGCTTTGTCTCCTCCAGGCTCGAAGCTATGCAGCTACCAAGATGACCACGCCTGGCACCTATCAAGGGCCTTTTGATAGACTCTGTAGAGTAACTCTGACTGCTGATCACAACTGCGACCCTCTTCAGCTGGAAGTAGCCAGAATGGTCTTCACCCTTTGCTCCCTCACAGCAGTTAGGGGTACTTCTTCAGAGGAGGAATATTATAGATAGGTAAGTTAATTAGATATCTTGTTGGCAGTTAGACAGGGCCTCCCTTAAGGTACCAGCTCTCCAGGAGCCAACACAGCAAGGAACCAACATGGAAAACAATTGAGGCACATTCACTGGTTAGCATTATAAAAAGGAAAAGAAGTGCTACTTCCCCTAGAGATAGACAGCAGTGACTAATGTTCTAAATGGGAAATTCCCTGTATGTGACTTGTCTTCCCATTTGACCCCCATTTAATCAATATTACCTGGTTAACTGTACTTGTAATCTTATTGGTTGGTCTTGGTTTTGTCCCACCTCATGCCCACCTTGAAAATTTCCACTGGGTTTTATAGTTTTGTCTCACTTTGTACCCGCCTCACCACATGGCTTTGCTGTATAAAACATCTTTGAAAAGTGAGGTAGGTGGGCAACCCACTTTCTGGTCCCCCTTCTGTCTCTCTTAGAAGTTTTCTGTCTCTCAATAAATTTCCCCTACCCCTAAAAAGAAAAAAAAAAAAAAGAGGAGAGGTTTAACTTGGCTTACAGTTTCGGAGGATTCTTTCCACGGGAGGCTGGTTCCAAGGCAGAAATGTCATGGCAGAGGGGCCTAGCAGGGCAGAGATGCTTAGTTCAGTGCAGCTGGGAAGGAGAACAGGGGAACAGTCTCAGCGAGGAAGGTACTAGGGACTAGGTATAGACCCTAATGTCACACATCCAAGATCCACAATGTACCCAGAAATGTGCTTTACTAATCCTCTAGGTGGCTCCCAAACCAATCAAATTGAAATTTCACCTCAGTCATACACAATTTAAAGATACCATTTCCTGGAAACTTATTTTATACTGCTTCTAATTGGAAGTTAATAGACATTCTGACTTGTGAAAAAATTTTAGCCATTATTTGTGCAAATATTTCTTCTGCGGCAGAGACTTTCTCCTGTGGTCCTAATTTACATCATAGGCCACTGAAATTACTGATTTTTCAAAAAACTTTTTGCTCTGTGCTTCAATTTTGATTTTCTCTTACTCCGTATTAAAGTTTTCTGATACATTTTTATGCATTTTCCAATCTGCTTATGTTTGCTTATTTCTCCATTGAAGTTAGCATTAGATCATATAGTTCTATTGATATTGATTGCAGAATATACAATCTCATTGTATAGAAACATACATGTTATTTACCTAACCACCAGTAGACAGATATCTAGATTGTTACTTGTCTTGGGCTATTAAAAATTATGCTGCTATGGACATTCAAGTACATGTATTTATGCTGGTTCTTAATTCTCTTGGGTAGTTTTCTAGAAGTAGATTTGCTAGATTGAATGGTGAAGTTTATATCTAACATTTCAAGGAACCAGCACAATGTTTCCCAAACTGGCTTACCATTTTCATTCCCAGAAGATTCCCATTTCTTTGCCAACACTTGGTATTGTCTGATGTCTTATTATAGCCATTCTGATGGGGTTTATGTTGTTGTTTTAAGTCACACTTCCCTAATAGCTAATGACATTGAGCAAATTGTCATGGACTTATTCATCATTTATATATGTATATAATAAAAAGATAATATCTACTCAAATCTGTTGCTCACTTTTTAATTTGGTTGTTTCCACTGCTTTTAAGGTGTGCCTTTTCTGTGATTTGTGATTACTCCCAAGGGCAGCAAGTGACTGGTCAGAACCCCAGTGTCTCCAGTGCTGTGTTACCTTCTGGGTCCCAGTTCAACTCACAACCAATTGGTAGCTTTTCTTTGCCAGGAATCATGGCAATGATGCAAAAGAACCTAAATGCATATTTCTATAGCTACTTTTTGAGCAGCCCTTTCCTCTCTGGTACTCTCGTGCATAAATTATAGCAGCCTTAGCAGCCCTGAATTCTGATTTCTTTTTCATCCATCCAACAGGACCATGATGTCAAACTGGGTTAACTTCTTTATACCACAGTTTCGAAAGTACCACAGGCAGGAAGCTGAGGCAAATGTAAGCTGTGTCTACACATGCATGTTTCCCTCCCTTAAGGTGGCAGATCTATGTAGTCTGAAATGGTGACTTTCAACATTTTATCCAGCATGGTGCTTGATTACTTGGAGTAGTTAAATCCAACACCTGTCACTTGATTGTGTACTCTAGTCAGGGTCTCTTCTCTTTCACTGGTAAAATGCTGCTCTCAGAAATTCTATTCTATACAGTGTATCTATCATGAATATATTATAGTGTGTGTATGTATATCATGTATGTATATTAAATTTTATGCCTGTAAGTTTGTAAAAATATTTCAAAGCCTCCATGGCTTTTTATTTTAAATAAATAATGACTTCTCCCAGGAAGATTTTTAACGTTGCTACAAAATTATGATACACATCACTTTCTACCTTCAGCCAGTATTGTGTGGGACAATTAAATAATCACATATAAGTTTTCATTTTATTGGTGAAATTTAAACTTTTGGGCATAAAGTTACTTTTTTCTATTCTAACTGCTTCATGGAGACAGAAAATGCATTCTTAAAAATTCCATCTGTGATAACAGATTGATGTACAAAAGAGCAGGGGTTCAAATTTAAGAGGCTAATAAAAGGGAAAATGGAAGGAACCATCAATAGCCTCATTATTCTGATCATAATGAAATTAAAATGCTAATATAGCCTGCCAAAATGAGATTGTTTGTGAATGCCACATTAATGGATGGCAATGAATACAAATCAAAATATACTGTTTTGTCTGCAATTCTGGAGTAATGGAATGAAATTTGTATCTATGTTTAGTGTGGTGATATAATTGTAAGAAGATAATAAAGAAAAAAATTGACATTTGTGCTAAATGTTCTGAAAGATACACATCTAAACCTGTAGTAGCTAACCTCCTAGAAAATTCCAGATCAGTCCACAATGTAGAGACAAATATTAATACAAAATCTTAATACAAAAGCTTTGAGAGATCCTATCAATGTTCCCAGGTAAAGTGACCTGAAAGAAGAATTTCAATAGACTGCATTGAAATTCTGTTAATTCCTAATTCCCCAGACATCTATTTATCCTATCTATCTATCTATCTATCTATCTATCTATCTATCTATCTATCTGTCTATCTCCCTCTACCTTCCTGTCTATCCATATATATCTGTGCATTCATACCTGGGTTTTTGCTTTTTATTTTCTATTTTATTAGTCCATAATGTAGCACGTAATGATTACATTCACTGTGAGGAGCTGGTCCATGTACATAACACATCTTCATTCTTTTTATGGCCCCTTTCCTTCCCCTCTTTCTCCCTTCCCTTCATTTCTTGGTTCTCTTCCATTTGCTAAAGATCTCTCTTCCTGCTTTCTATAATCTTTTATTTTGCTCTTTATTTATCCTTTGGATTTCTCTTATAAGAGAAACCACATGCATTCATATTTGTGAAGTGATTTTGTCTAGAATCTCTGCCGCTGCAATTCCTTAGAGTAAAATTAAGCTTTATAATCTGAAATTATTTTTATTTTGGTTTTGTTTTCCACTTTTATTTCAAACATTGTATTCTCATTGTATGGACAACTATAAGCATAGATTCTACCTGATACGTTTTTGCATCTCCAGTTTTAAAGGATGTAACAAAATGATTAAGATATGGTATTTTTGACTCCTGTCTCTAGGAAATAGATATTATACTATGATTTTGGGTGATGGTACCTAGGTGGAATTAAAAACTGAATTGAATTCTGTGTCTAATAATTAAATGATCATATCTTATAAATGTGGAAAACCCCTGAAAGGAGACAAAAAGATTATGAATCAGGATCTCTGAATTGTGGTCAGAGCAGGGTATGATTAAATTAAGTGATTAAAACTTATTTATCTCATTAAATTTCTCATCTAAGAAATAAGGGCTTTTATCTGAGAGAGCAATACTGAATATATCTCCAAGAATTCCATGATGAGGTTGGCAAGCCAGGTGTTTGCACAGAATATTTGATAAACACAAGGGGGTGCTGAAGTCAGAGTCTTCTGGAGAAAAATACTTTTTATCCTTTAAGTATGCCTTTCTTCTCTCTCTCTCTCTCTCTCCTCTCTCTCTCTCCTCTCTCTCTCTCTCTCGCTCTCTCTCCCTTTTTCCCTCCTCCCCTCTCTCTCCTTTCCTCCCTTTCTGAGTGTTTAATGTATTTAGTTAATTCTGCAGAGGATGTTAAGACCAGTAAAAACAACAGCTTTGTTTTAAGAATTCATTTGCTCTCACATTGTGAGAGCTTTTCAAGAGGATTAAAATTAGGGTTGCTATGTTCCTCTGGTTTTTCTTGTTTCAATTTGGCTTAAAATTTTTCCTGCTACTTTTGTAAAAATCATTTTTCTTAGCTATTCTAGTTGAAACTCATTTTAGTTTTTATATGTGCTTTCTCTTTCTCAATGTCCCATGACACTGACTCTCCCATAGATAATATTACACCGCACTCTGATTTCTGACATCACTTTTGCTTCTTCACTTTAAAGAATTGTGAGCGTCAGCTTTTACCACGCTTACCTTCATCAGTGTACGACTGACCAAATTCCCGTCATTTCTACATGGCTCTGTATTCACAATGAAATCACGTGCTGTTTACATCTGTACTTGATAGAATCTTTCCTGCCAATTCAGCATTAAACAGCATTTACAATAAAAGATCCTCTGCTGCAAAGGAAAAGAAAAACATGTTCATACATTTGAATTTTAATCTCTTAGGTAAATTTCTAACATTGTAGGGCAAGATCTAAGGTAATCCAGAAGGAAGAGAATTTGTGTATTCTTATTAGGCAGACTTAATCCCAGAGAGTGGCCTAACATGATTCCAGTATTTGAATGGAAATTTTGATGAAATGAAATTATATGGTGTTTATGAAATACAGGAAACACTGGATATCTTTCTTGTTTTTTCATATCAAAACATCTATCTATAATTACTTGTTAAGAAATTTAGAAACAATAGTAATTTTGGAGAAGCTGACAATTAGAACAAATCTGTAGGTGATTATTAAATACCTAGTATAAACAGATACATTTGCCCTGTAAAAATATTGAATATTTATAATTATAGTTTATAAGAAGAATAAAGGACTCGTTTTCAGTGAGTGAATATTCAGTTTTATTAAGCACTGAAAATATATATGCCAAGATAATTTAATTAAAATGCATATATTCAGCTTATCCAATGATGAGCCTGGTGGGTGGAAGAAAATACAGATGAGAAAAGCAAGATATAAATGCACAATAGAAATGGGCTCTGATTTTCAGGAACCTTGAGCAACTCTTTATTCACTCAAGGCATCATTCAAAGACTCAGCGTCCTTAGCTGAACAGAAGTGGGACCTAAGAGCATTAATGCTGTGTACGAGGGTCCCGCAAGGAGCATGTGTCGGAAACAGTCTCTATGCAGCAGTGCTGAGGGATGGGAGGCACCCAGGTAAGGAGGGCTCCACCCTCAAGAATGTGTGGATGTCAGTTATAAAGTGCTTCTGACTGGGGTCTGAACTCTACCTCCTCTCTCTGGCCCTTCCACCTTCTGCCACGGCCCTGACCACATGTGAGTCCTCAACCTTGTCCTCCCCAGCCTCCAGAACTGTAAGAAATGAAATCTCTGTAAATCTTCTTCATATATTATCCAAGGTCCAGTATTCAGTTATAGAAGCACAAAAATGAACCAAGGCAATAAAGTGAGCAATGAAAGAGACATGCAGGATTTAACAGAATACCAGGCATAAAGTTCAAACATTTTTAAATTATTATTTTTCACTATTTCACAGATGCCTTTCCATTTCTTGAATGGGTATTGATAATGACGTGAAGCTTCTTGAAATTCTTCAGTTTAAATTGCGTTGAAATGCTTTCTAATCTTCTTTTAAAAAATCATGTCACAGACAAACACCAAAAAAAGATGAAAGTCTTGTATCCAAAGCAATGGAATACATGTTCAGCTGGTAGTATAATAGGAACTGAGAACTCAGCTACCAAGGAGGAGGTTGCTACACTAAAAGCAGCTCCCTGAGCACTGTCAGTTTCCTTCAGTTAGTTGTATAACCACTCAGGGCAGTGCTGGCTAGCGTCTCATACTTCTTCGAGAAGCCTTTTTCTTTAAGGACACAGCCTGATACTAACTGGCATTTTGAAAGATGCTTGAGATACATTTTGAAGAAAAATAAAAATCCCTGTAGATTGGATTTTGTGCTTCCTGTGATGGTGCATGCTGACACACAAAAACCAGCATTGATTACTGTAAATTAAATGACTGAACCTGCGGCGAGGCTCCAGGGTCTTTGTGAGAAGGTGGGTGAATTTCATGAAGCTGCTTGTATCAAGGCACAATGATTGTAATTAGTAGTTTGAATTATGGTCTTTTAGATAGTATTTAATATTTTAATTATCTTTGTATATGTCCTGTCTTGAATTATCATCCTTTAGTGTTCTAAAACCCATTCTTTTAAAAATCCTACCAATAAAACTTCTTGATAATAAAAAAAAATCATGTCACATCTAGTAAGCATTGCATATTGTTTTCTAAAGTTTTATTTTATTACACACATATAACATGAAGACATGTTTCTTTTAGAAGCAATAATATTTATAAATAACTACAGTTGGGTTAAACACAACATCATTGCAGCTTTCTCTTTAAATTTTAGTATTGTTTACTTGTGTTACATTTCCTTTTTTAAGCAAAAACTTTGAAACATTACTTGTTTATAGCAGCAGAACTCAAAATAGCTAATGCTTGGAAGCTGTCTACATCCCCATCAACAGATGAATGGATAAAGAAAGTACAGTATTTATACAATGGAGTACTACTCAGCTATAAAGAAGGATAAATTTGAATCATCTGTAGGAAAATGGATGCACCTTGAGACCATGAAGCTAAGTGAAATAAATGAGACACATAAAGTTAAATATCACATGGCTTCTCTTATGTGAAAAACCCAGAATATAAATAATTTAAAGAGTAAAATAAAAGACCGATTATAGGAAATAGGGAGGAAGACCTTTTGCAGATGGGAAGAGGATCTAGAGATGGAGCAAGAGGGTATGGACAGGAGGGGAAGGGGATGTAGAAAGAGTTGTGATGCCATACGTACATACACCCACTCTCCGTGATGAATGTCCTCTTCATGTACTGAAAATATATACTAGTAAAAAGAAACATTACTTGTAGGAAATACTGTTCAAGGAAAAATCTTTAGTAATAATAATGATAATAATAAAACAGTAAATCAGAAGAGCAAGGCTGGCCTTGACTTTGAGCTCATGTGCCCTTTGCCTTCCCTTCCCCTGCTCCCAAGGATGCGAGGGAGAAATCTGTTACTCGTGAGTGGTGAATCGCACTGGGCCCTATTTTTAAGCAAGATGGAGCCAATCTATGAAAATCTTGAGAGCTTGAGGAATCAGTCTCTTCTGCCTCTGACCAGTGTGAGTTTCTGCGGTACTGAACTGGAAAGGTGAGGCTGGTTTGCGAGGAGGGCACGCAGGGCGGGCACACATGCAGGCATGTGGGGCAGGAGGGGGAGGCCTAGCCAGCACAGGGGCTGTGAATCTATCTGAGCAACCTGCTCCACCATAGCCTTTATCAGTCCTATTATCAGTCCCCAAGCTGGTTCTCCGTATCCATGTTAATTTGTTCCCAACTTGGGTAGAAAAACAATGTTTATTCATTTGCCTCCTGCTGTTTCCTATGTTTTCACTTAAACATACATGACTTCATAAATTGGTACTCCATTCATCTCTCTGTTTTTAACTCCTTTCTGCAACTGGTTATTTTTATCTCAAAAGATGTCTTGGAGGTCTATCCATTTATGTAATGCTTTCATTTTTAATCATGTTTAGTATTCCAGAGAAGGAAAATGCTAGTCTATCCAAGCATTGCTGAAATATATTTAGGTTGTTTACAATTTTTCAACGTAGAAAAAGAGATTGCATTTATGTCCATGTCCTCTTGACAAGTGTTCCTCTTGGGGTAATATGAGAAGCGGGGATTGCTGGAACACAGACTGCACTTTCAATTTAATGAATACTGTGAAATTGTTCTTCCAAATGGCTCCATCAACCGAGACCGCCCTTTGCCAGGTGTCTCTGAAGACATTGATTCTGCTATAGCCTCACCCATCCTGATGTGCTTAGGTTTTTAAATCTCATTTTAATTTGCATTCTCATTTCTACATATATATTTTTTTTCATTCACTTGCTGGTCATTTGTATTTCTTCTGCTATGCACTGCTTATTCTTACCTTTGAACATTTTTCGACTGAGTCATTTGACTTACTGACATGTAAAATATTTTAAATATATTTGGGATGAGAATTCTCAGTGGGGTATATAAAGAAAATGGCTTTTTCAAATCTCAGCTGTTTTTTAAACATTTTAATGATTTTGCTTCAGACCAAAGTTTTGCATCTTGATGAACTTGAATTCATAAGCCTTTATGATTTTGGTTTTTAGTTTCTTACATGAAAAATCCCTTCCTACCTCAGTGTTATACAGCATTATGTTATATTTCCATTGCTATGACCAATATCTGAGATAACTGATGTAAAAGGAGACAGGTTTATTTGGGCTCATGGTTTTGGTTCATGGTTGCTTGACACCATTGCATATGGCCTGAGGATAAGAAGAACATCCCGACAGATAGCATACTGTAGAACAAAGCTGAAGACCCAATATCCCCTTTGAGGCCACACCCCAAATGACCTTACTTCCTCCCACTAGGCCCCACCTCTTAAAGGGTCCACCACATTCCAATAGCATGAAGACCAAGCCTTTAGCGTATGGATGTTTGGGGGTATGTAAGACCAAAATTATATCAACAATTCTGTTTTTTCTGGTGAATGTATGGCAATCTATTTTATAGTTATACGTTGAAATGTTATCTGATGCATTTCAAATGAAAGTCACAAGAAACATAAACCCAACAAATAAAATTCTTTCATTGGACACCTAAGAAAATTCTTTAAAATATTCATCATTATAAATTTTATATATCTGATTTTCAAGCTTTGAATAGTGACATAGCAGACATATAAATTAAAAATGAAACAAATTCTTCTAAGTGCAAAAATTCTCCTTACCATTTAACTAACTCATTAGAATGATACATTTGGTTTCAGAATCAAAATTTCAGAGCATGAAGAGATATGATTATTTCAAATTTCTAACTTTCATCTCCCCCAAATAATAACAATTAAACAAATACAATGGACTATGTAAGTCCTTTATAAAACCCTATATGAGATCCCATTTAATCCTCAGCAGTTTCTGAAGTTGGTATTATTACTATGTTCATTTTATAGATGAGGAAATTGAGGTGCCAAACTTTTCAATGCCTTTCTCAAATCTAGAAAGCTTCTGGATAGAGGAGGAGGGATGTAACCTCAGGCACTGTGTCTTAGAGCCTATGCTGATAGCCACCATGACTCAAAACAAAGGCCCCAGGTTCAATACTCAATACCACACACACACACACACACACACACAAATCATAATTAGTGCTAATATTTATTCAAACATTACTATGTTCTAGGAATTCTTTAGTACTTTACAATACTGGTCTGCTATAATCTTTCCCCAAACCCTCTCAGGTGGGTACTTAGTTTTGTCCTAAAGATGAGAAAAACAGAAAATAAACCCTTAGATAATTAGGTGGTCAACTGTCTATCTGTGATTTGAATTTGGGCAATCTGTTCATAAGCACTGCCTATTATTTCTATTTTAAATATATTTTAAAGTCAGAATCCAAAATGAAGCTTACATTTTGATTTGATGAGTAGATAAGCTATGGAACACCAGCACCCTCTGGAACTAATAATATTGTTGCAATGTGTAGATCTAAACCTTGCAGAAATTTTGCAAATGCATTCTTTCTTGTCCGTATCTGTGAGATGACTTAAATACAAAGAGTTACAATGTCTGGCCACTGAAATTGAGTAGAGACAACTAAAATTGATTCACACACCAGTTAACAGAACCAATGGCTCCTAACTCTGCAATGAATTAATGAAAGGTCCAGGTTTTACCTATCATTCATTTACAAATAATCTATATAAATATATTGACCATGCATCTTGCCTGCTGAAGAGGTAGTTATTTAAATCGCAATGATAAAATAGCAGCAACAGGAGCTAGAAGTGCCTCCAGCAGAGCACAACCTCTGTCGTGGAAATATTTTATCTATTTCAGCTGAATTTCTAAAGAACATGGTTGGACCTATAGCAGAAATTTTAAATGTTTTGATGCCTGAATCTCTTGTGTCTTTCAACCTCCCTTTGGAAGGATTTAGAAAAATGACAACAAAGAGTTGAAGGAATTTGTTTAGTTACAAAACAAAACAAACAAAACATTTTTCCAGAACAGGTCCCTGGGGTCCCTGTGTGGGCTCTGATCTTTATCTCTATTGAAGGGGCCTTCAGCACTCTGACCTGAGGCCTCAGGGTCCTTCAGCATCAAAGACGGTTGATGTGCCTGCCACGTTCTAAATGCTTTGTGCTACTTCCAACAGAGTGGAAATCAAGCAAAATATGTCTTTTTAAGCATTTAACTTCATGCCCATTAACAAAGCAAAATCATTAATGGTTTGGGTATGAACTTTTTTTCCTTTTAAATTTTTTAAAAATTATTTTTTCTCTTCATAGATTATTTTTAATCAGTCTTGTAATCAGCATAATGAATTCAAAATGTTCTAACCCTTGTAGACTATGAAATGATGCAAGTTATTTCATCAGAATAGTTAATATACTTTTAATGAAGATTAGATTTTTCCGTCAATAATTATGATTGTGCATGAGTGGTAATAAATAAGCAGACTCTTTGCATGAAACTGGAAAATACTTCTAGTGAATATGAATGTCCACATAACTGAAAATATCTTGCTGTATGGTGTATAAATATGTTTTAAAATGACTAAATCCAAATGTATCAATGGGTACAAATGCCAAATCAAAACCAGTCTTCACATTTGACCCTACTGGACAAAAATAAGCCTTGCTATTAGCAAAGAAAACTAAGCATGCCTGTCTAATTGACTGATCTCAAAGCTGGCTTTTCTTTCCATGACTGGCTTCTAGGAATGTAAAGCCCTGTTGTCTTTCACCTAACATGGTTTCCTTAGCTCCCATTTGGGAACATACATAGGTAAATATTGTCTTTCAAGAAACTGAAAACAAATGAATGAAAGATGGCTCAAGCAAAACAACAACATAACAAATGCCTATTTATCTTTATGAAATATCCTTTTAGAATCCACAAATATATGGACAACATAAGTTTATTCACTTCTGTATTTTCAAAACTGAAAGTAAGAACTAGGAGAACAAAACAAGGTTAGGTCTCACATAGAGCCCACTATTGGCTTATGTTGAGATCGGAAATAATTTGCTAAGCAGGTCAAATGTCTTTTTGTCTCTTACTGCTTTTATAAATAAAATTTATAAATATCTTCATTTCCTTCCAAATTACTATAATTACTTTCTTTTCATTATAGTTAAATTGGTGCATAAAAGTAGTACAGTTTGATGGCCCCTCTCAAAAGAGAAATATGTCTAAATAATTACTCTCTGTCCAAAGTATTGAAAGTTGTTCCATGTTGGGGGGAAATATTTCTGAAAGGCTCAAAATGAGGAACTTTGAATTATTATATGATATTCTATGTTCACACCATGTTCACACTCAATGTGAATTCATGCTTAATTTTTTTCAATTTAAATTCTATCGTTGTTAGTATGTAACAAAGACATTTTCTTCTACATAATGATTAATAATTGAAACCCACTGTACTTGGAAATTTACCTGTTTTATGCTGATCAGAGTTGTCACTTTGGATTGTCCTTTTATCTACTGCGATTCAAATTAAATGTTTCTTCACTAAATATTTTTATGGCTCTTATTATGTCGACCATGAGAGAGGCTATAGAAAAAGATTATAAAATCTATTATCTGTACAAATAGGCATGGCACTGGACAATACTCATTTTAGAAGGAAATTTAAATGGAATGTTTTCTGAATACTAAATAGACTTACACTTAGAAATGAATCCAATTCAATCCAATCATCATAAATCATTACTGAAAAAGCAGTATGGTACAAAGGAAAAAAACCAGACCTAGTCTTAAATTCTAGTCTCATTTTTAAGTAGCTTTGTAACCCTGAGCAATTTTCTCAGACATAAAGTGGGGATAATCATATAGTATTTGCTGTAATTGTTAAAATAAAAACTACTGCATTGTATAAAATGTGACTTGTTCATAAAATCTTCTATCATACCAAAAGAGCATGACTTGCACATAATCTAAAAATTTAAATCTAGTAAGAATACCTTGTTAGTTTAAGAAAATTTACCTAATTTTGAAAGTTTTTCAACATCTTTTTTTTTCAACACCTCTTTAAGCTAAGACATTTTCCTATTTAATTTGAGGTCTCAAAATATTTACCGCAATTAGTTATGCCATTTCAGAGTTAGTATATGGCTTAGATGGTGGGGAAATAAAAAAACTTCGATCCTTAACTTCCAATTTTCCATCATTATCTCACCTGCATTTTCTACCTCCACTAGAAACAATCTAGCACCTCAAAAAACCAATTCTTCAAAGAGCCCAAATAAAATTTTAGTATCTAATGTAACCCTCAGCCATGATGGAAAAAGACAATGCTAACTTTTCAGAGATCAAAAGCAAAATAATTAGAAAACTTTTATGAAATGTAAGGGGGACTTTTAAAAGTTTTTAACTATGTCTGAAAGGCTGAAACCACAAAATGGGCAAACCTGGATTTATGACTTGGGAAGAATTATCTGCCTAATTCTTTCCCTGAGATTAGAATGTGATTGGATCCCGGACCCCACTTTGGGGCTCTTCTCAGCCACCTTTGCTCCCTCTGGGCAGACCCAGTGACCAGAATCCAAGCTCTAGGGATGGTATTCAGAACTCCCTCGAGAATCAGATGCAGGCCACTGGCTACACATTTCCCCTCTTCACCTATCCTGACGTATCGTACAAGATGGGCATGAATTATGCTTGAATTTTTACTCCTGCAGTCCTCCATATCTATGTTGTTATGATGTAAATATGAGTTTTAATTTGTGAGCCATAAATCTCCACTAGCTTTTTACTGGGTGGTGAATCCTGAATTAACACAAAAATTAATGGGGACATGGAGGTGTCCACACAATAGCCCATTCATTGCCTTTTTTCTTAATCCCTGAATGCTCTCTCTCCCACTGGAAAGACAATTTGCTCATTATTTCTGCTCTTCTGATTTACCCAAGTTGGTTTTTTAGGTGCAATCAGAATATCCAGGGTGTCTTATCTCCAGCCCTCTCTGGAACTCTGTGGCCTGATGATTTCAAAATATGCTCACTTGTCTATATCTTGATCAAGTTTAGCATTCAGAAATCTCAGGATACTCTTGGGATGCACTGATTTGAGAGACCAGAATGTGGATTTCACTTGGGTCCAAAGAGTGTATTCTTAACATCCCAAAGATTACACTTACGAAGGGCAGTGAGAGTGGTACATACTGAACTTGGTATATGAGGTATGACAGAAAAATACAGGAACTATAGAAATTGTTTTCAAAATTTCATTAAAAGACCTATTGGCATTAATCCTCTTCAAAAAATGCTCCCCTTTGCTTTAAACATGTATCCCATTATTCTTCCCACTTTCTAAAGCAGTTCTGGAAGCCCTCTTTTGTGAGTGTCTTTAGTTGCATTCTCATGATGGCCTTGGTGTCCTGAATCAATTCAAAACATTTACGTTTCACGGTCATTTTGACTTTGCGGAAGACCCCAAAAGCCTTATTCCTTTGGTCCCCATACTGTCTTATTTCCTGAACTTTGGCTGAGGTGTAACACTGCTACATCACACGATCTCACTTTCAAACACCAGCTGTAGCAGCACCTGCAAAGATAGGTTCTCTGACACTTATGAGATGCAGTCTCCTTGCCTGTAAATGGCCAATCTTGCTTGGGAGGAATAATGATAAATGGTACATAGTAAGAGATACGGATTCTCCTCCAAAATTCTCTCTGTAATGGTTTCATTTATTGTCTCTGCTCAACAAGTCCCCGTAGTTAAGGCCAAGCTTAAATGCCTTTTAAGTATGGGAGATGGAACCCAGAAGCTGTCTACTTTAACTGAGCTACATCCCCAGCCCTTTATACTTTTCGTGACAGGGTCTAAGTTTCCCAGGCAGGACTCAAACTTGCAGTCCTCCATTCTTGAAGTACTGGCTGATCAACTTGGCCAGAATGCTCTCTCTCATTTGCATGTTGACTCGCTTATGCCACAAGATACTTATTCTTTGAGAACTGAAAGTCTTAAAGGGCACAGGCCATCTCATTTGCATTATATTTGCATTCCCAAAGTGCTTTCTACATTGTTGGTACTAAATGTTTACTGAATGTCTGAATGAGTCCTCTGTCTTCCACTTGACCCTCATGATTCTACTTTTTGTTCTACTACTTGGCATCAGGCCTAAAGGCCCAAATCTTAGGCCTCCTTCAAAGTCCAGCAGTCCCCAACAGACACAAATCATCTTTTAATTACTTTATGCAATAACTTTCTTAAGTTTGTAGTTTGGGGTTTCTAAGATGCATGTGGTCTAGCATCATTCTCTAGTTTATATGGCCGGTCTTAAGCAGCTCTGCCCTTTTTGGGTGGAAAGTGTTCTTTCAATTTCGTTTGTATCTTGGATCGTATGACTTGGTTGGTACTGAATCATTATGTGGTTTGGGAGGCCTGGGAAGTCTTGCTCAGGCCCAAGTGTGGCTGAGAACAGAAACACTTAAGGGCAGGCATGCCTATGGTGTGAGCCCAATAGAGTGACAGAAAGCCTCATGATTTTCAGATTGTATAATTTGCAGAAAAAAGTATTTTACTATTTTTACTTTCCAATCATTCTATTTTTATGATAGTTGGGAGTTACTGTCATTAAAACATACATAGATATCTAGTAATCTTGACTGTTAAATAGATAAATCTCCAAGGTTATGGGAAATCACTTTAAAGCAACATCCCTGTCTTAAGATTTAAAACATCCTTACAATTTACAGATGGTATGGAAAAAAAATTGCACTAATGAAAAATTATGTTTTTGATGTTTTCGACTTGATCTCAAAAGGTTAAAAACAGAAAAGAAAAGCTCTAAGTTTGACCCTAGTATGCATAAAGAAATAGTACCTTGATAATCTTCTAACAAAATTAATGATCACACTCTATAATCCTTATTAAGTACCATCACTTAAATTTCAGGTGAGAGATTAAGGAGAAAAATGTTACACTTTTTCTGTGAAGGAATATGCTGTATTAAAAAAAAAAGATACAAAATTTCTGTATTAAAT
Organism: Heterocephalus glaber; assembly: GCF_000247695.1. The sequence goes on from NW_004624756.1 coordinate 13,966,648, forward strand.
GTCATGATTAATTATAATTCTGAAACAAAGTTATTATGACCTAAATTTGGAGAATGAAAACAAGTTACTTGAATGCCCTTGACTTAACTTACAGTAAATTTTCATAACATTTTCACTCATCTTTGAAAACTAGAAAAATGCTCATCTTTGGAAATTAGAAAAATGACCTTCAGCTCTTTATTTTCCCAACACTTCTGATGGTGGCATTGTGGTAGATTCACACAAGATGTTAGAATTACTTCACATTATGCTTCTATAGTGTTGCCAATAACTTACTAGATCTGCTAGGTCACTGTACCCTAGCTCTCTACTAATCTGGGTCTTACACAGAGCACCAAAAAATAAAAAGCCAAATGAAGCCTTACCATCTTTCTGAATTACATTATTTCAAATCAGTTGTATTTGGGAATATCATATGGACAGAGCCGCTTGGGAAAAATGACTGGAGACTGTTCAAAATCTACTATTTCCTTATCCACTTTGAGTATAAGATTATTTCAAAATGCAATGGCTGACTTTGGTAGTATTTTAGTTGTTTTTTTTTTTTCCTTTTGGTACTAGGGATTGAACTCGGGACCTTGTGCTTGCAAGGCAAGCACTGGAACCACCCAGCTAAATCCCCCACCCAGTAGTATTTCTTATCTAGTAGATTTTCAAGGAAACATCCAAACCTACCACAATGTTTAACACAATTAGATGTAGAAATTCTGCAAATTAAGAAAAGTCTACATAAACTACATGAAGTCTACATAAAATTGAGCATTGCCTTTTAATTTAGAGTAATAAAATACCTATATAGTACAACTACAGAGTTAAGGGTATTATTAGGGTTACTACGCTGCTTTCAAGTTTAGGCAATGAAAGTGTAATACAAGGTCATGAGACAAAATTAAAATTTAGTTTTCAGAAATTGGACAGATAATGGACCCCATTTTTCAACAACTCTATTATTTGGGCAATGTAACTCCCATAGTTGAAGTTTCCAGAATGTTTTTCAAACCTAGCTCAGAATATAAACTCTGTATTATTATTTTTGAGGATTTTGTTACCTAATCTGAGAAAGGGTATAAATTTAAGTTGAAGCATGCATCTAAAGCATGATGGACCATCAGTCTTCTGGGCCTGGAGCAAAGCCTGGAGATCCTACCTGAGACTGACGGCAGGTTAGGATGCCCGGTACCCTTCCCGTAGTCATTGGCATGTGACAGTGGGTCTCCAGATTTGTTAGTCCCCTGAAACCTTCAGTCCCTGCCATCTTTGTCATCACAGAGTGGGCCTTTGAAACTGAACACATTGCCTTAACGATGTGTTAAACAGTAAAATTCCAACATTAAAATATTTTTCTCATATCCAGCTTCTGTAAACCTTGGGTAATAATGCAAAGTACTGCAGTTATAACTGTAAACCCCCACCCCTTGTGGCTATTTTTCTGAATGAATGAATGAAAATTGAATCTCCCAGGAGGGAAGGCAATCATTTCTTAAGCATTATAGTTCTTTAGTTATAAGTCTGAATTTGGCTCTTTCACAAATCTGGGCTCCTCTGTGGCTTAGTATATAACAGACGGAGCTCTTTCTATGCCACAGGTAGGACGGAGAGAAACAAGAGGCTACAGTTAATGAACAGGGGTGGATCCGGGGATGTCAGTGTTTCCCGAGTCTCAGCCAAACTAAGCTCTGAACACCACTGGTAACTTTATGTTTACCAGAAATCTTCACATCCACCCCTAGGAAGTTTGCCCATCTCAGACCGTATGTTCTATGAAGTATCTCAAAATAGGTAAAGAACCTCAAAATTACTCCTCACACATAAGAAGAACAGGCGTATGGGGTGACGGGCTGCGGCTGGGTGTGTGCACGGGGTTGAGGGGGAATGTGGAAAGAGGGGCTCCAGGGGCTGCTTTCCAAATACAGATAGGACAGACACAACTTCAGCCACGGTAAAGTCAGTAAACAGTATTTTATTGAAACATTTCCTAACAGAAAATCTGTCTGAAGTGTGAAGTTACTGTCTTACACAAGGAGGCGGACAGATCCATTTTCAAAGACTAATATGAATACAATAAATATGGAGTCTACATACTAATTTATACACAGAAACTCTGTCCCACAGCCATAAAAATTTATATTTAACAGTGCAACATATAATTTAATCATTTGATTCATCTGACGAGTTCTTCTTACTAAACACAAGTAACTACCTGGATTTCATATACATATGTAACATATTTTCATGTATGTATTCAACAATCTGTACAGTTTCTGAACATAAAACTCCTAAAAGGCACAATTCTCTATACACCATGTACAAAAATGGCTGGAGCTGACACAAAACAACAATTATTGGTCAAAAGTTCATGATTGCACAAAGATTAGTCATGAGTTTATGCCAGAAAAATGTGCTTTAAGGAAAGAAGGGTTTTCAAAACAACCTTTAAGTGTTATTAAAAGAATAAGAAAGAAACCACTAGGTTGCGATCACCAGGCGGTCCTCGTCGTCATCGCTGCTCACATCGCTGAACTGCACTGCGGGCTGCCGGGGGGGCGGCGCGGGCGGCCGGGGCCCCTGCCTGGCGGAGCAGGGAATCTGCGGCTCTGATGGCCTCAGAGGCTCTGCTGCGCTGGCCGCCTGCCCCTGGGTGCACGGGAGCTCAGGCTGGGGCTTCACAGGGTCTGTGGAGGCCGCCCGCTCTGTGTCCACTCTGCCGGCGCCATCACACCTTGCACGGTCACCTGCAGGGGCATGGGGACCCAGGACATTTTTTGCACTTTCCCGCTGGACTTTAGGTGACCCCTGAGGAGACTGGGTCCTGCTGACCTGGCTGGCATTGGCTACAGAAGTCTGCTTGGGCTGCGTGTCACACGCGCTGCTCTGGGAAGCTGGTATTTGTGGAGCTCCTTGGGCATCGGAGGCGACCTGGCTGACAGAGGGAATCAAGGTCGGCAATGCTATGTTCAAGATCTGGAGACCCGGAATGTGCGCCTGAGGGGTGGGGCTGCTCTGAGAGGAAGGGCTCGCAGTCAAAACCTGCAGCCCCATGGCACTGAGCGCCAGGCCTGGTGGATGCACCTGCGGGGTGACGCTGGCGTTGGCCAGGCCTACGATGTTGACAGTTTCCATGCTTAGAGAGGGGAGGGACGGCAAGCCAGGGGTGCCAAGGTTCTGTAGGCCTGGCACACGTATTTGGCCAATGGGAATACACGGTACAACACTGCCCAACTCAGCCACTCCGGTGGGGTCTGTCGTGCTGGGAGCTTCTGGGACGGTCTCTGCAGCGGGGCCCACGGTCCTGTGAATGACATTGACAGCAGGAATGGTGAGCTGCATTGGCCCGGCCTGGATGGGCACAAAGGTGGAGTAGGCGAGGCCAGTGGGTACCACATGGATGCCCCCCACGGGAACCATGTTGTAAGGCGTCCTTGACTGCTGCTGGGAGTGCAAGGGGAGGTGGCTGAACAAGTGCGTCTGGGGCGAAGGCGGGACAGCGGGCGGCTGTGGGGATACTCGCTGCTTCTGTTCCTGGGCCTCAGGACGCGGGCAGGCAATGGAGAGAGGCCCCGCCACTGGCTGCGGGCTGGGCGCAGCTGCGGCAGGAGGGAGTTGGCCGGATGGTGTGCCCTGCAAGACACAGGAGTGTGAGGTCGGGGCAGAGCCATCTCAGTCAAACACCAGCGCTGTCTATTCTCAGGATGGGAAAGCGTGCATCCTTGTATTTCTTAACAGTAACTGCTTTGATGTTTATAAGCAAACTTCCAAGTAATAAACCAACTGCACCTTTCTTTCCTAGGACAAATACCGTCATGTTTGTATAGTGCTTTGCATTTTTCAAACTCATTTCCTGGATATCATCATATTTTAAACTTAGAATAACTCAGACAGTTTCAATAGTTATATTCTTCCTGGTACCACCAGCTCAGCCTTATTTTAGAGATTAGGAATTACTGAGAAATTGTGACATTATTTGGATGTGAACACTGACTGAACTAGAGACAAATTAACCAAGAGTCTGCATTCATGAATTAAAGAGCTATCTCTAAAACTAACCAACCAACCAACCAACCAACCATCTGCAGTGGCTCCTTCTCTTGTTCATATCTTCCTACGTTTAGGAAATGTCTGCTGAATACCAGATTTCCAAGTGCTGGCAGGTGTGCGAGAGACTTGGGACAGAGAAGTTCAGAGTGTGGGTATCCAATACTGAAGGAATGAAAAGTTACTGGAAGGAATAAATCTTGCCCATCCTCCCTCCCACTCTAAGACTTTTACCTAAATACTAGCCTTTTTCTTGATTTTACCTATACTGAAACTACAGTAATTTACATTTTAATTTCTGTATCAATATAATTTAACTTAACCACCAACATATAAATTCTATTAATTTACGTCTGTTAGTCTGTAGAAATCCAAGCCTTTACAGTCCTTTCTGTTTCTCCCGTTACCCACCAAACCAGAATGTGTCCCACTTAGAAACAAATTATACACATATAAGGTTAAGAGGAGAGTCAACAGAGATGTACTCCCCTAAGAACCACCTGGCCACAAGGCCATGGGGAAAGGGGGGCCACACACTCAGTGCCAGTCCTGGGCCCGCAAGGCCAGTCTGGCCCGAGCTAGGTCCTGGGCAGCACCTTCCCAAGCTGCCATGGCAATCTGATCTTCCAAGCAAAGGGAGCTCGTGAAACAGTTTTGGGTCACTTTGCTGGGAAAACCAGTAGGTGTTTTGCCAATGGCGGTAAAGCACAAAGCATTTGGATAATGCGGTGCAAATCCAGAGAAAAACAATTCAGAGGAAGCCCTGGGATAAACAGGCCCCAGGACTTGTACTCACAATTGACACACACATATTTTATTTCCAACTTTTTTTAAAAGCAAATAATGGGTAAGTTTTTCAAGATGCTTTTGGCTCTTTCACAGATTTATAATACAGTATGTGAATTTTCATTAAAATATTTAAGACACCAAAGGAACTTCTGCCATTAAATATAACCAAAAAAGCACAAAGTGGTTTAACCATATAGAAATCATTTAGGTGTACTGTTTTCGTAAGCTATTAGGCTCTCTTATGTAAAGACTGAAGGCAGAGAAGAACCACCATCAATCACTTACCTGTGTTACTGTGACAGCCTTCCCTGCCACAGAACTCTGCACAGCTCCTGCCTCTGGGTCGTCCACAGACATCTGATGGGTTGGGGACCTGGGGGCTCCTTCAGGTGACCTGGAAGAGTCTACAGAAGGAGCTGCCTCATCTTCATCCTTTGCTGCATGCTGTCTGGCCTTCGCTGGAGAGCTCGCCTTCCTGTTGAGGTCGGACTGCATGGTGCTCAGAACGGTCATCTTGGTGAGCAGCGCTCTCGGCAGAATGTCCATGGGGTCCATGTGCACCCCAGAGAAGCAATCGGGAATCCTGACGTCCTCATCAGCACTTATGGAATCCTGAAGACCACTTCTAGATGGCAGGTGCTGCGGGCTGGCCGTGACTGAGGGTGCTGCGGACAGGACAGATTCCGCCTGGCTGTCTTCATCGTCCTCTTCGTTTTCATTATCATCCTCATCGGGGCCGTCGGATTCTTCAGGATCATAGCCAGACCGCTCATAGCTGAATCTCTGTTTTTCATCTAAGAAAACAACCAGAAGGGTGTGTTACCGAATGCTCTTCAAGCACAAAAACACAATCTTTTAGCTTTCAAAGGCTGGGCCACACAGTGAGGAATATAACAGACGGGCCCTGCTCACAAAGCCTGAGGTCAAAGACAAGGAGAAGCAGCTGCCTGCACAACAGGAACTCGGAGCAGAGGCACCAGGGATAGTGACATGGTCAGGGTGGGCATGTTAAGGGTAAGGACGTAAAATGGGCCTTGACAGAGCAATTAGACAGGAAGAAGGTGAAACATAAAGAAAATGAAAAGTGAAAGCTTCAAACACTGTACCAGAAAAATTCCCAAGACATGACAACTAGGTAAAAAGAGTCCAATGCAACTTTTCTCCTGGTCTCTTCCTGCTCTACTTCCCCATTTTTTCCTTTCTTTGAACAAGTTAAAACAAAAAACTGACAGCATTGATTCTGTGGTCAAAATAATTTTCTTTAATCCTTGATTAGTATTGTAGACAGGTTTCTATAGTAAAATTCACCTGATATTTAAACTTTCTTCATTTTAAAAAAATTACTAATTTAATCTTAAAATGTGCTGTCAGTTTTTAAATATGATTTAACCCATTTCTCGAGGTGGTCCAAGGAACAGTTTCAAAAGACTTATACACCCATGTGGAACCTGGTTTAAAAATATCGCCTATCCAAAACCTTGTAAATCAGAGGCATGTGCTTTAAGTTAAAGGGGGAGCAGTGAAAAAGAGTGTGAGGCCCTGTGCAGCTCAGCAGCAGCAAACTTGTGGTATCGCTTCTGCTGGTTTCAGTGAACTGTGGCCCAAAACATTAAATGAACAACCCGTAAGTTTTACACTGTGCTTTATGCTGAGCAGTGTAATGGGATGCTGCCTGTCCTGGTGCCTGGGACATGAATCACCCACACTGTGAGACCGGCCTGTGAGCCACTCAGCAGTGTCCTGCTCACAGCTCGCAGCTATGGTGCAGCAGGACTTGTGTTCGGATGGGGAGGGCAGGGCAGCCCAGCCCGTGTCACAGTGCCCACGCCACTCACCACGTTCCACTTCATTGCCTAAGGCACCGTGCGTCTCCATTCAGGGAGACAAACTGACCACAGCACACACCATTGGGAGACACAGCATTCACACAGTTTATTACAGTACGTTATTTTCATATTGTGCCTGATTTATAACCTACACTTTCCAACAAACGTACGTGTATGTGTGTGTGTGTGTGTGTGTGTGTGTGTGTGTGTGTGTGTGTGTATGTATGAACAAAATATGAGATACAGAGTATTCACTGCTATCTGAGGTTTCAGGAAAAAGAAATAAGCAATACTCGTTTTTCCTGGCTTTCCCAAATATTAACTTTACTATTGTTCTTTGTACATGGGAAAGATAAATTGTTAGAGAAAAGTCTCAGAGGATTTACATACCAAAACTCAGAGCACGATTACTGCTAGGGGGTGAAAAGGCAAGAATCTTTACACTATTGATCATGGATATGTATCATTTTTATAACTAAGATATTCAATGATAAAACATGTATCTGGATTTTTTTTTTTGGTACCAGGGATCGAACTCAGGACCTTGCGCTTGTGAAGCAGGTGGTGGAACCACTGAGCTAAATCCCCAGCCCTGGATTTCTTTAATACGAGATTTCATAACCCCTTTTGCTTTCAGGTTCTACTGTTATACTGTTGAATGAACAAATGAACAAATGAAAAAATAAACGAGTCAATCAACAAACTGGAATCCTAGTGGGGGTATACGCTGGAGGTGAACAGGGTGATTTCTGGTCAATGCTGGACTCCAAGTGCCTCAGGCACTGTCTGATGTTTGAAATTCTAAAATTACAAAAGTCCTCTCCAATTTGACTCAAATTCGCCACATGGGTGTCATATCAGTTGCTTTTTAAAAAGACACATCTTCTTGTAAAAAGGGGAAAGCAGCAAAGACCGCGCAGAACTAGATGGAAAAACAATGGGTTCCTGGAGAGGAAGGCTGATGCCATCAATGGCAGCCTTGCTGCAAAGTCTAAGCAGGGTGGGACTTACTTTACCTTAAAAGCTATTCCTTCATAAAAGCAAGAGCAAGCCTAACTTCCAATATGACTTTTTCCAAACCCACTGAAACACTGAGGTCCTAGAGAATCAAACAGCCCAAAACGGAAGAAAAGATAATTTCTGTAGAAAAACAGACATAAGCTGTGTCACTTGGGATAGATGCAGCGGCAAGCATCCTGTTACTGATCAAGAGTTCAGCAAAAAGAGTCGACAGAGTAAAACAGCTGGTTGGAGCCAAGTGTGAACTGTTAGGGTTTGAAACCTCGCGGGCCCGGCATCACAAACCCCGTCAGGCTCTCATGGAAAAGAGTGCTAAGAGGTGTGTGCTGTGGTGCAGATCTGGGGAAGAGCAGCAGCATCTTCATGGCAGAGGCAAAAAACCTCACCTGGATCCATCTCCTTTCTCCCGAGTAGGAAAATACAACCCTCATCCTTTGGGGGTAGGGAGCTAAGTACTGTTATCCTCAGGACCCTGGTAAAAGGGGAGGGACAGGACTACAGCAGAGCCCGGGAATGTGCAGGAGACGTGAGCAGCCCCACCCCAGCAAGGTAAGAGCACAGCGCACATAATAGAAGGGGCGCAGTCAGAAAGCAGAGCGCTCACTGTCGTCCTCTTTGTCTCCAAATGCCAGGCTAAGGAGCTCTGAAGGACACGGAATGGGAGAGACAGAAAAAGACCAAGAGGAGGAGAGAGGTCCTCCTCAAGGCACGGTCAAAAGGAAGATCTACAGTGAGGATACTGGACAGGGGCTTGTGAACTAACCCACTCAAACACAAGGCATCTCTCTGCAAGGATCTGATGTCTCTGGCATGGGAAGGCGGTCGCGGGACCGGGCCAACCGCCTACACAGTAGGGGCCAGCAGATGAAGGATGCCCATCCCGAGTGCAAAGGTGATGTACATAAACTGCTCTGCCTTATGTAGGATGTCGAGCTCTCATCACAAAATTTTAAGGCACACAAAAAGACACGAAAAAGTATTCCAAACAGACAAAATAATCAGAACTAGAGTCAAATATGACATATCAGAAATGACTAAGAGTTTAAAATAATTATGATTAATATGCTCAAATATTTAATGGGGAAGGTGGACAACAAACAGTGTCGGATGAGAATTTCAGCTGAGATGGAAAGAAAGAAAAAAGAATAAAATAAAACTCTGCAAATGAAAAACACAGTAACCATGACAAGAAAATAGTCAAACCCATAGTTCTGTGCTTACTAAAAAGAACTTTCAAAGGTAAAAGAGTAATAGGAAATTATCATCCATTGCTGATGGAAATGAAGATGCTGGTATAGCTGCTTTGAAAAAGTGTGATAGTTTCTTCCAAAGCTAAGCACACACCTACCATGTGCCCTAGAAGTCCAACTCTTAGGCATCAAACTCAAGAGAATGGAACTAACATTCTTATACAAACCTGTACAAGAATGTTCACAGGCAAACAATGTGCGGACAGTGTCAAGGCCAGAAGATAAGACTGTGGTTAGTGATCAATTAATGAAAGATACATAAAAAATGGATCAAATTCCTGCTAGATGACTCAAAGAAGACTAATATAAGAATAATTGGAATTAACAAAAAATCAGAAGACAGCACAAAGGACATATAGAAACCTGTTTACAGAAGTAAGAGCAGAAAACTTTCCAGACATGGAAAAAGAATTTAACATGCAGATAAGTGAGGCATATAGAACCCTAAAGAGTCATGATCAGAAATAAAAACATACAATGGCACATAATAATTAAAATACCAGAAATTCTATACAAGAACAGAATCTTGAAAGCTGTTAAGAGAAAAATCACCTATAAAAGAAAATCCATCAGAATTAGAACAGACTTCTCAACACAAACCTTAAAGCTTGGAGTGAAGTGTTTCAAGCCCTAAAAGAAAACAACTTCCAACCTAGATTGATATATCCTGTAAAATTATCTTTCCAAATTGATGGCGAAATAAGATATTTCCATGATAAAGAGAACCTAAAGAAATCCACGACAATCAAACCAACACTCCAAAAAATTTTCATATACTAGAGACAATGAAGCTAACAATGCCAAAAGGTCCAACAGAAGGAATGTGTCAGGCAGGGCTACCAACTAAGGAGAGAGGAAAGAGAGTAGAATAGCTAACAAGTAATATAATGACAGGAGTAAGTCAACACCTGTCAACTGTAACTATTAATGTGAATGGACTTAATTCACCAATCAAAAAACACAGAATAGCAGAATGAATCAAGAAGAAAAACGTGGGCTGGGGATTTAGCTCAGTGGTTTCACTGCCTGCTGCACAAGCGCAAGCACCCAAGTTTGATCCCCAGTACCAGAAAAAAAACAAACAAAACAAAAAAAAGAAGAAACATATCTAACTCAAAAAGAAATTCACAGACTAAAAATCAAACGGTGGAAAACAATATTTCAGGCAACAAGAGCCTGAAAACAAGCAGGAGTAGCTATCCTATTCTCAGACAAAGTGGACTTTAAGCCAAAGCGGATCAAAAGGGACAAAGAAGGATATTTCATGTTGGTTAACGGAGCTATTCAACAGGAAGTGGCAACAGTTATAAACATATGCACCAAACCATGGTGCATTCAACTTCATAAACATTAATGGACATAAGAGTTGATAAACGTCAATATAATTACAGTGAGGATTTCAGTACCCCACTATCACAAATAGACCACTAAGCAAAAAAGTTAACAAAGAAGTATCAGAGTGGAACAAAACCTTTGAACAAATGGACTTACTAGATATTTACAGTGTTCCGCCCAACAACAGAATATAGATTCTTTTCAGCAGCACATGGTACTTTCTCCAAAACAGACCACACACTAGCTAATAAAGTATGCTTAAATAAATGGGAAAGAATCAAAATTTTACCATGCATATTATTAGATCACAATGCACTGAAACCACAGAAACTATGCAAATGTATGGAAATTAAACAACACACTCTGCAATAATAAATGGGTCACAGAAAAAGTAAGAGAGTTCCTAGACTGTCTTACTGGCATTAAATAATAATGCCAGTAAAACATTCTAGCACATATGGGACACAATAAAGCAGTTCCACAAAGGAAGGTGATGATAGCAATGAACACCCACAGAAGAAAAACAGAATGAGTCCAAATAAACAATCTAATCATGCACCTCAAGATCCCAGAAAAACAAGAATAATCCAAACCCATGGCTTGTAGAAGAAATTATAAAGAAAGCAGAAACTGATGAGATGGAAACTAAAAGAGCAACAAAGAACCAATGAATTGAAGAATGGCTCTTTGAAAGAATAGACAAACCCTTGGTCAATCTTACCCCCCCCCAAAAAAAAGGGGAGGGGGGGGAAGACACAAATCAGTGCAACTAGAAATGAAAAACGAACTCATAATGGACATTGCCAAAATCCAAAAAATTATTAGCAACTACTTCCAAATGTATACACCAAAAAATTGGAGAACTCAGAAGAAATGAAGAGATTCACAGATACATATGAATTACCAAAACTGAACCAAGAAGACTTAAAAAATCTTGAATAAGCTGAGGATTTAGCTTAGTGGCGCCATGTTTGCCTTGCAAGTGCATGGTCTTGAGTTCAATCCCCAGTACCAAAGATCAAATTAAAATAACAAAAATCTTGAATAATCTAATAACCAGCAATGAAAGTGAAGTGGTAAAAATAAACACATAAATAAAAAACCCACCAACTGAGAAAAGCCCAGGACCTGATAGATTCATTGCTGAATTCCTACAGAAATTCAAGGAAGATCTAACATCAACACTCCTTAAACTCTTTAATGAAACAGAGAGGGAAGTCACACTCTCAAAATCATTCCTGGAAGCTAGCATTACCCTGACCCCTCAAAGCAGACAAGGACCTAACCAGAAGAGAACTACAGGCCAATCTCTCCAATGAATATAGATGCAAAAATCTTTAACAAGATACTAGCAAACATAATGCAATAAATGTAATATCAAGATGGATTAAAGATCTAAATGTTAGAACAGAAATAATCTGCTATAAGACAAAACAGGTAACTCGGTAAGTGTTCTAGGTATAGGCAAGGACTTTCTGAGCAGAACCCCAATGGCACAAGAAATACCAAAAATCAACAAGGGGATCATACCAAATTACAAAGCTACTATACATCACAAGAAACAAGTCACAGAACAAAGAGACAACCTACAAGATGAGAAAAAAAATTTGCCAGCTATTCATCAGAGGACTAATATCTAGAATATATAAAGAACTAGGAAGAAAAGGGGCAAAGGGGAACAGGAAGTGGGAGGGCTAGGGGAAAGCATAGAAGGGAATGGGATTAATATGAGAAAATGGAAAAATAGGAACAAAATCCTTGTAAATAGGGAGGAATGGAGGGGTTGGAGGGGTTGAAGGGAGGGCTGGGCAAGGGTGAAAAATAAGAACCAAGGGAGATTATGTAAAGGTGCAAATTTCCAATGCTGAATGTTATTATATTGTATACCTAAAATGTACCAATGATTAGAATGAATAATCGATAATGTAAAATAGGAAGAAAAGGCCCAAAGGGGTAGGGGTAGTGGGAGGGGCAGGGGAAAGGAAAGAAGGGAAAGGAAAAATGCTGAGAAATGGAAAAAATGGAAATAAAGTCTTTGTAAATAGGGAAGGGTGGAGGGCGTGAAGGGAGGGCTAGGAATGGGGAAAAAATAAGAATCAAGATGCATTATGTAAAGGTACAATTCCCATGAAATGTAATTTCATGAGAAATGTAATTGTGCTGTATACGTAAAATGCACCAATAAAAGAATTTAACAACAACAACAAAATAACTAAAAAAAATTAGATCCTCCAAAGTAAAGACCCAATCACAAAATGGGCAACTAAAATGAAAAGACACTTCTCAGAGGAAGTATAAATGGCCAATAAATATTTGAAGTGTACGTGTACATTGCATGTGTGTGTGTGCCCACGTGCATACCTATGTTTCCTAGGTCTGTCCGATCTGAGGCTCTAGAGGCAGTGACAAGTCAGTAGCAATGCACACACCTGTGTAGATTCTAAATCTTGGGTTCTAAATGCCATTCTCCAGTTAAAGGAGCCAGGGGTCCTTAGAGAAATGGCCAATTGCAGGGCTGAAACATCTTGAAGTCTCAGAAAGTTAAGGAACTGCTTAAAAGATGGAGGCATGTTGGAAAGACAGGATCAGAGCTCAAAGCGCTCTCAGTGGCCACACCCAACACTGGAACCTGAGCTAGGCAAGAAATAGTAATAGTACCAGATTATAACCCAAGGAAAAAAATATATAGCCTGAGCCCATACCCACAGAGTTGAATAAAGAAATGATAGCCTTTTCTTACAGTAAGATTCTAAGTAATAAATCACAACACCATAGTCATACCATAGACATGACCCACCAATGTGTAAACAGGATATTGGCATGGTCTCAAAGTATGTCCCCACTAAGATTTGATAGCATACAAGGAAAAACACCAAGTTGACAGTACAGTGCTGCAGACACCACCTTCAAGGTGTGTGTCTGACCACACACCCTGCCATCAGCACCCGTCCTAACATGCACAACCTCAGCCTCACTCGTAAGAATACCTCGTAAGAGACCAAAATGAAGAACACTCTTCAACATAACCCCAGTACTCTTGGTCCAGGTCCATAAAGACAGGCAGGATTGAGGGACACACTGCAGGCACCAGAAGACACACGGTGACTACACACAGCGTGGGGCCCTGAGACAAAAGAGGGACCGGAGCAGGGGAGACCTGGTGACATGCCAGCAGGGTCTGTACCTCACAGCAACACTGAAACCGGCTGGCTTCTAAGGTTGACAGATGTCTGTGATCCTGTCAGAGGCGAACGTGATGGGACCTGGGCAAAGAGTACACTAGAACTCTACTCTACTGCAACTTTTCCATATGACGAAAATTATCTTCTAAAAGATAACTCACAAGAACTAATTTGTCAATTCACCAGGGTCTTGATTTTATCCTCTCAAGACCAATCCAGTAATGTACTCTTTTACAATACCTACCACTCCATTATCCCCACAAGCACCTTTCTTTGTGTTTAATAGAAAACTATCAATTCTTGAAATCAATTCTAACACTTCTATTGGTTAATTTAGAAGCACAGGGAATTTCTCAATCTGCCTAACCCAAACACAGGCTTTAACTGTTTATTACCTGAAAGTGCTCTCATTTTGTACCTACTGTTGCATTTCTTATTCAGTTGTACGGATCATGACAGAATGGCTTCACTCTGGTCCTAGAGAACTTAGCTTAGCATTAGCCACAAGTCAGTACCATATGGGGCCAGGGATGTAGCTCAGTGGCACTGTGCCTGCCTGGTAAGCGCAAGGTCCGAGTTCGATTTCCGGTACAAAAACAAAAACCCAGTACCATTTGATCATAATTAAAGTAGGCAGCAATTAAGGATTTGATTCTTATACGAGAATGATTTCTTGAAAATGAAAAATGTAATTATTTTTAAAGTGTTGAGCTCACAAGCATCAGAGCTAAGATTAAAACTCATGTTTGTGTTAAACATTTCAGAGTTATATTTTTTAAATCTTACTACTGAATGATCTGAAAGGTCAACAATAAATTAATAGTCAACAAGCTAGCTTCTTGTAAATATGCGTATTTGTGTTTATAGGTACAAATGTTAAAAGCTTCATATAATTATCTGATTAGAAACAGAATATAAAAAATGCATCACTGGGCCGGGGATTTAGCTCAGTGGTTCTGCCGCTTGCCTTACAAGCACAAGGACCAGAGTTCGATCCCTGGTACCAAAAAAAAAAAAAAAATGCACACCAAGGAGAATATACACTGATAACTGAACTTAATTCACAAATACATTGCATTTTATAACCAAAGAATTTGAAAAATTATATATAAATTTACACATGTGCATCTATTTCAAGAAGCATCCTCACTTCTTTTTCAGTATTTTAAAATAATACCATATACTTTTAGAGAGGAGAATATAAAACTATTTGGCTCTGATTTGATCTGGATTTGCCTTTATCACGTCAACTTTCAGGTCAGGATTAGTAGTAGCGTAGCACAGGGGCCCCCTTGGACTTTCCTTCTGGACAGAACCATTTGCTGCAGCTTGTAGAGGGCTCAGGAGGGCTGGGACTTTTCCCCCTCTGGTCTCATCCTTGAGATAAGGAGACTAAGGTGGTTTTCTCTTTCTGAATACACAGTGGTCCTGCATTCCCTGAAGGGCAAGATCACTGTCAAAGTTTGGAACCCTGTAGTGAATGTTGGATGCCTACACATCTGTCAAACAGAACCGACCTGGAGGGGTGAAAGAAACGAGATGGGCAGCACAAACAGGCCAAAGCGATGGCACCCTTTCAATGCCCAGAGCATCAAGGCAGTGCAGATGACTCTGCCCTCTGTCTAATCCGTGCTGATCAAACTCTGTGCACATTACTTCCCTGGGCCCTGGGCCTCTGCTCCCAGAGATCACTGACAATCAGAAGTGTGCGACAGTGTCTCCAATTGATGTCAGTGAGGGGGAGGACTTGATAAGGACCCCGGAAAAGCAGGTATGACCCCGTTATGCTGCTTATTTTGCTGCACACATCCCCAGTTGTAAGAGCGCTGACACTGGCCTGAGAACCTGCATCAGTGTTGGGCAAACCATTGCCACTGGCCACGCGGCATGGCTCCTGTTCTTGTGAAGAAAGCTTTGCCTTAGCACAGCCAGGCTCACTCTTCACAAACTGCTCGTTGCTGCTTTTATCTACTGTGCCACAATCACAAGCTTGTAGTCATGACAGTGTCTGGCCTGCCACACCCAAACTTATCATGCAGCCCACCACAGAAAAAGTTTGCTGAGGTCTACACCATATTACTGTGTTTAAACCAAACTAGTATCCAATGACAGAGCTCAGAGCAAAGCCATCTTACAGAAGGAAGCTAGGAAGTTTACACAACCATAAACCTTCAAAGCCAGGAATGAACCAAAGCTTTTATGAATGCTGGAGGGGTTGGGGGGAAAAACAAACTCTGCTCCACCGTTGGTGGGAGTGTAGACTGGTGCAACCACTGTGGAAATCAGTGTGGAGATTCCTCAAAAAACTAGGACTAGAGGTCCTATTTGACCCAGCTATTCCCCTGCTGGGTATCTTCCCCAAAGAATTAAAAGCATCATACTACAGCGACATATGCACACCTATGTTTATAGGGGCACAGTTTGTAATAGTTAAATCTTGGCAACAGCCCAAATGCTCATCAACTGGAGACTGGATAAAGAAGATGTGTGTGTTTTTTTAAATAAAATGGAGTACTACTAAACCATAAAGAATGACTACAGACATTTACAGCTAAATAGATCCACACTGAGACCATACTCTTAAATGAAATAAATAGAATACACATGTATAAATATGAATAGTTTCTCTGGTTTGAGAAACTGAAAGTGTAAATGAGGACCAAAAGGTAAAATAGATAACATGAAACAGGAACAAAAGATCCAAAGGGGAAGGGGAAGTTGGGGGGAGAGGGAGAAAAAGCTACATGAGAGAAAATGGAAACAAAATTCTTATAGAGAGGGGTGGAGGGGTAGAAGGGAAGGGAGGGAAATGGTGAAAACAAAAGCCAAGCTATATCATGTGTAGGTACAAACGCCCAATGATGAATATGATCATAATGTATACCTAAAATGTACCAATAAACTTAATGAATAAGAAAACCCAAAATTTTTAATCCAAACATGATAGATGATGTCAGTAATTGCTGTAAATATCAATAGGGTAAATTCTTTATTTAAAAAGCAGAGATGAATATGATGGATTAAAAATAATTTTTAAACAAAACAGATAACTCTTGACGTTTTGATAAATCTTGTCAATGAAAATTGTCCACCTAGACTAATTTTTAAATTCTTTTACAAGTAATCTGGGGTTTTGTACATTTTAAAACTCCAAATTCAGAACTTACTCCAAAAAGATGTTTGGTTGTTAATATCTTTTTGTTTTCTATTTCTGATATCAGGAAACACTTTAAATTTACAAATTAAATTCTTCCAAAAATTAAAAAAAGAAAAAAATCCTGTCCTTATTCTAGTAAGACACACCACCTTTTCCCTTCCGTACTGCAACTGCCCTTTTCCAGTGTATACAGCACAGCCTCCTGGCCTACGACAGCGTACGCTCTGCTTTATCGCTCTGCAGTCACAGAGGCTGTACAACAGACAGAAGAAATTACTGCTTGCTCAATAAACTCGCAAATATGTGGCTCTTAAAAGTTCCATTTAATTTATGTCCTCCCAGGCACATTCCCCACACAGATAAATGTTTCCAATATGGAATACAATTTAATTAACACAAAAATAATTCCTTCATTTTTTGTGAATTAGGACTCATGAGGGAAAAGAAAGGCAAGCTATGCAGCAACCTTTTTTTCACAAGTGCAAGTTTTTGTAAATTTCCATCAAACAACTTCCCTCAAGACGCATTTCCCAAGTGGGACGAACTGTAACCCGGCCTCTCATCACTGGCAGACAGCGACACCTGCTGGGGAAGAGGGGGCTCCCCTGAGCACGCGGGCCCCTTGCCCCCAGGACCAAGTCTTCTGCTGTGGTTTGTCTCGTGTTTGCAAATGCTACTCGAAAAGTCAAGCAGCAGCAGCCTGGGGAACACTTTTTAAAAGCATGGAAATAATAGTTTTGTTTATACAATGAAAACATCCTTTAAGAATACAGTGGGCCAGAATTTAATGTTTGGTAACAGCCAGGAAGCCAAAAGACTGCTTTATCTGTGTTGTTCATTAATGATGTTAGCCAGGCTTCATTTATTTTATTTATTTATTTTTGATACTGGGGACCGAACTCAGGACCTTGTGCTTACGAGGCAGGCGGTGGAACCACTGAGCTAAATCCCTGGCCCACCAGGGTTTATTTAAATACAAATCCTTGTCTAGCATGGCTTCATATTTTACATGGAATTTTTTCTTAAAAGGAGTACTAAATCTTTTCTCTAAGCATCCAGTAATGACAAATTCTATGCTATATTTAGAAAGATGGATGTTACTCCTGGTATTTTTATAAAATTTACTTATTTTTAAGGATAAATGCAATGCAGTTTGAAAAACCTGTGATCTAACATTTCACGCATATTATCATTCAGGGCTTAAACTCCAACAAGAACGATGCTTCCCAATGCACTTCCTCACATTACATGGGCCCCAGTCTGCAGTTGAGGGTACACATTAACATTCCTTGCATTGAAGTGCAGCATTCTGTTGACAAAAACATTCTTTTGATCAAAGGAGAGACAGCAAATAGCTGGCAGCATGATTTTTAACACAAAAGGTGGAAACCAGAATGTGTCCCCTAATACCCTGAGGAGAACACAGGAAAAGTCCCCTGAGGCTATATAATTTCGTATATGAGAACACAAGGGAATGTGCAGTGGGGATGGAAGGATGAGACTTTTTGTGGGCATAAATTATAATTACAGCCTGAGTTGCTAATTTTAAACCAAGTGGAGGCTTCTCTTAAATGCCAAATGTCCAAAATTTAATGGCTGGCTTACAAAAATGTGTAAGCCTCTGATTCAAAATAAATATCTCCCAAAGTTATTCCACTGAGCACAAGAATTCATCTGTTAAAGAATGAGACAGGTAGCCATACACCCCACTTTTGCTACAGGTAGTAAGGGAAAAAAGAGCAAGGACCTCTGGCCTTCATCTCAGGATTTTCCCATCGCCCTTGAATGACCACTGTTTATCAACTGGAAAGATGCACGTGAAGCTGGTGAGCAACGCAGGGCACAGTGCTGCTGGCAGCATAGAGAATGGATTTAAGGTCCACAGAAAAAAGGAAAAGAGTAAAGGCAATGTCAGGAAAAGAGACACTGAAGTCCAAATAAATCTGCAAAAAAGCTTCAGTGAAAGCAAAAGGCAGATGTCAGGGAATAACTAAAAACAAACATCTATTAAAAAAAAAAACAACACCTGAACTTTTCCCGGTAATCCACAAGCAACCAAGACATTACCAAATGGTGATGGTGTTTAAATAACAGTATGCCCCCTTGCTTTGTAGAAGCAGTGTGGCCTTTTATAAGTGTTGAAAAATTTTTGCTTCATGGTGAAAGCTCAGAGACGTTTCTTGGTGGTGACTATGTTTGCTCTACAGAAAAACTCAGTTAAATGACCAAGACCCCAACAGTGTCCTATAAACCTACAAACGCTGTCCTTTGGCCTCTGTGTGCTGTTCTCTAGTCTGATTTAGTCTTACTTTAGAATCAAGTCTCCCAACTCTACCTTTTTTTTGTTTGTTTGTTCAAAGAGTTATTCCATTTCCAACACATCTGAGGCAAGTAAGATTTAAATACGTGGTCAGTTCTTGCATAGCCATTGGGGCTATTGCATAACTGTATCGGTATATGTGACTGTCATTAAAGTGTGCCGGGTCCAGGAACACTTGAAGAGTGGTGTGTGGGCTCCATTGCTGCCTTGACTACTGTCCTGTTGGTACTATAAAGTGTGGCTATTAAATCTAGAGAAACCCTTGGCTTGTTTTTGTTTTTTTGAGATGAAATCTTGCTACACTGCCCATGGTTGGTCTTAAACTTTTGGGCTCAATCAATCTTCCTGGCTCAGTTTCCCCAGTAGCTGGGACTATAGGTACAAGGTGATGTACACACGGAAGATTTAATGTTCCACATTTTCATACTGTTCAAGACCAGTTTCTGGAAAAACACGAAGCTCCTAAATCTGGTTTTTTTTCTTTAATCCCTTTGTTATACAGTGGGTAACTAGAACCTGTTACCATGATTAAATGGCAAATTTCACCTGAGTTCAGGGAAACCTAGGAATGAAGGAGCTTCCTGGGTTTCAGGTTTTCATGGAGCTAGCCACAGCTGTGAGGGGGTAAGAGGCCTCTGAGAAGCCACCATCTGCACTGCCTGGGGAGTGGAGGTGACAGCTGTGCCCACCTCCACACGTCCTTGAATTTCCAGAGCAGACGTCGGCAGCGAATGGCACCTGCTGTGTTTTCCCCCAGTGTCCTGCAATGGGCTGACACTGGATTCATGTTAGATCAAAGAGACAGGAAATGATTTCAAGACTCCTTGGTACCACAAAAGCACTTAATAACAAGTTCTGTACTAAACAACCCTACACTAAACAACAGCATGTTGGCACTCATTTAGTTTCACTTACTAGGTCCAGTGAATGGAGAAACCGCTATCCAGGAGGCCTCAGGAATGACAGAGGACGCTGCGTGGTGGCCAGGTTCAGAGGAAGCTGCCGCCATGAGGTGGCCCCTAAGGGGGAGTCAGTCGTGAATGACTGGGACAGCGCCTTGGGTAGCAGCCCAGCTTCCCAGCCTTTGCTTCCATCCACCAGTGGATGTGTGCTTCAAAACTCAAACCCACAGCCCCTGAAAACATGTATTCTCTTCCACAATTTTTTAGTTGCTTCGTCTACTCCTGAGATTCGTCCAAAAATTCACATTTTTCCCCCAGAAAATAAAATCAACAGCAAAAGGAAGCACTTTATAACCCACACTGCTAACTTTACAACATCATTATAAAACTGGTAAGGGAGATTTTAAAACAGAGACATTAAAATTGGAACAAGTCAATATCTTATCTGTTACAACAGTCTAGAGTGAAGAAATTTTCCTATCATGGAGATGTCAGTTTAGAGCAGAAATTAATTCTAGGGAAAACAATGCTCTCTAAAAAATGAAGAGCAAGATTTCCAAATTAGTTTTTATACATATACCTACAAAATGGATGTCACAAGGGAAAAATTATGTCAGACTTTCCAGTAAAACTATTAAAACTCCATCTGGTGGATAAGGGGAGATGGTGAAATTGTTTATAAAAACTTTCATCCATCCACAATGGGTCAACTCTACAGTATTAGCTGATGTTATTATTACTGAACAGAATTATCCACTTAAAGAAATCATGCTTTTTTAGCCATGGGTGTCTAAATTCCCCCAACAAAATAAAGCAAATTGCAAAATAACAGCAATTGCAACAAAACAAACCTCAAAAACGAAAATTCCAAGGTCACAGATTGAAAGCCCTATTATCTTCTGTCTGCATGTTTCTGGAATATTTGACAAAGTAAAATAATCTGGGATAAAGTCAGATATACATGGTCCTTAAGAAGCAATGGCTTAGGCCGGGGATTTAGCTTAGTGGTTTCGCTGCCTGCTGCGCAAGTGCAAAGACCCGAGGTTCGATCCCCGGTACCAAAAAAAAAAAAAAAGAAGAAGCAATGGCTTTAAATGACTTTAGTTGATCCCCCAAAAAAGATTCTTTATCAAAGAAACATCATAAATACAGACTGGGAACTGAGAATGAACATACTAAACAATTACATGTAAGAATGGTTTTCAAGTGTCAAAGCACGAAGAAATCAGAATCAATTAGCACAGCAAAAGACTCACTGCGTCAGAGAATCAGTGAACAGGGAACGTAAACGGAGAGCAAGTGCTTCCCCCAGAGGTCCCCACCCAGCTCTCCACCTGCCCAGCTCTACTCCATCAAGTCCCTCAGTCTCGAAAGCATGGCCTCCCTCTCCTACCCCTCTCTTCAGGACCCTTTCAGCAATGCAGTGAAGGAGAAACAATTCCTCCTAGTCCTCCTCCTGCACCAGCTTGGCCATGCCTGATGTGTCCCGACCCCTGTGGGTTCAGCCCAGGACATCACAGTGGTGGACCAAGTGCTCCAGAGGACAGAAGTCTGCACATACTGAAAACCTGTCCAAGTGCTAAAGAAATAAGTGAATCAGTCAGAAAGAAAATAAACTTTGCTTTTCTGGAGTTACTGAAAAGAAGGACAGATCTTTGTCAATCTGGGGAGATCGTTACTGAGGATGAGAAGCAGAACAGTCAGAAAATCTGAACCCTTTTCTAGTCTTCTGATCCAATCAATGACCAGTAAACAGCAAATTAACAAACAAATACCATCACTGTCTTAACAATACTTATATCAGCTGACCCTGTAACAAACACCATTTATAGAGACAGGTATAAATGGTGCATTTGCTATGCCTACCATTCAATTTTAGAGACGGAATTTAATGTACACAAATTTATCAAATTCTATAAATAATAATATTTAATTATTTCCTTTAAACTATAGTGTTGTTTTCATAGTTGCCCATTCAGTAACACTGTTCACAATGTACTATATGCTAGGTAGAATCCTAGGGCAGTAAGCAAAGCCACATTCCTTGTCTCTATGTAACTTATTTTCTACCTGTTGGAAACAGATAATAAACAAGTACACAGAGCTGGTAGCAATATGTGCAAGGAAGAAAAATGAAACATTGAGACAAGAAGCACAAGTAATGCCGACAGTAAGACAGTGGGATGTATAAGAGGCATAGGTAACACGGACAGTAGGAGAGTAGGGTGTTTTTGTCTCCATATCTAGGGGGGTTCAGGAGAACCCAATGAGAGGGGGACCTCTGAGCAGAGTGAGGCAGGCATGGTGTGGTTAGTTGTCATGCCTGGTGGAAGAGGTGCAAAGGCCCTGAGACAGATGCCTGCTGGATTTAAGGCTTGCTGAGTGAGCAAGGGAGGAAGGACTGGGAAGGAGACTCAGAGACGGCGCAGGGGAAGGCAGTGGGAGCTCCAGAGGTGTGGCTGACCAGCCCTCTGCACAGGAAGCTGTGGGAGGAGCAGGCCAGGGATCGCCATCAGAGACCAGCCAGAAGCTGTTGTAAGCAATTTAGCAGAGCCTATAGGAGCATTCCCCCGACAGGGTGGCAAAAGGGGTTAACAGCAAGAGGACCGTGAACAGGGTGACAGAGGAGCCGAGTGGTTTCACTGGTACATTAAAGGCAAAATGAAAAAAAAAGGAGCATCGACGATAACATCAAGGTTTTGGGTCTAGCAACTGGAAGTCTGGAAGAACTTGACAAGGGAAGCATGGTTCTTTGAGGTGAAGAGTGATTCTGGAGTTTGGCACTTATCAAAGGTGAATGCATACAGACATCCAAACAAATGGTGAGGAGGCAAGTCTGGAGCAAATGGGGTGTCACCTACACCCGAGTGGTACTCAAGGTCACAAGACTGGAGACGCCCTAAAGCAGGGGTGGTGAACCTCTGGCACAGGTGCTGCAGCAGGCTGTCAGTTTCATTGAAGTTCTAAAAGGTTCACCGTCACTGAGCTAGGGAAGAGCAAAGACAGTAGAGAGGAGACCCATGGCCCATGTACCAAGGCTGGGGAGATAGAGGAGCCGGCAGAGGGGACAGAAAGAAAACAGCATAAACTGGACTTGTGTTAGGCTGATGGACAGCCACCCTCCAGGCACAGTGCACACCTGCCAGGCTCTGGTCCCTCACTGCAGGGTCTGGGCTCCCCACACTCTCAAATATAGGCCAGCTGAAACAGCTATGCAAAATTCCACCTCTCCAAACTATCATCAATATCATGGAGTAAAGGTTCTTTTGAAAGAATAATTGACTTCACTTTAGTAATCAAGAAACCACAAATAAAAATGACAAACTATCATTCTTCAAAGTGGCCAAAATTAAAATTCTGACAATATTATGTTAGGGAAGTGGACAAATGGTAGAAAACAACATAAAATTATAAAATCAAATCAATGTCCTGGGTGCCTACAAAGCAGTTCTAATAAAATTATACCCATGCTCGTGGTTCCCAGGTGTATGCACGGATCTTAGATTAAGTGGAGGGAAACCCTCAGGGCCCTGAGCGAGTGACCAGAATCAAGATGAGCACAGCTGCACCCTGCATGTCATGCCTTATGGATCTTGCTTTTTAAAAACATCATGAATTTACAAAAGGTCTTGCAGCACATATGAGAAAACTCTTATAATCATTAATTCTGGTATGAACACATGAGTGCATATAATACAATTCTTTGTACTTTTTGTATTTTAAAAACAAATATTTGAAGCATCTGTTTACTATAATTATGCCTACCCTACAAGCCTATAATAAAGCAAAAGAGAGGAATGTATTTTGTTGGCATAGAAATGAAGAATTTTAAGTATCCTCAGACTTTAGATCTGTTATATTTTACCACTTGATAAAAACTAGGAAGCAACTTTGAGCACATTTCCCACAAATACAGTAATTTATAAAATTACACTTTAAAAAGGTGAAAAAATTTTGTTTTATCAGAATACCTAGTCCCTGGCTATCAACTCAGATATATAGTGGTACCTTGGTTCACAAACTTAATTCTTTCCACTATTCTGCAATTCGGTTGCAACCAGAATCATAGAACAAATTCTGTGACCAGAATCATGGAAAGAATTAAGTTCATGAACAGATGTACCACTCAACCTACGAGCAGCTTCTAACACTTTGGTAATGAGATGAAAAACATGCAAAAGACAGGATAGCTACGTAAATCAACCAGTCCGCCAATTTAAACAATGCATGATAACAAATGGACACTATTCCTACTTCTACTATGCAAATTTAGAATGTAAGTACTACCTACCGTTAACAGTTGAGAGGAATCTATAAACAGGTTCGTTAGTTAATTTTTATAAAATTCATCTTGATGAAGTTAACAGTATTGTTTTATAATAACATTTTTTTTTCTCTTTAAGAAAGTCTATTTTAACACACTCATTTCAAATATCTAAACACAAGGGAAGCATGGTCTAGTTAAAATCCAGGATTACCCAATTATTTCCCAATTTCTTTATCTTATGACCATTTTTCATTTTTTTTTTGCCTTAAGTTCTTTTATTGGTACATTTTAGGTATACGTTTACATTTACCTTTGGGTGCTTGGACCTGTACATGATGTATCTTGGTTCTTATTTTTTCCCCATTACCTGTGCACCCTTCACCCCCTCCACCCTTCCCTATTTACAAAAACTTTATTTCCATTTTTTTTCTTTTCTCATCATTTTTCCTTTCCCTTCTTTCCTTTCCCCTTCCCCTCCCACCACCTCTACCACTTTGGACCTTTTCTTCCTATTTCACATTATCAATTATTTGTTTTAATCATTTTAGTCCTTACTGACACTTTCAGCTTTCTCTCACACTAGAGAAACTGTTCGGTATTTACACATGTGTGTCCTATTTATTTCAGTTAAGAGTATGGCCTCAATGTGCATCCATTTAGCTATAAATGTCTCTAATTTCTCATTCTTTATGGCTGAGTAGTACTCCATTTTACAAAAAAACCCACATCTTCTTTATCCAGTCTCCAGTTGATCGGCACTTGGGCTGTTTCCAAGCTTTAGCTATTACAAACTGTGCCGCTATAAACATGGGTGCACATATATCGCTGTGGTATGACTCTTTTTAATTCTTTGGGGAAGATCCCCAGCAGGGGCATAGCTGGGTCAGATGGGACCTCTAGCCCTAGTTCTTTGAGGTATCTCCATACTGATTTCCACAGTGGTTGCACCAGTCTGCACTCCCACCAACAATGGAGAAGGGTTCCTTTCTCTCTACACCCCTCCAGCATTTGTTATTGGTTGCTTTCTTGATAGCAGCCATTCTTTCTGGGGTGAGGTGGAATCTCAGTGTTGTTTTCATCTGCATCTCTCGAATGACCAGTGATGTTGAACATTTTTTCCTATGTTTATTTGCTGCTTTTACTTCTTTGTCTGAGAAATGACTGTTCATTTCAGATGCCCATTTTTGAATTGGGTCTTTGAATTTGGGTTAGGGGGGTCTGGTTTTTTTCAATTCTTTATATATTCTAGATAGTAGCCCTTTGTCTGAGTTACAGCTGCTAAAAATTTTTTCCCACATTGTAGGTTATCTCTTAGTTCTGTTGGTGGTTTCTCTTGCAGTGCAGAAGCTTTTTAATAAGATGAGATCCCAGTTGTTGATTCTTTGTGCTAGTTCCTGTGCCACTGAGTTTTTGTTCATAAAGTCTTTTTTTAGACATCAGTGTTTTATGGTACCTTTTATACCTTTCCTACTCACTGGGTAATACATATACTTACTAAAACTCTTACATACTTTTCCTAGCTTGTTACATTTGAATTGCTCTTACTACTGAGGAAATGAGTCACTTCTCCTGAACATTTAGACACAAATTCAGGCTGCTTCATTTAGTTTTATTATTAGTCAGATAGGATTGAAAGAGTTGATATTTTAACTTATATGTTCCATGATGTTCTCATTATTTTCTCTTTAGACATTTTCACTATATAAGACTGTATAAATTAAAAATGTAGCAAGCAGGTAAATATTAGATATAGGGCAGTTGTAAAATGGAACAGAGTATCTTCTTAAAAGTCTCTTTTGTTGATAAATCCATAAGTTAATTTTTTTAAACAAAAAGATAATTCTATTCTCTGATTACTCAGATGACATGATCAGGTTTATTTTCCTGCCAAATTGGACAGAAATAAGTGTTTACGAATGTTGAGCTAATACTTAAAAAAAAAAAAAAAAGTAACTTTTTCAAAATAAGACATGTTTCTGACAAGCAAACAAATATTTTCTTCCACAAACAGTGATGCAGCCCTCACAATGCTCAGGGCTGTGCAGAGCTGCCGGGGAGGCAGAGTCCTCTGCATGGTGGGTTCAGCTCCAGCTGCTCTGCGCAGCCTTGTGTGGAGGTAAGAAAAGACAGACGCAGGCAAACCCAAAAGAGAGGCACAGCAGGGCCGGACGCCTGGAGAGGAAACTCTGACAGGAACAACTGCTTCCCACAAATGTGTGGAAGGGAGAATGACAGAAGCCTTCAGGTAGGTGGGAGATAGTGAAGGTGCGCGATTGTAACATGGTTCACACGTATTTGCTAGGCCACTGCGAACCAAATGGTCAGTGCAGCAATGTAGTCAGACATGCAGCTTAGGAAGATTAGCATCAGTGCACCATCGGCACAGGCGGGTGGGAACGACAAAAGCTGGAGGCGGGCATTGACCAGGAGGCTGTGGGTCCAAACGAACAGTACATGGCCAACGGCATCTACGAAGAAGAGGTGTAAAGCCTTACCTGACTCTTCTGTATCTTGTTCATCTATTAAAGCTACCGAGACGCCTAAATCCACACATTTCTTGCTGTGTGCCTTGGACTTCATGTGTTTTGTCAAGTTTCCTTAAGGGAAAAAAAATGTTTACTAAGCTTACACAATAACATTTTCCTATTGCATTTGTTAACACTGGCAAACTCCATTCCTATGTCAAGCAAAAGCAGACTGGTTCAACAATTGCAATGACTAGATTTGGAAACAAGATATTAGGCTCTATACACTGCAACAACTGTGTTACTTATTAGTAACAGTGTCTTTTCCAAATCTGCCTCCTTTACTTTGTGTCTACTTTTGTCTCAGGGTTTCTATTCCCTCTTCCTTATTTATTTCTGGGAACATGCTACACATAAAGTCCTTTTCCAACAGCACTGAAGCTGTAGTTTCTGGAGTGGGAATTCTCCATTAGTTGTATCTGCTGGCTCTCACTCACAGTAGTTTGTTTCCTTGCATGTTTTTTAGTTTTCATTGTAAGCTAACTTCAGCAAGATCATTTTCCATGGAGTCCTAAGGAAATGGGTGGTAGAAACATTTTTTATAGCAGTTTCTCAATTGCTTCTGCCTGGTACCTTAACTGTTTCCGTTGTTTCAGATCATTTTGTTATTGTTGTCTATGTCTGTTTGGACCGCACCGGTAAAGGGTCCTACTTTTAAGCAGAAACCTTATTTCCCCCACAGGACCCACAGTCATGGAATAGGAGCACTAGGTTAAATTCAGGTACCTCAGACTCCATCTTAGGCCAGGCACTAAAACCCCAGGTCCACGTGTATAAATCTGGCTTTGATTTCCCTATGGATTTTTAGATTTTTAAAAGTACCTGCTTATAACACTGCTTTTGAGCATCTTCTTTATTTCTGGTACCTGAGAAATTATATTTCAAGTTTTTGAGCTGGTGGGGAAAGGACATAAACATTTTCTGAGTCTAAGATAAACTATTGTGGATCATTTTAAATATGATAAGCAGTACTTCTGTGTGTTCACATGCAGAACAGGAGAAAGAATTTCGCCTCATGTGTTGACTGGACATCTACTGACAGTATGTCTGGAGGTGTTTCTCCAGCAGCTGATGGATCAGGCTCTGCAAGCCTAACCAGGGTCACTGGGAACCAGAGTCCACTTGTCCCACATGATCACGCATGCAGGGGGACAGGTCAGATTCTTCTGAGGACACTAAGCATCTTTGTCCCCAACAAGGGCAAACCAGTTCTTTTAAGAGCCAAGGGCAAATTAGTATTTGAAAATAGCCTTTAGAAGAATAAAAAGTATTTGAATCATTAGTCCAAATTTTGGGGTTGCAGTAGCAGAAGGCCACAAAATTTGCTTATTTATAAAGGTTCAATTTCTTAACAAATGCACCAAATCTGTGAAACTGGCCACACTTGTATGAGCCAATCCTAGCACTGGCCAGCAGTTTCTCGTCCACCCAGGCCTGAGCGCTCAGAGAGCTAGGACGTAAGAGACCTGACTTCTGGGATTCTGGAAACACCACCTGGCCTAGATAGGCTATGTCTGACATTCATGGTAAATACACTTAAATCATGAAGCAAATATAGCACAACATTAGCACCTGTTAAGACATGGGTACTGGTATTCATTACACAAATCTTTACTCTTCCATAAGAGCTTCAGAGTTTTCATATCAATAAAGATATAAAACTGGTTTAGTCACCATAATGTAGCTGACATTTCCACTGGAAAGTCAAAATGCTTTCAGTGCAATAACAGTATTATAAATCAAATTAAAAGGTCCACTAATAGTTCCCTTTTAAAATACTTCTGTTCCCTAACTAGGCCAAATATAGGTTACCTGCTTTTTAAGAAGTTAATGTGTAAGTATAACTAGGCAAATTGGGGAATATGTTTTTACCACATTTTTTTCCCCCTTTTTTATTCTGGTACTGGGGATCAAACTCAGGACCTTATGCTTGCCAGCCAGGCACAGCACCACTGGTCTACATCCCTGGCTGGGAATATGTTTTTAATAGGCATATCTGCTCATAATTTGAGTTATAATTATTAATCAACTTCTTAAATAAAGTGAATTTGCATTTAAGTATGAAAAATTTGTATATTTAAATGAAAACATACCCTAACAATAACCTTACGTTAATGGATTGATCTAACAGATAAATTTTCTGATGCATTTAATAAACATGCACCTAAATTCTTTAGACAGCTTCAAAGGTTTTGTTTCTGGGTTCCAGAGCTTCCTGTGATAGAAAAGGGACTATATCCTGCAGAGATGCAAGCTCATCAGGTATTTTGTGCTGAGTGACCTTTAAAGCAGCATCATTAAAATAAATCAAATAAAATTATTTTGAAAATGCACTCAGGAAATAAAGAGGGCAAATGATGAGTTACAGATGTGTAAGCATTATCATCCCAAGCTTCAAATTCTAGCACTATGGACTATTGTTTTGCTGGTACTTTGCTCGCCATATTTACACAGTGCGCTGTGACACTGCTATTTCCTCTGCTAGGCATCAGATACATTCAATGAGAAGTACAGCTGGCTGGCTAGGATAACAAAGTAAATGAGAGTTGGGTAAACTCTACAACCTAATTCAAAACAAAAACAGGTCTCCTACTACTTAACTGTTTAAAAACTGTCATGGGATCTGTTTCACATAGACAGATTTACAAAGATTACACTTTTGAAAGGAATCTGACCCTAAAATAATGAGAGCTGTCTTGCTAAGAATAGGGAAATAATGAGTTTCCAAATTTTTTATATCAGTTCCCTAAGCTAGGATAGTCTTGTCAAATAAATATTTCTCATGTAATTCCACATGACTTATGACAAAACACAAAATATTATGTGAGTTCAGATATGCAGTACATAGGGTGTGGAAACCGCCAACAGATAATGCTCACTTTTCAGGAGTCAGCAAGCTCTGCCCACCATTTAGTAAACATTTATCTAAAATCTTGCACAATGTTGTTTTATTTCACTAGATTAACACTTGGGAACTCAAAATATTTCTCCTCATCAAGAAATCTCTGTAGTTTCATCTGGTTTGCCACTGCTATACTGTCCTTCCTTTCTGGCCCTTATTTTATGAATAAAATCCCTGAAATACCCTAAATCTTTTGCTTCATTGTATGGAAAATAGTCATTTTCTCGTATCATTATCTCCTTATAATTGGTACTAGTATTCTACACTCAGTAAATCTTGTATGAGTAATGCTCTCTGGCCTTTTGAATGTGTTTCTGGCCTCACACTGGAAATTCACAGATACTTCTTTGAGCACAGGACCAAAACCAGTGAAAAAAGAATAAACTGGCTTAAAAGATCAGGGCACCTGAGCTCCTTCAGTTCTTACTCAACACACAGGAAATCACCCTCAAACTCGCCCTCTGCCTCCAGGAGGGTCTACATCACTCTCAAAGAACTACCCACTGAGTACTCCTCCCATCCCTCTGATGTCTTGGAGCTTCAGAAATATTCAAAGCTATCTGAAAAGAACATTTTGGTTTTCCACCATTGTTTCAGATACTATTGGTGTTTCAAGAGAGTTATTTGAAACTGTTTAGTTGTTACATGTTACAACTTTCTTTAAATGTCAACAAATGCTAGCCAAAAAATATAACAAGTTTTGGTAAAGAGTTGATCAATCTTTACAACAGAAACTGAATGCAACTAATTTAACAGAAAAAAAGCCAATGCTGACTCAAAAGGGATAAAAACAGTTTCTGTATGAGAGTCTTACTTTTTAAAGGGTAGTACATAATATTAAAGTCTCAAGTAACAAATGTTTGTATAATGATTCATACACAAGGAACCTAATGAAGAAAACAAACATTTTGCAGTAACATATCCATTACGTATAACAAGAAACTTATACAAGGCAAAATTACTTTATAATAATGGCCTATCAGTTAAATAAGAACATATAAAGAAAAGAGGATGCTAAATATAATTGTAATGACTAGTTCTGAGATCTTTTTATAAATAATAAATAGAAATGTTAAAAAAAATCTGAAGAAAAATCAACAGTATTTGGGGTTAAAAATACATCAGAAAAAAATGTCTATGTATGCTTAAAATTAGATGATAAAACATGGATGGAATGATTATAACAGTTTACTGTCACTATTATTTTAAATCTCTAAGCTTTGAAGACCTAAATGAATTTACTTGTGATCGTGAAAACATTTTCTTCTTCAGCTTAAAGAATTTTTGAAAATGGATTAGTCATTGTGCTATTTAACTGTAATTTAGGGTGGAGGGGGTGAAGGGAGGGCTAGGAATGGGGAAAAAATAAGAACCAAGATGCATTATGTAAAGGTACAATTCCCAATGAGAAATGTAATTGTGTTGTATACCTACAATGTACCAATAAAAGAATTTAATAAAAAAAAAAAGTTAAAAAAAAAATTTAGGGAATTTAGGGAATAAAATATAAAACGGGCAGTTGCTCCTTTTAAAATGCTATATATATATATATATATATATATATTTTTTTTTTTTTTTTTCTAAAACTGTTATTAACTCTTTCCCAAAGGTTCTAGAAACATAAATTAAACTGCACTCCTGATAAGATGTAATTTAATTAATTTAAGCTACTTTATGGTATCCTTCAAAGAATATACAAAGTCATATGAAAAGGACCATGAAGCACTGGGTATCTCATACCTTTTGTCTTAAAAGAGAAGTTACAGTAAGTGCAGTGGTAGGGGCGAACATCTGTGTGGGTTCGTATGTGTTTCTTTAACATACTAGGTTTCTTACAGCGTATTCCACATTCCTCACAAATGTACTTTCCTCTTCCCCTGCCTCGGACATACACATACTCTTCATTTGATTTGTACCTAATTTGAAGAGAAAAATTATATGAGATTGGACACTTTTCTTAGCAGAAAATATCCATGATTAAAATTCTACCTACAAAATAAACACAACTTTTATACTCAATCTATAAAAAATATATACAAAGGTAAGTAACAGATTATTCCAATTTTTCCCAGTAACACAAGGTTCTTAAAGCTAATTTCAATCAAATAAACGTATTCAATATTATGTTTAACTTAAAAATATTTCCTTCATTGTAAGATATTGGTTTAAAAGTTTTCTTTGGTGCTAAATTCAATCACAATAACTCTAAGTACTGAAATATTTCTGGGCTTCACTATAACCATAATTGATTTTTACAATGTTTTCCTCATAATAGAATACACAAAGACATCAGTCAAATAGGCGACATATTCATCTGTCTCAGAGAAGATTTTCCAAGTCATTCCAGTATGGAATGAGGGCTCGCTATGAAAGCCCAGTCACAGCGGTTTGTGAGGCCCTCCGATGTTTGCTGGTCATCATTTTCTCCATCAAAATGGAGTTAATATATATTTTGCCACAAAGATTCTTTTAGTAAACCTTGCAAGATTTAAATAAAATTGGTACTAATTCACATAAAAGTAAATGTACATTTAAAAAGTAACTTTAAATGTACATTTAAGAAGTAAATTTTGTACTTGCCCTCCATCAAATATTTTAATTCTTCTTGGTTCACTTTTGATTAACGAATTTTCTTTATCTTGCTCACTGTTAATTTCAGAGGCATCTTTACTGTTGAATTCAACTACTGTGGACTTTTGAACACCTAATGCTCTCTAAAAGGGAAAAAAAAAGAAACTAATTTAATAAAACTGAAAACACAAACATGCTGACATTTTGCTGGAAATTAAAATACCACCGAGTATAAACAATGTAGTTAACTTAAGGAAATGCCCTTCTAAGAAGTAACAGATAAAAAAAGGTCATTTGCTTTATCTTCTCTCATCTCTCTAAACCGTAACTGATTCACCATATTATGGTATTTTAAATAATTCTACCACAGTCCCTGATAGCCCAAAACAAACCTCCCACTTTGGTGCTCTGTGAACTTGAGAGGAATTTCTTGGGGGCGGGGGGGTACTGGGGATGGAACCCAAGGCCTTGAGCATGCTAGGTGAGCACTCCACCACCGAGTCACATGCCCAGCCCTTTTTGAGACAGGGCCTTGCTAAGCTGCCAAGGCTGGCTTTGAACGTGCGGCACTTTTCCCTCATGTCTCACCCTCCCGAGCCTCACTATCCCAAGCGTCTGCCCTTAACAGGAACTTTGACAGACTCACCAGCCTTTATTACATTTATCCACTCATACTACAGCTTATATATACTGCTTAATGGGTTTATTCTTTGGACACGGAGAAGAGCTAGTCACCCCTTTGGTATTACGTCTCAGATCTCCAAGAAACATCACTAATCTCCTCAGCTTACACCCGTCTAAAGATACAAGCAGAAGCTCCATTTCCCAGTATTTGGCTTACCCTCCCTCTATTATTTCAAACCAGAAGCACAGTTCCTCTCTAGATCTTCTCAAAAGTTCCCTGAATACTGATCACTTGTAAGATCCAGGTCAGACAAAAGTTAAGCGTTGGCTTGATAATATTAAGTCTTTAGAACAAGGTAATTAATAAACATCCAGATGATAAACGATGTGTTTTGCCATAGGAAACACAACTTAAGATTTTATGCAAGACTCCACCACACACCACTAACAGTGAGTTTTTTCAGCCACCATGCCCTCCAAGCTCAAGTGTCCTTGTGAGGCGGCAGTACAGTTGGGCCATTCCACCTGTCAGGGTGAAGGTTCCTGGAGTCCAAGGAAGGTGTTAATACCAAAGGCTCGAACCTAGCCTTTTGGCTGAACCTAACATGAGAAACAAACCTCTCTAATCAAAGGCTTCTTTTATATAAATCTTTAAACAATTAACACTGCCAAGGAGAAAGCTATCATCCTGCAATGACTTGATACCACCAACAGGAGAGTGGGCATAATGGATGAGGGGCTGTGTGGCCTCAGACAAGTACATGGGGAAGTCTCTGTCCTCCCAAGGGGACAGAAAAGCTGCAGGCAGACAGTGTGGTGTGTGCTGCCAGGACCACGCCAACAGGTAAAAGCACACCTGTCCCTGCTTTTCCTGGCCAACAGATCAGGCTTCCCCATAAGGGGGAATATATGCACCCCTTTAACAGTAATCCTTTCTTTCCTTCTCATCAGTATCAAGTCCCCCTTTATCTTTTGGTCACCTTCCTATTATCAAATCCAACTTTTATCTGCTGATGTTATCAACTGGTTCAAGTGCCCAAATCATTGTAATTTCCTCCAGTCTTAATGTTCTGACCATCCCTGGGCATCAGGTATTGCTGATTGCTTATTTTCCCTTAGAAATTCTTTTCATGTATGGCGTCTACCTACTCTTTTTCCATTTGGAATCACAAATGCATCACCATTGGAGGTGTAAGAATCAACCCAGTACTGAATCCTGTATGGCCCACTTCCCCATGGACTCCGGTCTCCACTGCCATTACAACTGCCCAGCCCAGACATTCCTGTTTGCTTTCATCTGTATTTGACTTCTCTACCTGAACAACTCTTGCAATACATTGGTCCATAAGTTGGTGTGATACCACTTTCTCCTGGCTCTCCTTCTTCCTCTACAACAATTTCTTTTAGCTTCCTGTGTGGACATTCTTCATCCATTTATCCCTCTAATAGAGATTTGTGGAATCCTTCTAAACCTCTCCTCTTCTTTATACACTCCTTGAGCTATCTTGCTAACTACACCTAGGCACTGGGGAATCTCTCTACCTTCCACCTGGAGCTCTCTCCTGAGAGGCAAACCTAGGTATGCATTTCCAGATGTTTCTTGCAAGACACTTGATCCTCAATGAGACTTTTTGGGTTTTTTTTCTATGCTGGGGATCAAACCCAGGATCTCATACAACATGCTGTGTAACTGAGCTACATCCATAGACTAGGAGAATTATTTTTCATTAGCATATCAGGAACACAAATGGAGCACTGTTTAAATTTTCATGATTAGGTCTAAGACTCTGATTTAGTTGGTTAGAATCTGAGTATTTAAAAAGCAAGTTTCACAAATGGTTTGGATGCACGGTCCCTTCACTGAAAAGCCACTATAGTTCACCACCACCATGCATATGCTTTGGTTTCTACCTATGTTTCCAAATGCAACGTGTGGTGCTCTTTCAAACTTACAGAACCTCTGGTCATGCCAGACTTCATGCAGTTGTTTAAATGACTAAAATGTCTTGCTTCCATATAATTTAGTGGTCTATTAAAATTTTTAAATTCTTGTTTGCATGAAAAATTCCTGTTATTTTTTGAAACTCGTCTGAAATATCAGTACCATTACCTTTGGAGTATCCTCCTATATCCACACCCCCCTTACCTATGGCAATATTAAAGACTTTCTTATTTTAGAATTGAACATATTTTTACTATTAAATTGACACTGCAATATTTTCTTTATAGTTACGTAAATGTATTATAGCTTGTGAGCCTGCCAAGGTCAAAGATTTAGTAGATAATGCTAAATGTCCAGAGCTCAATGTTGATAAACTCATTTATGTATTTATTCTTAATAACTTACAGGATTTTTTCCATTTATAAAAGCACTGATTCTTATGAGATTGATTTCATAAATTACCCAAAATTAGTTTCATGACCTTAAACTACACCATACATCAACATCAAATCAATTTATCAAGCATACAAGTTCATTACTTTTTAATATTCCCTGTAGTAGTGATTCCCAGACCTGTGTGGATAGGGAGGTGGGGTAGGTGTGGCGAAGGGAGAAGAGGTGGAACACACAGGACAGGCAGGAACAACTCTCTGCTTGCATGACACGTGAAAATAAGTCAGTCTTTGATTTTCTACATCTTTGTCTTCCTGCACTAGCACAGACAAAGAATAACCTTAATCTCTTCTCAAATAAACGAAAAAGAGCAAAATAAAACTGATTATCTATACTATTACATAGAGACTTACCACAGTCAGCTAAGGGGGAAAAATGTGCTAAGAGTAAGTTTTCATTCTGAAAATGCATTCATAAAAAGGGCTCTGTAACACTTATCAGAACAACTCCCAAGGCAAATATATCACTGTCTTTCAAATAGCTACACACATAGTGCAACTTGTCATTCAAGACTAAAATCCTTCCAAGCTAAAGGTATCATGACATGTTAAAATTAATTTGTACAAACCATATTTGAACATAAATTATATTTTAACTACCTTGCTTAAGTTGTTTTTCCATTTGCTTGAATAGACCAATAAATCTGATTTCGAATGGGTGGCTATTGCTTGACAATATAATGATTTTCCAGTCTTCTGTTTCGAATTAAGGAGGGAGAGAGCAACTTTTGTAGGCAAATTGAGTGGATTTGGGTTACTGGAGCTTACTGTCCAATCAGTATAAGCTGAAATTTTCTGGTTATTCTGAAGCAGAGGCAATGCCTTCTGTCTTAACAGATAACACCAGGTAAAGCTAGTAGCAGTCTTGAGGCTGGGAAAAGACAGCTGCTGCATGTCTGCAGTGTTACACAAGGGAAGAGTGGTGGTTAGCAGTTGACTTTGTCCTTGAATGTGTACTCTGTCACCTTGGTTTTTAATCCCTGGAGACTTCCTTTCTTGGTTACTCTCTACAGATTTCAAAGGAGAAACATGGGTGTTTTCTAAAAGCACAGGTGAATTTTGAACTGTAAGAGCTGATGGTGTGGAAGACTTGATGGTCTCAAATTCTTGCAATTCACTGATAGGCTCTTTAACTACAAACTTACAGTGTCCTGATGAATTATTGGCTGGTAAAACATCTGTCAAATTAACAGCCTCACAAATAGTTTCAGGCTGAGAAAAAACATCCTGTTCCACTATCACACCTTCTAGGGGGTCTGTTGTACAACCCTGCCTCACTAAAACTGGTTTCTTCTGCTTATTAACCTCATTAGCCCTTGAAGCCAGTGATTCTATGGGTTTCACATCTGTGGCACAAACGGCTCCATTCTCATCTTTAGCCCTCTTCTGGTGCTTTTCCATAGCAATGTCTAAACTGTTTGCTGGGGAGAGCATCCTTTTACTGGAGGCTGAAGATTCCTGGGGGGAAAGTCTACCCACAGACATTTTCTGAGTCACAGGCAAAGACTCTGGGAGAGAATAATTTTGGCCTATCTCTGAAAAAACATTTTTACAAACAAGTTCTTTCTCTGGGTTTGGCAAAGCATTCAGGAGATCATTCTGTGATTTTGGCATAGCAATCTGTTCTTCGCTGATTGGCACTACACTTCGATTAGCCTGGCAAACTGGTGTGCTGGACAGATCTTGGGTCACTAGGATTCGTGGCAGAGATGTGATGGTGGCAAAACAGTAAGTGGGAACATTACTCTGCAGGTGCATGGGCAACATGAAGGATGATGGCACCTGTGTCTGGCTGCCCAGCGGCCCAAGCTCCAGTGGTGGTACAGGACATGAATTAGACACAGGACCTAGTAATTTGGCTGGCAATGCTACTGAAGTTGTGCATGGATCCGCTCCAGCTGGATCTGAGAGAACTTGATTCGGCAAAGCACATACTGGATTAGAAGAGCAAGATTGACTGGAGGTGAAAACCTGACACTGAAGTTGGTACTTGGGAGCGAAGCAATCCTCACTTTTAGAAGACACACTGAGCACGGAATGTGCATCTGCTTTGTCACTCTGTGCGGACACTTGCAAAGGCAGCTGGGTGTTCTGGTGGCTGAAGGGTGGATGGGCTTGATTTGACAAATTGACACCAAAAAGCTGCTGAACAGGAAAGACTTTAGCAGGGCTGGAATTTGACATTTCTGCCCGCAGATCCTTAACTTGAGACAGGGAGTGTGAAGTATTCAAAGGGAACTCAGCTAAAGATGTACTAGGGGGTTGAGGACCCTGAAGTGGCCCTGCATTTGTGCTGGGAAGAGCAATATTTTGGAAAGAAGATGGGTTCACAGGAGACAGATGACTCTCTGGAGCTATGTTTAAAGAGATCTGCCGGATCAGTGGGCCTCTCCTTCTCTCTAAGAGAGGCACATGTCCAGTGACCCCCGCACCAATAGGGGAAGCTGAAGGCTGTGATTCAACAAATGGTGTCACCTGGGATGGAGTTATGCTTCCACAGTCAAAGGATTTACTTCTGAATTCTGAGACCTCCATTGCTGCCTGCATGCAACTGATCTGTTCTGACGCCGCACGCCTCATTTCCCGATGACTTCCAGGCACATTC
Organism: Heterocephalus glaber; assembly: GCF_000247695.1. Next base: position 14,004,349 of record NW_004624756.1, read on the forward strand.
AGTGTATTGGAGCTAGGTGGAATCACAAGAAACTCAGCTTTGTTTGGGAAATCAATTTTGGGGGAAGCCTCCAGTTTAGAAATGTCCTCTATGTCGAAGGAGGCTGAGAAACTCGAAGTGTGGGACAAGCTGCTCTCCCTACTCAGGCTTCGGGAAAGCGTGGAATCAAAACTCGATTCGGTGGAGGAATGTTCTATCTCGGCCAGGCGGAGCCTCTTCTTTTTGGGTGGCAGTTTCTCTGTTGGCAATTTTGACAAGGTTTCACTGCGCTGAGGCCAACTGAACTTCTCCGATTTGTCTTGATCCTGGCCCTGAACTTCCAAGTCCCGATCTGGCTCTTCTGTGACCAGAATTTCCGGGACTTGGATGTTGTGCTGCCGGACAAGTCTCGAGGGCTGTCCTGACACATGCCTCTCACTTGGGATCTTTCTGGAATTTTCCTGGAGCTCTCCCCTGACAGGATTTGACAGTGGAGGCTGGTGAGGACGGGGCACGTCCCCAGAAGGGTGACCTTCCTCTGGGGAGAGTCCTATTACCTGCAGAGACCCAGGCTTTCGACTCAGCTCCTGGAAAGACCCTGGGGAGCCTCCTTCAAAAGGCTCCAGCTTGTCAAAGGAACTGGGTCTGCTCAGGGAGTTCGTGTGCTGGATGACTGAGATGCCAGTACCTTGTCTCTTCACCTCCACCCTGTCCAGGACAGCTGAACCCATCTGCTGCTCTACGATGGGGGACAGCTTTGGCTCCACGGTCTGCTCAGGGCCCCTTGCAATGAGCTGAATCTGGGCGTTCTGCACCTGCCTGTTTCTGTGCGGCTGGTCACTTGTCATGGTGACAGCGTGCAGAGATAGGCTGGAAGTGGAGTTTAGGGCATTCTGAAACTGAAGGGCTTCAGAGCTCTTCGGAGAAGACTGACTTTCATTCTGCTGAAGTTCTTCATCATCCCCAACACTTTTCATCTTCCTCCTTTTCCTTATCTGGGGTGTCTGTTCCCAAACACCTGCGGCCCCAGCGACTCTGTAGTGCAAAATCTGAGGCTGTGCTCCGCTAGGCACAGGGCTGTGTTCAGGTTCTCTCACTGAGACCTTTGTTTTGGGCCCATGTAACTCTGAACAGTAAAATTTCTTGTGGTTTTCAAAGTTTTCCAGCTTCCTGTACCTATTTCTACAGGTTTCACACTCAAACATGGTCCCCCGGCCTTGATGGGACTTCTTCTTTTCCAGATGGGAGCCTGGGGCCAAGGCTTTGTTCTGGGCTGCCGTAGGCTCACTGGTGGCGTGGCACCCTGCAAAGCCCTCATCCAAGGACTGTCTGGGCCCAACAGTGTGACTCTCAGTGGCTGAAGAGTCTTCCACTGCTGCCTGCCTGACCAGAGTACGGGGGTGTCCACTTGGAGGTACGGAAGCATTAGGTGCCGATACAAACACATCATCGTAGAAAGCGCCAATTCTGTCATCAAAGGACTGACTTCCTCTCAGTGGATGAGAGGGAGGAATTATATTTGCGGGAACTGCTGAATAACCTGTTGTTGGCATGGAGTTACTTCTTGTGATAGGTAAACAGTCCAGGGATGGTACAGACAGGAGAAACACTTGCTTTGACTTCTCAGTAGGGGTGAAGGGGGACTTTGGTATGTCGGAGCTTGAACTTGTCCTCCGTCCCATTGGTTTCAAGTCAAACTGGAAAGAATCTTTAAAGATGTATGATTTGGGGGAATCAATACTTCCTCGTCTGGAGAGAGACGTTCTCCGGGGCTTTACACTGTCTAGCTGCTTATCATCCACCAAGGCTTCATTGTCAGAGATAAGCTTCGATATCCGTTCCTCCAGGGTTTTAGTTGCCAGGGGCGGCCGCATCTGGCCTGGTAAAAGCAAGGGCTTCTCTCCTGCCAGAAGGGCAGAGGGTGCTGGTGTGCTGACCCGGGGCGCAGAGGGGCTGCTACTCTTCACTGAGTCTTGTTCTGGGGTGGCAAAGGCTCTGGCAAAGGGTGTGGGTGGACTCACTGTCTGATCCGCACTTTCAGAACGTGAAAAGTAGCCAGAATCTGTACTTCCTAAACTCCGAGGGCTCAGAAGTAGTTTCCCTTGCTGCTCCTGGGAGTAATCGGTGGCCTGCTGTCTTTGGAGCTGGGCGTGAGCTGTTCCTCCATGAGAGTCTTGCTTTCCTTCTGGTTGACTCGGGTCCCCTTTCTGACGGGCCTTCTCATCAGTCTCCAGGGAGGCCAGAGGAGCTGACTGAGACAGTAGATTGGTGACCTGAAGGTCCTGTCTCTGCGCATTGCAGAGTTCAGGCTTGGGGTTGACAGCCTTTGGACAGTCGATTCTTAAGGGGGACACACTGACAGCATGGACCACAACTTTCGGCAACTCCGTCATAGCTTGTGATTCTGAAGATCTGTCCTGTGGTGAAAAGTCACCTACCACATGATCTGGATTGCTTGGAATGGAACCTGGTTTTGGTAAAACTTCCAAACTGGGTATCTTCATTATTTGCATAGGCTGCAGCTCCACGGTGCCGGGGTCATTCTGTCTGCTGTCAGGGGAGCCCTCCTCCTCACTCTCCCCGCTGTCCTCTACATCGGAATGAATACTAAGTGCTTTGGGAGACTCTTGGGACAAGAACAAACCACCAGCATCTGGCTGCAAGACAAGACCCAGTTTGATAGTATGTGCGTGGGACTTTTTGTGCTTATACAGATTACTTTTAGTCTTAAATGAAAATCCGCAGGTCACACAGGGGTAGGGCCGTTCTCCAGTATGGGAGCGGATATGCTTTAAAAGCACACTGGGCTTTGCACAAGCTCTATTGCAATACTCACAAATATATTTTCCTTGCTTTTTTGGCTTCTGATCTTTCAGAAGAAGATTGCACATTTGTTCTACGCTTTGACTGACAACAGAGGCAACATGAGTTGGATTATAAATTGGCATGGGAGGTGACTGGGTGGAACTGGCTGGACTTATGGACATAAGTGAAACGGAATCCATTTGCTGGTTTGGAGGAGTAACCTGAGTTCTACTGGAAGGTGAAGTGAGACCAATGGTTGACGCCACCGCTATACTATAAACCTGTTCAAGTTTGGTGCTCTCCTGATTTTGCAGGTTCATCAGTGATCCTGTGAAACCTGAATGCCTTGGAAGCTGCTGATTGTGTTGGTTTGGTTTGGAAACAAAGTGTTCATGCTGATTATCTGAGTGAGAAATGGACTGAACTGCCGCCTGCTCATTCTGCTGAGGAGCGGACATGCGCACTGAGTATGAGGTAACAGGAGAATACTGCGATTCAGCAACAGATTCCTGTGAAGTCAGATTATTTGGGGCATCCATTGAACTGTTTTTTAATTTAGAAGGGGATCGTACAGTTTTATTTGGTCTCAGTTTTTCTGTCTTAATTGCACTAGTTGAGCCCTTCTGTGACAAGGTGCTCAGTTCTGGCTCCATTGCTTTCAGTAAGACATCGAAAGCGGTGTTTATGTACGCAGGGGAAGTGGTACTACAGTGAGAAGAGATACATTCACTAGTGTCAGTCCTGGCCTTACTGGATGAGGAGCTCGAGTCCCATTTTCCATGGAGGCTGCTGAGTGCGGCAGGGTCAGAACCTTCTGACCTCCATCTCCGCAGCTCGGCGGGGTGCTGCAGGGACGAAGGCTTCTTTGGGGAGGCAGAGCCTTTGGGGCTCGAGGCCTCGGACCCAATCCCAGGTATGTCTCTGTTCTGTTTGGCTAGCTGCTTCCCATTTTTTACAGGAACACAGTTCTGTTTCTTTTGAGACTCCAAAGCACTCTGAAGAACAGCCAAGGATGACTCGTCTGAGTTTTGCTTATATTTTGCCTGAAGAGGATTTCTCAAGGGGGATTTTGGTATTTTCTTCAGGTGATTCTCAGTGACAATCTTTTTCCGTTTCACACCTTTCAGGAATTCGGAAGCTCCTTTAACACCAGCGTCTAGGATTTCTGCTGGGGGAAAAAAAAGAAAGAAAGAAAATTTGGTAAAATTGTACATATGCCAAAGATAATTTCCTTTAAAAGTAATTAAGATTACAACTATGTGAGCGCTGTAACAGTTGAAGGTGGTTTAAGAAAAGTCTATTTTCAATAAACCTGCATTCTAACATTCTGGCGATGTAAAGAATGCTATTAATCAAGGTTTGGAAATACAAATTCAGAGATGCCAGTGTGCATTCCTAGAATCCTTGCCTTCTGCTGACCATGGTGGCGACACCACAGCGCAGAAAGGCTACCAGCAGAGAGGGAATCACGACCTCTTCGGGCTGCCTATCTGACTGTCTGCTCACGCTCGGGATCTTTGAAAGCAAGAATTGCAGCAGGTTTCTAAACACCAAATAGTGATATTCTTAAGAGAAAAAGGGTTACGATATAATAAGTTCCAGTGAAAAATCCTGCGAATGATAGAGGCATATTGGTTGGTAGAACCACAAGCATTGGTAATAGCAATTATGCCAGTGAATGGGAAATTATGAAAGTAAAAAAATCCATTGATTTGTGAAGTCTCATTTACAAAACTTAAAAGTCCTAAGATGATAACAGCTTTTGGTTTTTGGTTTCTTAAAAAGCCTCTCATTTTAACTGAACAAAATATTCACTAGCACTATTTCTTTGTTATTATACCAGATGAGGAAGCAAGTTGACAGAGACATAGGTAACACTGCAGGGGAAGAGAGAAGAAAGTGTCCGTATTTTTCACTGTGCTGGAAATAAATCAGCATTTAGGTGGCATCAACAACCACCCTCAAAACTGTCAACTATTACGTTTTTGTCAAATTTAGTTTAGTTTCCACTTGCTGCATCTTTGGACATATCAACAAAAAGTATTCAACCGTGTGTTACTTATCTGTAGAAAGGGTAAATACTTTAATCCTCATTATCTTCCAATAGCTGTTACAATGTAAATATTTGAAATTCCTATTAGTCTACATCAAAAACCTACACTGTAATAGCTCTTTTGCATTTATTGAGGATGAAAATTTACATACAAATATCCCGGTTATGTTGTGACATCTGTTTATGTGCTCTCATATATTAATTTAATGAAAAAAATACACACTACTCCACTCTAGATATGTTTACCAACTACAATCAGGAAATGGGGGGGGGTGATTCTCATGACTAAAATACTTCAGCTAAAGGATAACAGGAAAAAATATCAGTACTGCTAATCTTTACAAAATGATGTTGAGCAAATCCTTTTCATTCTTCAGTCCACTCATTTATGGCATGACATGTCCCCACCGTATTTCTTGCCTCATGATGTGTTTAACAAAGCCGGTCATGTGCTCCTTCTGCTTCTCAGTAATGGTAATAGTCAAGCAGGCAAAATGAAAGCTGATAATCACCACCAAGGGCAAGTAGTTTCCCCAGTGCCTCCAAAAAGCTGGGAGGTGGGCTGTCAGAACAGGGAAAGCTCCAAGGCTAAGAAAGTGGTTATAAAAGACACGAGAAGCCACCTGTGGCGGCAGCTCACAGAACTGACCCACAAGGACCAAAACATCTGCTGTGCCATGCCCCATCGATGCAGGACCTGCCCAACTATAGTACTGGCTGTGGTACACAGGATTATTTTACTATGTTTCCCATACTTCCTGAAAGAACTCTCTTATTTTTAGATTTTAAAAAGTTTTAAAAAATTCAAGTGTCTTAAGCTCCAAAGAAAAATGCAAAACTTCAAACAACAGGTGGAACAGCCACAAAATATTTTGTGTTTTACACAAAGATAATAAAATTTGTGCTTAAAATGAAGCTGAAGTGACAATAAACTGCTAAACTTATCCACATTTCCTCACAAGACACTACTTCTGAAAAATCCCCGAAGAATTAGAAAAATATATTTTGAACTACATGCTTCAATTTAGATACAGACTGACTCATCTCTCAAAGTTTATCACATTTCCGATCTATCTGATCTTAACTTCTAACATACAACCCTTCAAACATTGCATATCCCTTTATCTTCCAGCAACTTGGTTTGTTTTAGAAGACTTGTATTCTAATAGATCTTCTAATACATTTTATGATCAATATTTTCTTTGTAAAAAGGGTTTTTTTTAGATACATCAATTAGATGTACCCTTGATAACCCTTATGATGATTTAAACCGCCTTAATCTCTTTAGTTTTTGTTCTCCGGAGCTTTTGCCCTCTCTACAGTTTTCTACTAAGTCAGTAATTCAATGTTCAGGCCATTAAGTTCTTTACTATTTCCAATGTATTTATTAGTTTTGGACTGACATTGCTGCATTCTCACTTTACACTCTTGGTTCTATATATCTCATTTTGTCTTACTTTACTGTCTCATATTAAGTTTGAGCTCTTGTTCTAATAAATTTATGATTTCATTAAGTTCTGCGCTTAAAGAATACTTCGTTCTTGAATGCTGAGTTTTTTCTTTCTCTTTCTCAAGTCTTTTTCATTACTTGAGATCACAGGAGAAGAGTGAATAGGTGGCACAGAAATGAGAACAACTCAGACTTTTTCCGAGCTGTGGTCACTCCTCCAGGTTTTGTTGGGCCTCCACACTTGCACTGCGATGTTTTCACACATGTACACATCACAGTTTGATCATACTTCAGCTAAAGAGTAACAGGAAAATATATCAGTACTGGTGATCTTTACAAAATGATGTTGAGCAAATCCTTTTTATTCTTCTACATATACTCTTCCCTCCCCTTCCCCTCTCTCTGCAGGTCCCTTTGCCTTCCTTAGTAAGTAGTTCTCCTTCTTTCAGGTCATCCCCCTTCCCCTGCGCACAAGTTTCCACATGAAAGAAAAAACATACAACACTTGTCTTTCTTTGTCTGGCTTATTTCAATTAATGTGATGAATTGATCCATTTCCATCAATTTCCCTGAAAATGCCATTATTTAATTTTTCTTTATGGCTGAGTAAATTATATTCCATATATTTTAAATAATATATATTGCACATATAATACATACATTTTCTTTATTCACTCATCTGTTGCCAGATGCAAAAGTGTCACAATAAACACTGATGTACCTCTTCTGCATGATGGCTTTAATTCCTTTCAACAAATATCTAGGAATGGTATATCTGGATCATATGGTAATTCTATTTTTAGTTATCTAAGAAAACTCCTCATTGTTCTTCCCCATGGTTGTACTAATCTATGCTTCAACCAACAATGTATATGGATTTTTTTCTCTGTATTATCATCAGCATTTTTTTTCATAGCAGCCATTCAGACCAGTGTGAGACAGAATCTTAACGTAGTTTTGATTTGCATTTCACTGATGGCTAAAGACATGAATCATTTTTCATGTATTTATTGTCCATTTATTATATTTTCAATAAATGTGTAAATTATTTGCCCAATATTTTATCAAAATATTTGTTCTTTTGATATTAAGGTTTTTATATAATATGGATATGAGTCCTCTATCAGATAAACAGCTGGCAAAGATCTCCCGGTCTGTAGGTGGTCTCTTTACTCTACTGTTTCCTTTGCTGTGGAAAAGCTTTTCAAATTAATGCAACCCCATTTGTCAATTCTTGCTTTTTTTTCCTAGGCTAGTGAAGAATGATGCTGCTTTCTATTTACCATCTTATAAGTCCAGAAATGCTGTTTGTTTGTTTGTTCAACAACTATTAAGTTTGGAAGTACTTGGTGCACACCAAGGATGAAATATCCTACACAGGGAGAAGGGATAGTCAGATTGGGAAGGAAGGGGGGAGGATTCAAATCAGAAGTTAGCCACCTACTGAAAAGGGCATACTCTAAATCATAAGTGTGTTACTGGAAATGGCTAAAAAAAAAAAAAAACAACCAAGCAAACTGAGGCCTCAATAGGCCAAAACTTCAAATGTAGGTTCTTTTAGTAGGTAGCAGTCACACTCAGGAAAGGCACCAAAAGTGGCAGTGTTGCCACCATCAGAAACAAGCATGCTGGGCTTCCTAAAGAGCCACGGCTGCCTCAGCTGGATAGGAGACCATAAGCAAGAAAGCTCAGGAAGGTCACAAAGCCCACAGAGCTGCACAAGCTGACATGAGCTCTAGTCCCCAGGTTGTGTTCCGAAGGCCTTCTCATTTGGGCTCTCACATCTCTAGAGAAGAGCAACACGAAGTTTAGAACCCCATTAGCAGCTGGTTTCCAGGACCACTTCTGGAGAAACAGAATAAAACTAAGCAATATTCTTGAGTCTGCATAGTGACTGGGCTGCTGGCTAAGAGTGGCAAAGAATATTCTTTAAGGCAGGTAGTAGCACAGAAAAATAATGGCCTCAACATGTGTTTAAAATCCTGCTTTGACTGAAGGTAAATTACTTTTTCAGATTTATGCAGATATAAGAGTATGAAAAAACTTTACATTTCTTTTGGACTTGAGGGACACAAAACTTCTTTTCTGACAATCGACAGCAGACTGGGTCAGAAGTTCAGAGATCAGAGGCAGTGATCTGCGCCAGTGCTGAAAAGCTGCCCTCAACTCAGGCTGAACAGCAGACCTTGGAGCTGACTTGGGACAAGACAGCCCTTGAAAAGTCTGCCAAGTTCCTGATGAGGTTTCCTGTCTTTACATGGGAGAGCTGAGTGCCCTGGAGAGGGAAAGATGTCCTTTCACTTTGCATTCCTCTCAACCTCGAACTCAATATACACGTGTGGAATTGTAGTCTGGAGCTGGAAATTCAGGACAATTTTTCTCTAGGAAAATAGCCAATTACGGCATAGCCACTTAACATTACACAACCATTTAAAATAATTACCAAGATTAGATAGCAATCTGAAAATTATGACATATGAAGTATACATGTACTTTCTTTTCTTTCCCTAGAGACGTCTGAGCCAGAGGCTTAGATCTAGGAATACATGATGAGAGCCGGTTTTGTAAAAGTAAATAAATGATCAGCCAGAGAGAATATGCTGTGGAGACAGAAAAGGGTCTGCCCTTGGAAGCCTGGATAATGGTTATATTTAAGTGCAAGCTCGAAATGGGAAGAGCCAAGTGGTGAGCACTAGACTTTCAATACACAAGACGAAAATTAACATGCGGTCCTGGGTTTGGTGGTTACGAGAGCTGGGGAGACGTGGTGTTCCTCTGAGGGCACTGCCGGTGGGGAAAAGAAAAGGACCAGATGCCAGTGTCAGGGAAGAGGGGGTTAAAGGGGGTTTCTTTAGGCTAAGGGAGGGTTGGGTGTGCTTACAGCCAGGAAGCAAGATACACAGAGGAGGCTGAAGACACAAGACAGACGGCACAGGAAGCAACCACAGAGATGTGGGAGCAACTAGTTGTGATGGAGATGAGAAAGAGCCTGGGAACAGCTTCATGGCGGAGCAGCAGAGGGAAGGACTTTCAAGTTAAAGCAGCAGCTACACAAGGCATGCAAGAAAGACGCTAAGACACACAGAAGACAGCAAGTGACCAAAGGGGTAGACAAGACTAGGAGAGTATTGTAGAAGCAGGCCACTCTGGGCCTGGAAGACAAAGCAAAGGGACCGGGATGCCCTTAGCCAGAAATAGAAAGTCACTTTCAAAACAAAGCCCAGTTCTTCCAGTCCCTCCTGGAAGGCAATTAGAACACCCTAACATGGCCATCCAGGGCCGTCTGACACTCATCTCTCTTTCCAAGCTTGCTCTGCTCCTCCAGCCTACGTGCCCTTGGGCCCCAGACTCCAGTCACTCTGGTGGACTGGCCCAGCTCCTCAGGGCTTCCATCATGTCAGCCAGAAAAGCCTTCCAGGCTCACAGCGCTGAAGCCCGCGGTCATCAGCAGCCTGCAGAGCACAGCAGCAGTGATACCTCCAAGACGCTCTCGCACCTGACCTACAGGAGCTGCCCCCGACTGCCCGCCACCCTCTTCCTTTACTCCCTCATTGCATCACCACCTATGACACCCCGTGTAGCCACCTGCATGTTTCTGTCTACCTTCTGATCAGGATATAGCACCTGCAAGACCTTGTCTTTACATGCGCAGCCTTAAAAAGTTCTCAACAAGTATTTATTAATGGAGGAATTATCCTCCTACAAGAAAATAAGTGCTAAATTTAATATTGGGCAACCTATTGATATAAATCATTGTTCCGGGAATTTAAACTAGAAATTCATACGACCACTCTGAGTAAGGGTGAATGATATTTAATAAAATTTACCATCCTTCCTATTTTCGAAAATAAAAACAGCTGAGTCTGCTTTAAGATGCATAAACTTGAAAAGTGTTACTCTTATCCCTAGAAGAAGCTAGATGAATTATAAAATTCTCTTGGAACCTCTCAAGCCCATCAGAAAGTATGGGGGTGGGGGATCACAGGGCAGCCACACAGTCTGAATTCGAATGAGGGACATGTGGCCGCCTGCCAGGGGCAGGGTGCAGGAAGATGTGGCAGCCATACATGGGAATGAGAAAATACCACCGAAAATGGTCACCAGCTGTTGAAGGCTGAGCACAGGCTCTTTGTGTTACTGCACCAGCTGCTCACAGAGGGCAGGAGAGAAGACCAGAGGGGCAGCCCTCAGTGTGTGGCACAAAGCCAGCCCTGTGGGAATGAAAGCATCCCCAATATGCAGCAAAACCCTCCAGCCATGCTGGGCATGGCAATACACACCTGTAATCTCAGCACTGGGGAGGCTGAGGCAGGAGGACTGATTTGACTTAGAGGCCAGCCCGGGTTACACAAGAGACCCTGTCTGTCTCAAAGAAACAAAAGAAAACAAAAACACATTCAGGGTGGCAGACATGTTACTACAGGGCACAGGTAGAAACTCACTGTGGCTGGGACAAGAATAGAAAAAGAAATTGGCGGGGGGGGGGGGGCAGAGGTAAACACAGCAACTACCAAGGCTGAGGCTGGACCAGGATAACACACAAGCTCACTTTCCCCACCCAGGAAGCCCCTTACTGAGAAGCAGCACCCACATGTACTGCCAGGAGAGGAAGGAGAAAAACGCTTGCTTGGCTGAGGGCACAGGCAGCTAAAAGCATCAGGGGCAGCAACACTGGAGCCTCCAGATTCCAGCCCCAACTAAAGCACAAGGAGAGGGTAGGCCAGTGTGAGAAGAATTAGAAGCCAGTGCGGAAGACTGAAAACCCAAACCCAGCTCACCACCCTTCCTGATGGCCTGCAGAAGAGATCTTTCCCAGCCAGAACAAATGGCTGAACTCAGTATCTGCAGCTGATAACCAAAAATCAGTTAAAAAATTTAAGGCAGGCATGCACGCACACACACACACACACACACACACACACACACAGAATCACCCACTGTCAAGACAAAGCAAGGAACCCGACCAGATTCCCAGCCTACGAGGAGCCAGATGCTGGACTCAGACAGGGACCCAGCGGGAAAGTGACAGCCTGCAGTCACAGAGGGGAGTCTGAGGAGAGAGGGTCAGAACATGGCCGAAATAAAAGTCAGTGTAACTGAGATAAAGAAAACTTTTGACAGATGCATTAGTGAGTGCAACAAAAGGAAGGAACCTGTAGGAAACTCATAAATAGGCCAATAGAAATTACTCACAGAAAAACAAAGAGAAAAAATATTAAAAAATACAACAATACATTTAAGAGTCACAAGACAGTATCAAATAGTCTAATACAGAACTGGAACTGCAGAGGCAAAGGAAGAACAGAGCAGTAAAAATACTCGAAAGAATAACAGCCAATAATAATTTTCTAAATTCAAAAATCTTAAACCTAGCCAGGATGAGTAAAAATCCAGAAAGAATAAAGAAAGGAGAAAAATGTGAGAAAAAGACTAAAAGAAACTAGACACATCATCTTCAAGCTGCTAACAACCAAAGAGAAAAAGAATATCTTGGAGGTAGCCAGAGAAAAGGAAAACATGCTACATACAGAGTCAAAGATAAAACTTACCTCAGACTTCTCATCAGAAACTACAGAGTAACATTTTTACCCTACTGAAAGAAAAAGTGAACTGCCAGCCCCAAATTTTATACAGAGAAACCATCTGGCTTTCAAAACTGAACGTGAAAAAAGAACTTGATTTTAAGGAAAACAAAAGCTGAGAGAATTCACTGCCAGCAGACCTGTACCGAAATGTCAAAACTTTAATTTGGATCTATAAATGTAAATGAAGAGCTCTGAACATGATAGTAATAGAAGGAAATTCTGAAAAGATTTCGAATTTTTTCATCACTTCACAAACATCACTGTTTTAAAAGACAATACAGGATACAGGTGTCTTGGCCTGATGGTAGTGTGGAAGGCAAATTCTTGCCCTGCAAAACAACCATACCTCAATCCCTGAAATCCCTGGGTTTGATTTCTAGCACACACACACACACACACACACAAATTTAAAATATAAAAGTAAAGATGGAGAAAGAGACCCTCAAGCCAAAGAACACAGTAGCTTCTAGAAACCCAAAATGGTGCTCAGCTGACAGCCAACAAGGATAGGAGAGGAGCTAAGGCCTTCAGAGAGGATTCAGTTCTGCCAATAATCTGAGTGAGCAAGAAACAAGATCTCCCCTGGAGCCTCCAGAGAATCACAACCCTGCTGATGCCTTAATTATGGCCAGGAAAACCTGTGTCAGTTTCTGACCTACAGAACAGCCAGAAGCTGGGGGTGTAGGTACATGGTAGAGCTCATGTTTGGTATGCATGAAGCTCTTGGTTCCATATACAAAGCTCCAATGTGTTACACAGCAATAGAAACTAAAACATTAGGCAGGAAACACTCCATTAGGCAGGAGTGCCTATTTAAATAGAAAAAGCAAGTACACATATGCTGCTCAAGAAAGTTAAAAGAACATACAAAGTCTGTCCTCTGACCAGAACAAAATTAAGACTAAAAATTAATGGCAGAAGATATCTGGAAAATCCCTAAATATTTGGAAATTAAACAATACAACTCTAAGTAACCAAAGGGTCAAAGAGGAAGTCACAAGGCAAATTAGAAAAATCAAATCAAAACTAATAAAATAGGAAAACATGATGGAGAATATTTGCCTCGCGCCGATGACGTGCCAGACTGACTTAAAACACTGCAAAACTTCTCAAGTCAGGGAAAAGAAAATTCCTGCAAGAATCACTACAACTTTTAATCACTTCTCTAATCTATAGAGCTACTACAATGAAAGAAATAAAAGACATCTATGTCAGTAAGGAAGAAATCAGCATTATTTTCTACTAATGGTCTCCTAAAGAACTCAAAAGAAATGCATGAAAATTTATTCTACTCGATAAGAGCTCAAGAGGTACCTTCTACCCAAAACACACAAATATTTATCTTCTCCCTTATACAAAGCACAGTCTAAAAATGAAGAGTAAAATATTCTATTTGTAACAGTATCAAAAGTAGAAAACTTCCTAGAAATGAATTTGGCACAAGACATTAAAAATATACAGAAAATTTGAATGTTTTCTGATGCGACTGAGAAAATAATCCATACAAGTGAGGAAACATGCTTTGCTCCTGGAAAAAAAATATTTTGAAGATGTCAATTCAACTGTTCTCAAGCTTTTCATAAACTGCAACTCATTTTTAGTGGCCTGAAAAAACAACAACCCCCCCAATTTTAATTAAGATAAACTCAGATTTTTAGTTCTTCTAGAAGCCTGTTATTAGAAAATTTAAATCTCCAGAGAAAGATACAACTTAAGTTTTTAAATATTTCTTCAAATAAAATATCTAACACATAATAAAAAATAACCAGGCACCCAAGAAAGAAATTCAGCATGAAAGGACCAGTGTCAAGTCCAATATATTGGAATGAATATATAAAGACTTTAAAATAAATGTGCTTATTTTCTTCAAGAAAAACAGTATATTACAAATTCCAGAGAACTAAAAGGTATTAAAAAGAGACACGGCAGATTCAAAAGGTAATATACAAAGAACTCAAAAAATTCAATAAAATTTAGAACTCACTGGATGTATTTAACTTTAAATTAAAATTGAAAAACACAGTGAACTGAAGAATAAGTCAGAAGCAGCAACACAGAAGAAAGCAATAAGAGATAAGGATGCAAATTCCAGAAACACTGTTATGAAACAGAGAAAAACACAAAGGCATTCTGGAATCTGAGAGACAGAGATCAACAATGAAAAATATTTGAGGAGCAAAGAGCTAAAAACTTTTGAAAACTAATGAACACGCGAACTCACAGATTCAAGAACACTTTGAGACACAAGGAAAGTAAATAACAAGAAATCACACCTATACACTTCATTCTGAAACTGCAAAGGGCAAAGACAAGGCCAAAATTCTTAAAAATAGTAGCAAAACACAATAATCTTTAAAAATCAGATTGCCTTTAAAGGAGCAGTAAACTGACACGACACAACAACTGCACAGGCTAAAACACTGCCAAAATAGAATTCAATGCTTCCTACTCAGTAAGAATATTTTTCAAAAATCAAAAAGATACAGACTTTTTCTAACAAATGACACTTGGAAAAATTTGTCACAGTAGACCTGCACTAGAGGAAAATTGAAGACTATTTTTCAAGCAAAGAAAAGTATCCCACATCGGAAGCTAGAAGTATGAGACAAAATGAATAGCACAAAAGTGATTAATACGTGGACAAAGCAAAATGCGTACCAACTGTACTCAAACTACAGTTTGCATCTAAACTGTTCTCCAAAGGCCCAAGTGTTAAAAGGTGTGAGCCCCAGTCTGTGCTGCTGATCAGGGGTGTAAACTCTTAGGAAATGGATCCTACTGTGAGATTTCCAGCCACTGGGAGGCGTCCTCCTCAAGGGTACTGTGATAGGATGCCAATCTCTGCCACTCTCCCCTCTACTTTCTAGTTGCCACGAGGTGAACAGCTCCTCTGCCACATGCTCGCACCACGGTGTGCTGCCTCACACTAATGGAGCCAATCAACCATGGCCCAAAACTTCCAAAACTGGAGAGCCAAAACCAACCTTTCCTCCATATACGCTGACTACCTCAGGTATTTTGTCACAGGGACAGAATTCTAACACAAAACTGTATGAAAAATAATAAAGCACAAGGAACTCAAATACACGATCATAATAGCGACTAAGTCAAAAGCAAATAAAAGGACAAACCCATGGGGAGGAAAGCAATGCTATGAAGAACAGCCTTGAAACCCTGGGGCCAGCATACTATGCAACAGCAACCTCTGAGAGCATCCCCACACCTCCTCCAAGGCCATCAACCACAAGACTGGGGTAGTTCTTGTGGCATTTAGTGACTCTTAAGTTTTCCCAACTGTTAAGCGGTTAAAAGGCCTTGTTAATGATATACTGAAAACTAATCAGGACGCAGCAGCAATCCTGAAAAGAAAAGCAAGATGGAATGTAAGTGGAATTTGAGATCAAACCCCAAAGTCAGATAAGGAATCATTTGAAGGTTTAAGCAATCCAAGACACACATCATTCAATTTTTTATAATATGACAAATATGTAATGATGCACTTTAAAAATTCTTCAAAAGAAAAGTCAAGGTAATCAATAATATAAGCTCTTAGAAATGAAAGAGATTATGACATAAAATCAGAAAAAAATTATAACTACAAGGAGACAACATTTTACTTTATATTTGGACAATTTTTTAAATGTGCAGAATTTGGTTTACAAATAAAACTGATCAAAGAAAGTAGAAACTTGAATAGGCCTCTAAGGAAGGAAGAAAAGATTATGACTGACTCTGCCTTATTTAAGCAAAAGGAGACTGGACAGTTCCAAATATATTTCTCAACCTGCATGTTCAAATAACTGTCTTGCTTTACTACTATAAGAGATACTTTTGAGCAGCATTTTTTGAGAACAGTAGTCATATAAATGGGACTACTAGACATGATACATGTATATATGTATATATAAATATTATACATGTGTGATATACATCTCAAGATATATTTTTGTTTCAAAAAAAAAAGCGTTTCCAGTGGCCTTTATCTGTTGGCCTCCTCGTGGACCGAGATTCTATTACAACACTGCCTGCACAATAGTGCAGGTAACTCCACGGCAGTGAGGTGCCTTGTACAGTGACAATTCTGCTTCGGTGACAGCTACTCATCCTCACAGGGATGACAGAGGATGGGAAGAACTTTTTCAGATCCTGACAATTTCCGCTGCTGATTTCTAATTTCATTCCATGGTGACTTTGCATTATTTCAATCCCCTTAATTGTAGTGGTGAGCTATGGCCTCGCTTCCAGTCTATCCCGTGTGCAGGAGATGTGTATTCTGTAGGTGTTGGGTGGAGTGTCTGGGTTCAGTTGGTCCCAAGTGGTGTTAGGGTTCTGTTTCCTCACTGACCTCCTGCCTAGAAAGCACCACTGGGCACTGAGTCTCTACTGGCAGGGCTGAACTGTTCCTGTCTCTTCAGCTTCCTCCCTTCATTGCTGGCAGCTTCTGCATCATATATTTTGGGGTTCTGCAGTTAGGCAAATGCATGTGAATAATTTACATCTTCCTAATTGCTTGATTTTTCCATTATTAGAAAATGTCTCTCATCTCTAGTAACATTTTTTATTTAAAGTCTCTTTTGTCTGATACAACAGCTTTGTTACACTTTATTTGGATTATATTAAACATACATATACCTTTTTTCTAGCCTTTTGCTTTCAACATACTCATGTCTTTGAATCTAAAGTGAGTCTACACAGACAGCATATAGCTAGCTGGATCTTGTAATCTTGTCTGACAGTCTCTGCCTTTTGTTTGGACTGTTTAATCCATTCACATAATTATATTATCACTGACATAACTCGATTTATGCCTGCCATTTAACTTCTTCTTCTCTATAAGTCATGTCTTTTTTGTTCCTCAACTTGTCCTTTACCGTTTTTCTTTAAGTGAATATTCTCATACATTATTTAATTTTTTATCATTTTTTCACTATATATTTTAATTATTTTCATTGTAGTTGCTCTAGATTTCAGCTTATATTTAACTTGTACAAATCTCTTCACATTTAAACTAAATTCCAGTGAGACATGGAAACATGTCTACATAGCATATTTTCTTTTCTCCCTTTTTGTAATATTCGGGCTATACATAGTACATCTATATTACTTCTCAGTAACACACTGTTATAATTACACTTTACATAACCACACACTGCAAAGACACCACCAAAGGAGAGCCAGTGTATACTACAGCATTTGTTCTCTTAGCCTCTCACATACATTTCTGATAACCACTGTGCCTAACTCTGACAAGAACCCACAGCAGTAAGATCACCTTTGTTCATCAAGATGGGGTCTCTCTCTGGCTATATCGTAGCCAGGCTGACAGGAAAGAGATGGAAAAGCGACAACAACTGGTAAGATGTGTTATGAAATAAGTATGCTTATTCGTAACTTGTTCTGATATATAACAAAACAGAAAAAGATAGAAGTCTCCACACTGCAAATGAGATAAGTGACACTGATAATAAAACCAAATATTCTGATGTATTCTTGCAGGTTTAAGAAAATCACCTGGTAAGGTTTACAGAATAGGAGTCACGTTTCTCTGCCCTGAAAGACATCCAAATTTACATTTTCCTTTGCACCACTTTCATGAGAAAGACTCCAAAGACATTAGCGATTTTTCTAAGAAAGTTCTGAGATTTCTCAGCTTAGGGCTAGGCTCATTTCATGCTCCATTTCTCTCTCACTACAGTTGAGGCCACAAAAAGAACACAGTATGATAATGATTCCTCCCAGCAGTGTGTGCTGAAAACTGCTCTACAATATCATTTTAAGGAATTTTTCAAGCCACAGCCATTGACAGGTTGAAGTCAACCTTCAGAAACCTGGAATCCTCCGTTCTTGAGAATATGTCCTGTCTTGTACCAGGTTGAAAAGCTGTTACGATATTACCATGCAGCTACACTGATGCTGACAGCAGTCTTGAGTCTTCATGATTAAACAAAACCTTAAGGAAAGATCCATTTGCAGCTGTCCGCAGACTCTCTTAATGGTTATAGAAAACACCTTTCCGTGCGCTACTGTGGAATACAAAAATTATTTGTATATTTCATGCACCAGATAATTTAAGATACTGAAAGAAACAATTTACTTTAGATAGCCAATCTAAGTTCCAGCAGGAGAAATAACTATCTATTTAATTACACTTGAGAAATTAAAGCAGTAGTAGACACTGATTACAAGTCCCGCCTGTTATGTAAAGGAATCCATCCTTTCCCATGGGCCAACCCAGCCACCTTCACTGCTACAATAAATGTCTCCCAAATACCTCCTGCACACACGGAACTACAGGACACAACGGAAACATGGGGCTCTGACACTGGGCAAACCTCAGCTGCAGCGGGTATGAGAGGAGAGCTGCAGCAGAGATGAGGGCCTCACTGGCCAGGAGGGGAGGTTCTCGCCCATCACTGGCCATCCTGCGAAACAGCCACTAGGGGGTGATCTACAAGCCAGGTGAGGGCCAGAAATAAAACACCCTAGCCAGCCCTTGCAGCACAAGCCCCTGCTCCCTCCTCTGCTTCTGGAGGCCAGGCCACCAGGACCTGTTTTTCAGACTCCTCCGATCTCTCCCTATGGAACACAGCAGCCTCCCCTTAGCTACAGCCTCACTTTCCCCGATTTCAGTTATCTGTAGCCAAGCAGTCTGAATAAATTAAATGAAAAGTTGTAGAAATGAATACTGCATATTTTAAATGACATTTGTTACAATACACTGTTGTAAGTGCTGGCCTGAGGACTACTGCACCGGACTAAGCTCTGCGTAGTTACTACTACACTTGTTTCCACTTTAATTTCTTTAGTCCTTGTCCTTGTCTTCCCTTTCCCTGTGCATCCACAGAATCTTTTTTTTTTTCGCTTCCCAATCTTTTCTTCACTGACATCATTTCCTTTCCCAAGCTGAGTGGCTGGGGCAAAATTCTAAATTACCATACTTCAAAGTTTGATATACTTTTTATATACAGCACAGCCCACTGAATACACTCTGAATAGTGAAGAATACTGTATTTCTGGTGAAGGAGTACTGTTACTTCCATATCTGTTTTGCTTTTCAATATTTTAAAAAATGTTTTCTAGACTGCTTCCCTCACATCTATTTTCCATTCTTTCTCCCCTACAATTACGTCCCCCAGTTGCATACATCATGTCTGATGCTGCTTTCTCTAGGACACATGTGAAAAAAACCAAGTTCTATGGAGGCAAGAGAGATAGGAGCTTGCTTTATTTTTCATAGTTTTTTCTTTTTAGTCTTATTGAGGATATAGCACCAAAGCTAGAGAAAAACCTAAATAAATCAAGAGCAATGTACATTTTCCTTTTATGTCTCCCTGTAACATTTATGTAGAAAATATTGAGGCACAGAGCATGAAGTCAATTACCTAAGAACAGAAGAAAAACAAGCAAAACCTGCCACTCATCATCCCTCCCCATCCCTGGGTGAACCTGCAAGGTCCATCCCTGGGCTGCTCAGTCCCCACGAGCCCCTCCCCAGCACACCTCAGAGCCACACATCCTCATCTCAATCACTCTTGTCAAACATGAGGTGGGACACACAGACACATATTTAATAGAACCTAAGACAAATGGGTTTCAACATTTTATTTTCTCTAAAATCAGGATGCATCTGCTAATCAAATGTAAGAGCTGTGTTGAAACCTAATTGGCAGTGACTTTTTGCCTTGCTAAATGATGGTACTGTACATTTTACACTCAACATCATGTTGAGTTCAATGTTATATGCCATACAAGTACACAAAAATGCATCTTTTATGAATTATCCTATAAGATTAAAATTATGTTAGCTACTTAAGTCTCTAATTACTAACTCCATGGGTAGTAGTCATTGACACTTAGAAAATACTCCAAATTTTTGCCTTCCATGTTTCAGCAGGATGTGAAATTTTAGGGTACTGTACTCAAACACAAGGACAAAATATTTTAAAATATTTTATATTAATGTACTAACAATGCTTGTTTCTATCATTATGCAAGCCATATTTTATAAAGCTGGCATAGTCTATCTGAAAGGGAATGATCTCTAGGATTTGGCATTTTTAAATTCCAAAATACTGACAAGGTTGACATATGATACCTTTAATTTATATACATGGCACAAATAATGACATCAATATTAATTTTTCTGTAATGCAAGCTCACGTCATTCATTGTCTATTACATCAAGAGAACCCTTCACAAACCTGAATATTTAAATTTGAAACTGTAAGTAATATAGTATGAAAAGGAGCAGCACCATGACTTTCTTTTCCAAAAAACAGAAAATCAGTTGCTGTGTCCCCAAGGACAATTTGTTAGGCGCTGCTGCCAGTCTGCATCAAACCCAAGCTCTTCACTCATCAGTTCAGATTTCATGACTTGGGCAGGGGCTAGGTAAGGCTGGCGAGCTCCCCTAGGGCTCAGACATTTTTCTTCCTATTTTCCAGGGTTAAAAATAAACAAATGAAGTGAGATGGCTGGTGCAGAATAAAAATTAATGGAATAAACTAACAACTTTATAAGAAAAACATGATGAATTTTTAGGATACTTAGCATTAAGAGAGAAGTTACATAGTTATTTAAAAGAAATTTTCACTAAACATGCTCAGGCCAGGGATTTAGCTCAGTGGCGCCGCCACCTGCCTCGAAAACACAAGGTCCTGAGTTTGATCCCCGGTACCAAAAAAAAAAAAACTCATTAAGGCACAGTTTCCTTATGACTAATTTATAAGATCAAGGACGACAACTTTCAATAATATATACTAAACTGGTTAGTATCAATATAATAATGAAATAAAACTATTGCATTCCTCTGAAAATACTCTATAGTACAGACACTTGACTGAAATATTCCGCTAATCTTTCCTCCCTGCATCAGCGTGAGCTTTTGTTCTGTAAACTGTTAATGCTTTTCTAAGTTTACAGCATCCTAAAGAAGCTTAAGTTCTGTTTTGCGGCATGTTTTCCTAAAACATTTAAAACATTTCCACATTACCTTAAATTGTATTCACACTACTCATTTTAATTTACTAAAATCTGTCCAATTTTCTATCATGCCACCTAAATTTGTCTCACATGCAGACTAACATCCCTAATTATAAAAACATGCTCTTGCATTTTCTTAACTACTATATCCAGCAGAATTCTTCAGGAGAACCTCAGTGGCATTAAAACACCAGCCCTTGTTAACATGGACACTGGCATTAAAACAGAGTAATTCTAAATTAGTTTCCATTTTTTAAAAGTAACTTAAAAATGAGAGCTATCATATTTTCATTTTTTTGGAAATTCATATTATGAGGCTTCTGAAAAGACTCCAGGTAGGGACACAGGTGAGTGACCTCTTTCTTATTTACAGGATAACTACAGTTCTGAGATCTAGTTGGCTGCCCCTTGCCAGTGGCTCTCACTCCCTGCACTTGTGGTCTAGTACTGCACAGGCAGCAAACTCCCTGGAGCTGCCCAGGAACAGAAGGTAACTCTGGCGCACAAAGGACAGCTGACTGCGCCGAGCAAGCTGAGCACCATACGGGCAGGATCAGTACAGGTTTCTTCACTATATTTGGTAATTGCTATCCATTACTTACACAGGAAGGATAGATGATATAACACAAACAATTTCCTAATGAAAACTTCCAAAGGCTGGAGTATACAATGTTTCTGACAGCAGTGCTGCTGCAAAGAAAAGTCCTGGTAATGATGGTGGACAGCACAGAT
The DNA here is from genome assembly GCF_000247695.1 of Heterocephalus glaber. Next base: position 14,025,935 of record NW_004624756.1, read on the forward strand.
GGTTTGTTTGTTTGTTTTGCTTGAGAAAGAATAATGTGGAGAAAGAAAGCAGAATGCAAGCTGACCTAAAATCTTCAACGTTTTCTACACCATTCCTGGGTCAGGGATTTAGCTCAGTGGTTCCGCCACCTGCCTCGTAAGCGCAAGGTTCTGAGTTCGATCCCTGGTACCAAAAAAACCCTCTCTCTTCTACACCATGCCAGAATCCTTTTTCCCTAAATCATCACAACATTTGCAGAGGTGACCAACAGCACAAGCTCATCCCTGAAAGGAGCAACTCAGAAGAGTAAGTGTGCCACCTCTGACCTGGTCAGGCTACTGAGCAATACCAGGACAGCACAGCCTACGACCTGGGCTTAGTGCTCCTCATGCCCTTTGTGCTGTATATCCTTGTGGTGGGAAATTACAACAAGGAGGCCGAGAAGAAACTATCATAGAAACTAATGAAACTAGTGAGTATAAAACTGTACACAATGTACATACAGCAGTACTGTGAAGAAAACTAATAGCATCAGTTATTCCAAAAGAAAAGAACAAAGGCTTTAAAAATGAATGAGTCAGTTTCCAATTTAAGAAATCTGAGTAAAAGAAAAAACCCAAGGGGTGGGGGGGATAAAAACAAAACTTAATGAAACAAAAGGATTCAAGAGTATTACTAAGAAAAACAGAAATCAGCGTGACAAAGAGTAAAACACACAAATCTGTGGTAACTGGGCCAAGGAGAGAAGGCACAGATGAGCCATGCGAAGCATGAAATGGACACAGTACCGACTCAGCAAGGTGAGGGGGCAAGAGAGTGCAAGGAGTGAATTTTTGTCAATAAATGTGAATGCTCAGAGAAGATGCATAAATTATGAGAAATACATGATTTTCTAAAACTAATGAAAAAGAAAATAAAGTTTGAGTAATTCCCTATCATTAAATATACTGAATTGGGAGCCAAAAATCTACCCTCTACCTCCTCCCAAAAGTCAAAATACCTGTTAAGAACTGCGTATGAAAGTATCCTTCCAATATTAAACACTCCCAAGAAAAGCAGATACTGTTATATTTATATCTAGATGTCCCCCAAAGAATTGTGAGCTCAGGGTGGGGCTTTTGGGAGGTGGTTGGATCATGGGTGCACGACATGGATCAGTGTTAGTCCACTGGTGAGGTTACAGTGGACAGTGACGTTAGGAGGTGAAGCCTGGCTGAGGAGGTGGCCACTGGGGCGTGGCCTGGAAGGGTCTATCTTCCTCCTCCTCCCTTGATCGCCCTCTTCTTCCTGCTTATGAGGCCATGAGCAATTGTCCTCTGCGATGCCCCTCTGCTTCTGCTGTGCTGCCTTGCAGCCAGCTGACCATGGACTGAAACCTCTAAAACTATGAGCCAAAATAAACCTTTCTTCCTTTAATTGTGGGTGTCAGGTATTGTGCAAGACAGATGTATACAGTCCTTAGAATATTTACTGAACTAGTATAACTTTAAAACAAAATCAGGCTAGGAAAATTATTTAAAAATAAAATTACAGACCCTTTAATAGTACGCTTAAAAAGATTAAATATCATAATCAAATTCATTTTATCAAGTGAATTCAAGTCATTAAAATTAAAGAATAAAAGCCACAGATCGTCTCTATAAAAAGGAAAAATTTTTTACCTGATAAAAAAAGAGCTACTTACGAATAGGGGGAGGGAGCATTGGAGGTTGAACCCAGAGCCCTCACACTAAGCAATGTTCCCAGCCTTTTTTTAAAGCAGCATTCATTCTGAGACAGTTTCACCAAGCTGCAAAACTGCCAAGGTTGGGCTCAAGTTCTCCTACCACAGCCTCTCAGGCTGCCATGCTAGGATTGCAGGCATGCACCCCACACCTGGCCACTTATGACTTTTTTTTTAAATGCCAATGAAAAAAACAGAGGATAACCCATTTGGCGATTATGAAATATCCTGACACTCTCCCCCCAAAAATAGCATACATGGCTTTTGCAGATGCCTCCTATGTGCAAAATCATGAGTACTGCCCTCCTGTGCCTGGCCTACATCACGTAACATAATGATCTCCAGTTCCAGCCATGTTTTGCACATGACAGGATGTCATGCTTGTCGGGGCCTAATGGTGCTCCTCTTATACACAGGGACCCTGCTCTCTTTATCCATTCATCAGATGACAGATGCTCAGGCTGTTTCCACTGCTTGGCTGTTGTGAGTAGTACTGTAATAAAGACGGGGTTGCAGACTGAGTATGTTCCCTTTTTTCTGTCTGCTTTATATGAACTTGCCATATATGAATGGGGTTCTCAGCTTTTTCTTTTATTTTCTGAACATTAATATTACACCATGTTATTGCTTTTAATTTCTTAATAGTGCAAAATAGAGTATGAATATATATAAATAGTGTACATCCCTCAAATTATTCATCCTCAGAACTTCTTTGACTATTTCTAGGTTTTTTTCCCCCTCATCTATTTAAATTTTAGAATCACTTAAAAAAACTTGTTTAAGTTTTGTTTGGGATTGGGCTGGGCAAACTGACCATCTTCATCATTTTCAGCCTTCCTATAAAATATAAAGAGTTTTTTAAAATCTTAATAATTTTCACCCCACAGCACTTACATTTTATTTTGTTGAGTTTATTTCTTGGGACATTATTTGTTTTGTCCCCATTTCATTTTTTTTTTTCAGTGCTGAGAATGGAACCCAGAGCCTTGTGCATGCTAAGTGCTGTACCCTGAGCTACAATCCCAGCCCCATTGGATTTTTTGACTTTTGTCTACTTGTCTTTCCTTTTTTTTTTTTTTTGGTAAAGTTATTTTCTAGCTCTTGATAGCAATTAAAATGTCACACATTTTTATAGATTGGTCATACGTCTAGTCATCTTGCTGAATTCTTAATCATTCCCATAGTTTATGTGGATATTTTCTTGTCCTGTCATTTGAAAGTAATCGAAGTTTCGATTTTTGCTTTTGAAATCATTGCTGCTTTTCCTATTTTTCTTGTTTTACTCACGTGGCTCCAGTAAAATGCCAACATAAAACAGTAGTGTTGGCATCCTTGTCTTGTTCTTGATTTTAAAGATAGTGCTTCTCATTTTTACTATTAAAAAATTTGCTATCTTTTTGGGGAGAGGGTGTCAGGATATTTCTTAATTGCCAAATGGGTTATCCTCTATTTTGTTCATTGGCATTTAAAAAAAGAGTCTTAAGTGGCCAGGTGTGGGGTGCATGCCTGTAATCCTAGCATGGCAATCTCTTCCGCTTCCGTGTTCCTTCTTACATTGCCAAGCAGAGCTGTGCAAACCTCTTCTGGTTCTGAGTGTTGCCACATTCATGAACTGCGCTTTGCTCAAATAAAAAAATGTTCTTTTAACATTAGTAGCCAAGGAAAAACAAACCATGAGCAAAATAAAGTGCTATTTTACAACCATGCAACTGGAAAAAGTTAAAAAGACTGAACATAACATGTATTATATGATATGAGTTTTATTAACAGCGAGAAAATGAAAGGTATTTTTTAAAAGTTGGAAAACAATATTGTGAGGTAAACATTTGCATTCCCTATGCACACCTGAGGAAACGTACACATAGGTACCAAGATAGAAAAGTACTCATAGATGGACTGATTATGAGAGTAAACAGACAGAAATAACCCAAATCAATTAGCAGAGGAAGGGACAAATAAATCATGCCACACAGTGAAATGTACTACAGCAATGAAAAGTAGCAACTACGTGCAACAACACGGATGAATCGAGTAACAGCATATAGTGAAAACGGGGCAGAAGACTATACACATTTCATTTTCAAAGCTCCAATCAGGCAAAACTAAAAAAAGCGCACTGTTCAGGGATACCTACTTACACAGCATAATTACTTATTTAAAAGCACTGAGATGATGGTTACGAAGCTGAGAACAATGAAAACCTCCTGCGGAGGCAGTGGGATAAAGTGGGACCTACGTGCAGTGGATGAACAGTCCTGGCAATGCTCCAGTTCTTACACTGGATGTTGGAATCCAAGGTTACCATGCCCTGCTTAAGCTTTATAACTCAATGCACTACATATATTAATGTATACATGTCACATAGTATATGATAAAAATTTAAAGCAAAGTGTTAAAATTGAACCTTATTCAAGGAGTAATACATAGAAGCTAACTAATCCTAGCTGAACTAGTTATTTCTTTCCAGTTTATTTTAGTCACATTCCATTACCATAACTGTGACAATCACCATTTTATTTAAATCCTGCTCAATAATTGTAAAACTAGTGTCAAGCACAATGCACGTTAAGAAGTAGGCAGCACACAATGACATTATAGAAAATTATGTGAATGTCACAACCTTACGTCTATCCCACAATTGATTAAAATCAAAATAAATCACATTGAAGTCATCTTTCATTTATAAGTAGAGAAAAAAGATAAAACAGTATATGAACATAATTTGCTACATTTTTTTCTATTGTTATATATGACTGACAAAGTTTCTATTCTAGCATACTATATGCTAAGCAGATTTATTCTTCCTTAGAATATTAAAAAACAGAAAAAATATCTTTTTTTAAATCTACTAAGGACCAAGTTTTTCTTCTTTGAAGGGCTGATAATGATGCTTCTGGAAATACATTAGCTATTCATCATAATAACAACAAAAAAGAAGAGAAAGAAAATTTATAGTAAGTTAAAGACTACACAATTTTCAATGGGAACCTAGAACCAGTAGCAAAATTAAACAAAACAAACCTGGTCAAACTTTCATACTGAAGAAAAACAAAATTATGTCAAAAATACAGAGAAAATGTGCTCTAGCATAGATTCATCATAATCTGAAAACAACAAATGACACCATATTTTATAATATATTCTTTGATGGAAGAAATGAATTCCCTTTAAGAAAAATAGGTAACTTAGAAAAGGTTTGAGAAATCTCAACTCTTTTGTTAAAGACTTCCCTTGTATCATTAAAGAGGGATTGATATTACTTACTTATATTTGGAAGGAAAACTGTTTTATTTTTAATTTGCCCAGAATTTCTGTGTAAAATGAGAGCCAAGTAGTGATTCTTAGCAGTGAACTGCACAGAACAATGCTCACTCGGTATTCATTCTAAGTCTTAACTAAGTGTAGCCTGTCAACTGTAGCCCACTCAGTTATTCTGAAGCTCATTATCCACTTTCTTTTTCTAGACCTTTGTTCTGTTAGGTCCCTCGTATTAGACATTTAAGTTCACTTCTGTAAAAACTTTTTGCCACAGGAGTGAAAAAGAAAAAGAAAGACAAGCTCACATTTATTCACTAGTTGAAGCTGTTCTAAACCATTACTAGACCTGAAAGAGGCTGACCACAGTGAGGAACATTAAAAAACTCAGGCCTCTCTTAACCTGATGTGCAAAATCCCTTCAGATGGTAATGAGTGGTCAGCCAGCCTCTCAAAGGAGCAGCACAGTTGTGGCAACTTCTCTACCTTTTCTAGCCTTGTTTTCCTACAAGAGTATCTTCAAAGGTCAGATTCGATATGGACCTTCCAGAGTTCTGTGGAAGGAGGGAGGGGGTGAGGAGAAGGAAGACAATTTAGGGTTGCTGTACATGACTGCATATATATTAAGATCAACCCTGGCAATCTTGGAGGCTGCATGGGGTGCTCCAGGGGTGGAGAAGTGGGAGGGTGAACTCCGGGAAACACTTCCTTAGGTGGTGTGGAATGAACAGGGTGCCTTGGAGCTCTCTTCACAAAGTAATCTTTTCTTTTTTTTTTTTTTTGGTATGGGGATCAGACTGACCTTGCGCTTGCGAGTCAGCCGCACCACTGAGCTAAATCCCTGGCCCACAAAGTAGTCTTTTAAAGGAGTTTCTCCTTTTATACCCTTAAGCCTGCAATATGTGGGGTCTGGCCATTATTTTAATGTAAAAACTTCTTTTTTAATATTAATCCTCTCAGCAACCATGCTCCCCTTGGCCCCAACTTCGCAGGTACTATACTTCCTTTCTGGCCTATCTATACATTTTTTTCAATCATCTAACTCTGTTTTTTGCTCCTGCTTCTCACTGGAGAGCTGTCTAAAAGCAGCCAACAGTACCCATGGTACAGCCAGAACACTGGACTGTCTTAAAATTTTCTCTGTCAGATCGGTCCATTGTCCTTAATCTCTGTTTGTTGCAAAGTTTTGGGACATGTGCAAAATGAAAACAAACTTTTTGCCAGAGTATAACACACATGGACTCTACGCCAACTGGCAATGGAGTCCTTGTTTCCAATGGAAACCACCAGAGCTTGACCTTTATTGTCCTATTTTTATCAGTGTTTGATCTTCTGAACTCCCACCAGAATCACCCATCAAGCTCTGTTTACAGTGTTTCAGAGCTTCTCTAGTCCACATCTCTAAAGCACTCCAAACTCCTCCCACAAATCAGTTTCAAAGGCTTCTACACTACATAGTTAGGTGTACAATCATAGTGACAACTGTTTTCCTGGTACCATTTGTATATTAATCAGCTTTTCCATTGCTGGGGCAAAATATCTGATGAGCACAACCCAGAGGAGGACAGGTTTAATTTGGCTCATGGTTTTAGGGAATTTAGTCCATGGTTGGTTGGCTCCAAGGCAAATAGCATGGTGGAAAGGCATGGTGAGAAAAGCTGATAATCTTATAGCAGCTAGGAAGCCAAGAGAGAAGAGAAGAGGCTGGCGAGGCCTCTCAAAAGCCACGCCTGACCCCACTGACCTGCCTCTTCCAACCAGGCCTCACCTCCTAACAGCAAATAGAGCTACAGACTCACCAATCCATCAATCCACAGATGAATATGATGCCCCCATGAGGCAACCACCTATTAAAAGTCTCACCTCTACACATATGAGACTTTCAGGGGACACTGTAGATTCAAACTATAAAAGCAGGAAATTGTTTTCCCTAAATATATCTTAGTAATCAATCTAGAGATAAAAGAAATTTGAAAAAGAGAAAAGGCTTTCCATTTGAATCCTATTTAGTACATTACTTTGTTAAAATATTTCACTATAATTAGAAGACATAACAAGGAAATTAGATAATAAATCATGAAAAACAGATACTATGAGAACTTTACCTTCCCAAGATATTAAAAGAACATTATCAATTTTATTCACTTCCGGACAGTGTTACAACACGATCCCCTATCAATCTCCCCTCTTGGTACTCAGCATCTCATGTATTTTATATTACCTGGAAAGATATTATAAAAACTAATTTTTGCCTTTTAAGTTTTGATTTTGAGTACCCATTGTAAAACCAGTGAAAAAATATAAATTATGACAATGTAGCTACCTTCCCTTACTTCTTCTTCCGTGATTATAAACATCTGTATATAAATCCTTTCTGTTTCTCCAATCCCAGATAAACACGTGTGTACATATACATATACACATGCAAATACCTGACTTCATTTAACAAAAAAAATTTGCTACAATTTTATTTTTACTTAACTACTGTTAACATCCATTGAAATAATTACATTTTGTGATACACCCAAATATGAATTTGCTACAATTTATTCAACTGTTCTTCCACTGGTTGACATTGAGACTGTCTCCACTGTCTTAAGTTTTTCTCATTACAAATTATTATCACTCAAGCACACACAGGTAGATGTGAACACAGCATCATGTCTACTATACTGTACTTTTACGACAGTCTCACAAATAGAACTTTCAGAAGAGCAGCATTCATCCTTTCAGCAATTACTGGCAATACATTAATATGTGAGAAACAGTTCTAGAATATCCTTGTAGCTAAAATGTTTCATCAAGCAAATTCTATAAAACTTTTGATACCAAATAGTTTAAGGTTATTTCTAATTTTGTAATATGTTTATAATGACTGATTCAGTAAGGTTGCAATTATCTGTTTGGGCATCTCTCTAAAAACAGTCTATATTGAGGTTGGTTTTAATTTACCTGTTTTTGAAACTTCTGCCCCATTAAGTTCTTTTTGAGCTTCTTCAATTTTGTCTGAGGATAAAACACAAAGAAAATTTTACAAATCAATTAACCAGAAAGAGTACAGTAAAGCAAATATACTATTTATAAAGTGTCGGACACATAATTCTCGAATAAATTTCTGAAAAAAACTGTATGAACATAAAGCAAAGATGTTCTCCCTTAAATTTTTATTTATGTTGATCATTTGTTAGTCACAAAGATTACTCCCAATTAATTAATGATTCTATGATGCAAACAACTATTGTACTTTAAATATTAAACTACAGCTAAAAGGTATTTTGTTACTTAATGAAAGTATCTTAAAATTACACTTTCTTTATATATTAAGTGACCAATAGGGATTTTCTTAGCGATATAATGAATGTCTACTGGCTTAGAAACAGTCTCGTGAGATGATCTGGATGTGCTGTGAGTGTGTCCCCCCAGGGTTCACAAGTTGGAAGCGTGGTCCCTAAGACAACAGTGTTAAGAAGTAGTGAAAACTTTAAAAGGAAGGCATCTTGGGGAGTCCTTGGGTCATTGGGAGACACTGCCCTCAGAAGAGATCAAAGTAGCTCTCGTGGGACTTTGAATCAGTTCTTTAGAAAGGGTTGTAATAAAAGAACAACCCTGGCCACTCCTCAGCATGTCTAGCTTCCTATCTTGTCAGATATCTCTTCCTCTTGGATGTGATCCTACCACAATGGCCCCCACCACGAGGTAGCCAAGAGGGCCCTTCCCAGAGTGAGTAGCATACTTTCAGCCTCCAAAACAATAAGCTAAATGAACTTCTTTTCTTTATAAAACACCCAGCTTTAGGTTATTTCATTATAGTAAAAGAAAAAGGACCAAGAGATGGCCCAAGGCATAAGACAAATATGGAAGAGAGAAGTTTATGGAGAACAGAGGAAATGATGAGCTGAAGAGCTGTGTCATTTCTGTCCCTTGAAAACAGCACTGAGTAGCACAAAGCGCGAGGGCAGAATACTGCATCAAAGATGTAGTATATACAGCTGGCAAGAGAACTACTGTCTCTGCTCACAGCTTTGAGAGACAGGTGTAACCCAGAAGCAACAGCAGAGCCGGGAATAGGGACAGAGACAAGTGTGGCCTAGAGCAGGCTGCTCTTCACTCTGAGGCTCCAGGCACTTGTAAATATGTCCCCATGTTGAACTTTGGCAACAATTTAGTTGAATTTTATAAGGTTATACATATTTGATGATGACGACAGTAACCAATTCCAAATTTAATGTTTGTCTAAGCACTTATCATAATAGAGGTTAAAAAAAATTCCCAGGGTTCTATTTTGCACTGAATTGAATACAGTAGTAATTATATAGCATTGTATATATCCCATGAAAGCACAGTTTGGGTAAATGCTCTCAAAATACTGTTTCTTCACTCATGTAGATAATTATCCTCTGCCTTGTGGCATACACTATCAGCTCCAACAATGTCTCCTATGCCAAACATCACACTACTTGCCAATGAGGACATAACCTCAAATGTGACACTTCACTTTAAATAAGTAGGGGCCATACACCCAACTACGGGCCCTATAAATGCTCGTCTTTCCCCATCTTGCCAGAAAACCAAAAATTCAAACAACCTTCACTTACTGATCAAACTTCCTTAAACTGCATAGTGATCCCAGACAAAGTAAGAGTGGTAGAATAAAGGATGAAAGCTAGCTTGAAATAAGAGACATCATATCTCAGTAAGGGTCAAAAATAACTGAATTTTCATTCTGTCAAATTCATCTCCCACAACAATGTCCTATTTTTGTCCTGATAATGACCAGATCTAGAATATAAATGGAGAGGAGTACAGGCAACTTCTGGAAATGGGACAATTTTTCTGATTTACAAACTACAATTATTTCTCATGAAATTGCGTGTTGATACTTAAAACAGTCCTGGGAAGGGACACATTAAACACATTGGCTGGAGCTGAAGTCCAGGGGTAGGAAACATGCTTAGCATGCACAAGGTTCTGGCATTCCATCACCAGCACCACCCCCAAAATGATTTTTGAGTTTTAACCATAAAGAAATGAAGAAGTGAAACAAATGATAAATGAGTGGACATATGCTTAATCTGATTTAAACATTCCAAAATGTATACATGTATTGAAATCTCACATGTGGTCCCATAATTTTTATGCTTTTATGGAGCAATTAAAATAAAAATAATCAGTGCAAAAGAAATATAGAAACTAGATCCAGCATTCAGCAGTAATTTTATTTCCAAAAATATATATATACACCAAAGCCATGTACGAAATCTACATGAATGTAAGTAACCAAAGAATAAGGGCCACTTAAAAAAATACTCTAAGTACGTTTTAGATATTCAAATTGAAAATAAACAAATCATATAATTTAAATATATTGTCCTTGAGAAACATAAAAAAGTAGTTTTATTACAAAAGCACTATTATTTTTGTGCTGGCAGTACATCCAGACCTATGAATCATAAATAATATAGATGTACATATTATACTCACAGCAATAACGGCCACGCTTTCTAGAGTTTATGCACACATAATCTGACATTATATAATAAAAACACTTTTTTAGTAACAGAATCAATTGGCCCCCAAAGCAACAAAAACTCATGATTTAACAAATACTTGAGAAATGGCTGCTATTTAGTATGCTGAGGCTGGCCATCTTTTGTGTGCACTTTGACATAAATTCTTCCAAAATGACCTCAGTTTATGTTTGCTCACAAAACACTAGTCTTTGCATTTAAATTTTTCAATTAAGTTACCTTTCGTCTGGAAAATCAAGGTATATAAATGTGTGCTACTGACTTAGAACATCTCCTACATTAAGCACAAGCACCTACTCAAATGCTTTTACCCACAGCTCCAGTTCAAAAGGTAAACACACTCTTCCATTAGAGAGCTGTAAGAGCCATTATGAACACCATTTCTTCTGTCAGTTTTGATAGAAAATCCTGTTTTTATTTAACCTATGTTTTAGTACTCTCCTGGTAAAATACAATGTATTTTAAAAACAATCTCCATAATTTCAGCGAATACGGTCATTTACCATACGCTCTTGATTGGTTCATTTAATTTGTTATTATTTAAAGTAGTATGGGGCGGGGAATTTAGCTCAGCAGTTCTGCCGCCTGCCTTGCAAGCCTAAGGTCCCAAGTTCGATCCCCTGTAGAAAAAAAAAATAATAATAATAATAAAATAAAGTAGTATGGCTTGGGTTGTTTTTCTTTTTCCACAATGACCCAGAACAAGAAATATATTTTCACGTTGTACTCCATTGCATAGGTGTATATATAGTCTATGCACATAATTCACAGAGAAACTTACCTACACTCTACTTTGTATACTTTCCTATTAAAAATGAAAAATGTTGTCCCTTGCCAAACTACATGAACTTCAGGACTCTGCTGGATTGCAAACCTCCAGCTCAACACTCAAGAAGTAAAGAGCAATTCTAACACATCTTTCCATTACACCTTTATCATCAGTAGCATAGCCCAGCAATACTGTCTCTCCCTGTTAACTCCTGTTTCGGGGGTGGAGGGAGAATGGGGGGAGGACGCTATCTTAGCTTCTGAGCCATCTTGCAATGCCTCCTCAAGATCACTGTGATATGAAGCAACAACTGCACAAAGAACTACACAGGCTTGATCTGTAACAATTTAAATAATTTCTCCCTCAATGCTCATCCTCGCTCCCATTTCTCAGCTAGACTCTACCCATATATCCCCACTCTCCACTTGGCCTTACAGCACAAATCAATCACATGTTGGAAGTAGAGTCTAATGAACTGTAAAAGGCACCTGCTTTCTGGAAAAGGCGCCATCTGACTGAAAAAATACAGTAAACTACTGACTAAAGCATAACCCCTGCTTCTTCTCATCATACGTCTGCCAGTTTAAGCTCCTTATTCTCACTACTGAATGCTAGAGCTAACTCAATAACACTGAATGCATGACAATGCCACAATGTTAAAGTCAAACCCAGTACACATACTATTCCTTGGTGCTCTCCTACACGGAGACTGTTCACATCTTCACTAAATTCTCCAAGTAAACTTACCTTCCCAAGGAACCAATTCTAACCTACTAGCTCCACCTCTACTCATCTTTAGGGAAGATAATACTAAAACTAAGAGTCTAGAACAGCAATAATTCAAACTGTAAAGCACCACCTGAAGCGATTAAAAAAAAAAATCAGAAACGCGACTCTGTGCTAATGAATCCAAAAAAACACAATGAACTAGGAAAAAATTGATCCAAGAGAAGATTTGACCAGAATAACCAGGACGGATGACACTGAGAAAATTACACAGAACAGAGTAACACTGAGCTCACTTTAAAAGGTCCAAGGCCCAGCCAATTTTCCTCTATGTTCTTTCACACTTTAAAGAATAAAGCATCTTCTGAATTATTCCAGGATGCACAGAAGATGTCCTCAGCCACATTAATGAAGCTGGCCCACAATCTGACCAAAGGGACAGAAAAGCAGCACTACAGATGGCATCTTCTCTGAATACAGACAGTTAACATCTATACTAAGACAATTATCCACAGATTAAAAAATCATGTCCAAGTAGAGTTTACTACAAGAATGCAAAGATATTTCAATATTCAGAAGTTGCAGGCTGAGTATCCCTTATCCTAAATACTTGGAACCAGAGACAGTTTCATGTATTTTCCTATTTTGGAGTATTTGTACATACACTATGAGATACTTTGGGGAGGGGACCCAAGGTTAAACATGAAAATTCACTGATATTTCGCATCAATCCTCAACAGAGCCTGAATACTTCAGCGTGCATATGTTTTGGCTGAGATCTGTCACATGAGGTCAGGTGTGGAACATTCCACCTGTGGTGTTATGTGTGCACTCAAAAAGTGTGACTTTGAATTTTGGGAGTAGAGATGTTCAACCTGTATTACACCTTGTAACATCAACAGAAGGCGGCAGGGGGGAAAAGTAATTTTAATAATGTCCACATGTACTGGATTGGAAAAACACCTCAATATTCAACAGAAAATGATCTTCTTCATTATATTAACCAAGTGGTAGTCTACTAAATACACCAAAACAACAAAATGGACCATTTCTGCTCTGCCAACAACTCCTTTAAGGAGGCTGCCCCAACCCACTCCCTCCTGCTCTGGCACCGTGCACTCTCCTCACCCCCAGTGCTCTCCTGCACTCCGAGGGCGTCCTGTCCACTTGCTTTCTGCAGCAAAGGCCCAGATGCCTACTTCACCAGACCCTCAACTCACACTGTCTAATGGATGAATTGCTCCTGCAGAGCTCACTACTATGGTAACAATGACATGGCGAAAATTTTACACGTAAGATAGAGAACTGGTTAAATAAACACTTAAATACTTCCAAAAATGCAATACTAGTCACTAACAGTTTTTTTAAAATACTGATGGAAAAATACTCAAAGTGCATTATGTTAAAAAAAAAAAAAAAAAGGCCTACGGCCGGGGATTTAGCTCAGTGGTTTCTCCGCCTGCTGCACAAGTGCAAGGACTCAAGTTTGATCCCCAGTACCAAAAAAACAACAAAAAAGGCCTAATTCCAAACATGTCGTGCCACACACAAATGAATGTTTACTACATAAGGAGACACACACACACTACACACCCATAGATACCTGAAGAAAAAGACCAAAATGCAAAAGGACATCTCAGGGCAGTACACTAATAGATAATTTTCATTTTACCATTTGTATTTTAATTACTAAATTACTTGTAAGGGAAAAACTATCTTAATATAAAAATTACCTAAATTCAATAGAAATAAGCCCTAATAATGTGCTAAGTTATCTTTTTTTTTTTTTTTTTTCTTTGGGTACCGGGGATCGAACTCTGGTCCTTGCGCTTGCGCAGCAGGCGGCGAAACCACTGAGCTAAATCACCGGCCCTAAATTATCTTTTTAAAAAATGCTGGCACCTGGGTAAAGGTAGTCTCAGCTACTTAGAGGCTGAGACAAGAAGATCAGAAGTTTGAGGTCAGCCTGGGCAACTTAGCAAGATCCTAACTCAAAATAAAAAATATAAAGGGGTGAAGATGTAGCTCAGAGCCAGACACTTGCCTAGCATGCTCAAGGCCCTGGGTTCAATCTCCAGCACCACAACAAATAGATAAAATGTTGGCTCCTCATCTGAAATTCCAAATTTCCAGGTCATATGAAAACATATGGGATAATTTCCAAAACATGAGAACACTACAGATTAAGCATTCTTAAGAATCCAAAATGCTCCCAATTCTGAAACTTTGGATTTCAGATTTTTTCAGCATTTTGAATTTCAGATTTTCAGATTAGAAATGGTTAACCTGCAAAGCTGATGTAAATATTTCGAGAACTCCAAAATCTGAATCGCTTCTGGTCCCAACCATTTCAGATAAAGCACAGTGAACCTGTAACACACAGTTGATGGAACATGTTCACCAGCTCCTGTGTGCCAGCCCCAAGGTACCTGGAGGTCAGGGCTCCTGTGTGCAGGACCTTGACGTCAACGGGACGTGAAGAAGTCCCGACCGGTGGCAAGTGTGTGACTACATCCACAAGGTGAAGGGCACCCAGGTCAGGAACACTAAGAAGTTGCAAATGCAAAGAGGTCAGAAACAGGTTGGCTAGGAACTCAAATCACTTTACATACATACATCTAGAGAGACTCAGTCTCAAGGTCCACATTTTGGGAGCCACTTTCTTACATACTGGAAGTTAAATCCATACCACAGTGTTCGTGGAAGCAAAGAGAACTTTTCCATGAGTACCCAGATCTTTGAAAACCATCTCTATCCACTGACAGAGCAGTTAATCTTTTGGAAACACAAACGTTATTTATTACAGTGCTTTTTATGGCAGAAAAATGCTAAATAATTAATAGCACCTGGGGTATCATCAGTGCTCACTAAATATTTATTGACTAAATATTTAAGAAATGGTTAAATAGATTATGATACCTCCATATGATGGAATATTGCATAGCCATTATACTGTAGGCTTTAGAAGACCTACTGAGTAAGACACTCTAAGAACTGTGCTGTAGCTTGTGTAGTTTTAAAAGGTTTGACAAGTGTTTTGATGGGTCACCTAGTCTCTGGCTAAGAATCACTGGTGGGGTGGGAGGTAGCCCCAAGTTTCACGGAACATGTAGAAGAAACCTGAGAAAGCAAAAAAGAAATGGCAATATGCAATTAGGAGAGTGGCAGCAAAATTATGGTACGTGTGTTACTATGTTTTTCTTTTAAACAAAAGATGTTAATGTAGAGTTGGTTTTTCTAAACTAAAACCTCAGTATTCAGGTTCACTGCAGCATTGGCACCTTGTGATAAATAAGTGGGTTTTGGGTTGCAGTTTGCTACTTGGTCTCTAAAAGGTTCACCACTCCTGAATCAGGAGAAGCAGAAAGAATTCTGTCCATAGAAGTCAACAGAAAGTGCTTTAGTATCCGATCAGTAGATGGTGAAAATAATTATGGCCAAAGAGCTTCCAATGAACTGAAGCGTCCACTGGGGGTGCTGCCCAAAGCATGTGGGGGATGTGGACGCTGGAGGGCAGGGGCCCAGGAAGTGCGGAGAGCTGAGGGAGGATGGGAGAGAGCACCGTAGCAGAGCTGTCTCTCACAGCCCTGAGTCAAGAGAGTGCAGTGGGGGCCTGACAGACCAGCAGGGTCACGGGAAGACTGCTCAGTTTGTTCTGTTCTTCCAAGATGTTCAGAGGCCCAAGGGGAGGAGGCAAGAAGAGTGAAGATACAGAAAAGAATGAGAGATATGGAGGGCAAGGTGGTGGAGAAAGTAGAAGACTGCAGCAAGAGTCTGGCCACAGGTGGTTTTAAACAAGGAAAGACCCCAGGCTGTTCTCTGAGGCCAGCAGGAGGCAGAAGTGGCAGATGGATGCAGATATTCCTCATTTAACTATCTACCTGTTCAATGTCAAATTGGGACAAACACAGAGGAGCACTGTTTGGACTTGCAACCCATCTTTTTTGGTTTTTTGTTCGCACAGTTTCATGCATCTTGTTTATTGAGCCCAAGGTCATTTTTGGTTTTTTAGGGGGTATAGTACACCTTGTTTATTCCGTACTGTAATTTTTGCTGATTATACTGTACAATATTGTAGTTTCATGTTCTGTCATACATTACAGCACTATAGGTAAGAGTTATGCACATAAAAGTAAAGTCATCAAGCTGGAGCTTCCTTTGACCATTTCTTTGTTCTGAATATTATAATGTATCTACCATATGCAATTCTTCACTTAAGGGCCAACCCATTTAATAACGTAGTCACAGGAATGGACTTTGCTTGCCAAATGAGGAGCATCTGTATGTTAAAGAAAAAGTCTGCTGTTGAGAAAAACGACTCCAAGGATGCTCACACCCTGCTGCCTCCACCATATTAAGAAGAGATACAGATGTCTACAAAGGAAAGGGAGTTTAGTGTCTGTGCGAGAGCCTTAGAGACTGAAAAGAAGGTAAAGTCACTGATGGGAATGGAAGAGCTGGCCAATTTAAAAAATAAATATAAAAGCATTGTTGATCAGCACCTAGAGATCTGTGAACAAAGAAAACCATGAATTTTTGATGGCTCTCATCTGCAGTGATAATCATTTATTCCAACAAAGCCTGGCAACCTAGATGTGGTGGTGGAGAAAAGATTCCAGACTTACATTTTTCCAGGAGAAAGGACAAGGAATTCAGTGAGATCACGGTGCTAGAGATGTGACTGAGCCAATACACAGGGTGGGTGGCAGCTAGGGAGGGTGTGAAAGGACAGGTGGGGCCCTGGAGAAAATGAGCCAGCGAGTGAGAGGGGTGCTCACAGCCCGAGGGTCCCGGGGATTAGAGGGCAGTCACTTTCCAGCAAAGGGCTCAGAAAACGTGGCGTTCAAACAAGTTAAATACTAGCAGGACTCTGCCACAGAGATAAACCTTTGTCATTTGTGGGAAAATAGGTGCATGCACCTTGAGACCATCATGTGAAGTGAAATAAACCAGACACACAAGCTTCAACATTGTGTGGGTTCTCGTACATGAGAAACTCAAAAGTATAAATAAACAGCAAAATAAAGCACAGATAACAGGAAGTAGAGAGACAGATCTTTCTTAAAGGGAAAGGAGAAGAAGAGATGGGGGAGGGAAAGAAGAAAAAGGAAATTAAGATGTTTGCATACCTGCACCAACTTGCCACAAAGAATATAAACATCATGGACTACAAACATGCACTAAGAGAAAATAAATACATCAAAAGAAAAAAATTCAAGTGGCTACGGGTCAAGCAGTGTACAGAAGAAGATTAACTGGACATGGATGATGCCTAGCCTATTATTTTAATGGAAAAGCAAAGATGAAGAGGAACAAAACATACTGGACTCCAACTTAAAACATGAAATGACTAATCTTGCCGTGTTTTTATGCCTGCTTTTTGAAAACATGTTCATCTATCCTTTTCACAAAGCATGTTTCCATCATGATAATGAGGAAAAACCTGCAGTTTTTCCAGGAGATAAGTAGATATAAGCCTCATTATCCCTTTGAAATTATGGATCAACTAAATACAATGTTGCTCCTTTACAAAGACCATCTTGGTAACAAGGGCTGGGGATTTAGCTCAGTGGTTCCGATGCCTGCCTCTCAAGCGCGAGGTCCCGAGTGTGATCCCCAGTATCAAAAAAAAGAAAAAAAGCTTATTGGGAAAATACTGAGATAGATAGATATATATATGAATGTACTATAATGAACCATCAAAAAAGGCTTTTAAATTATTTTTGTCTCGGTATAACATCTTGTTATAACATAAATACATACACCGTATATATGAGGGGTCACCTGACAGCCTTGATCAGCAGAGCTGAGACCTACAGAGACCACTGTGCTTACGCACTCTTTCACTGGTGGGAATATGTGTTAATGACACCTTTCTAACCCTGCAGGATGAAATAAAGGCTGTTAGCTTTTATGATTGAGCATACACTTCCTAGGCAGTGAAGAGCAAAGCCACTTCCCAAAGACTCATTCCTCAAAGCACTATTGTTTCACAGCCCACAAAAGCCTAGATGAGGAGCTAAGCTCAAAGTCAAAAACTTTCCAGCTGGGTGTGGTGGTACACACTTGTAATCCCAGCACTCTGGGAGGCCAAGCATGAAGATCATGAATTCAAGTCCCACCTGGGCAACTTAGTAAGTTAATGAGACTTTGTCTCAAGATAAAAAATAAAGGACTGGGATGTAGGCCAGTACAAAGGTCCTGGGTTCAATCCTTAGTATCACATCTCTCACCTTCTTTACTTGGCAGTTTTTTATAAAACTGATCCTTTTACTGCTGCTATTCCAGCTCCTGTGTAATAACCCTTTCTACACTACCTGTAACACTAGAACCCAAACTTTCTGCTTATTTGAGTCACTTAATACTAGAGTACAGTAGTGTAAAAGACTTGGTAGTGAGGCTGCACACCATACCAATTCAATCAGCATTTTAAAGTTCCCCAGGTGATTATAACATGAAGCCAACCTTGAGAAGCAAAGTTCACCAAATTTCAGATTTTATCAAGTAAAAATTCAAAATTTTATAAAATGCAAGTAAAAGGTTTATCAGCTAGCTCTTTGGAGCCACATTTTTATCAGGTGGCAGGGACAGCAGCAGCAGCATCTGTCTACCTTATCACAGCAGCTACTGGGTCAGTGGATGCTACTACGGGAGATAAGGGAGGAAAGCTCAATGTGCATTTCACAGCTAAGGAGATCTGATTAAATTACACTTCTAAAGTCCAAAGCCAAAGCATACATTCTCAATAAGTACTATACCAAAACATAGGTCCAAGAGTTAATAGTACTAATGTACTAAATTAGTACTAAACTAGAAAGTTATTTTCCAGCTGAAATTTCAATGTCTGAAAAACACAAAAAATTATTTAAACATAATTAACTATTCTGTAAAGATGCTAAAACTGAAATGTTTTCCAATATGTGGTCCTAATGCAGTCTTCCACTGCCCACTGTGGGTTAAACATAATCATTAATGTGTGTCAACACTGGTTTCTGATGATTCCTGATGCAGTGAGAATGGATGGAGGCAGCCATGGTAACCATGATGGGATGGAAAGGAAGAAGAAACACAGAAGTGCTAACCTCCCAGGCCCACGGAACTTCAGTTACAGCTCAGTAATAGATTGCTACATGTACATACCCACAGACGTATGACCTGTGAAGACATGTGCATGTAAGTGGGCGCACACGCACGCGCGTGCACGTGCGCGCGCACACACACACAGACTTACGAGTGCAGATCTACAGGTGGTTGGGAGATACTCAAGAAGTATGGATTTCAAAAACAAAAAGAATTCTCTGCTTGTTGCTCAGCCTTCTCCGCTGGCTGTCTGTCCCACCCCTTGCCAGCAGATAATACATTCATTTTTTTCCCTATAAATTTTTTTAAAGGTTCTCTTATTAACAACAAAAAAACCACTTAATACAAGGTTTATTACTGAAGGCAAAAATAAAGAAACAGCCTTGAAGGCTGTCTGACCATGCCCCTGCTCCTCTGATGATAGACTTGCCCCTCCCCAGAGCCCCTGGCCAGCCACTCCTCTCCATGATGAGAGCAGGACGTGCTCATAGCATACCAGGAACCACGGTAACTCTACTAGGGGCTGGGGTCAATCATACTTGCAGATTTGAGACTGGTTCTGGTGGAGCAAGACACAGTCTAAGACGAGGCTGGTTTCCTGGTCCTGGGAGCAGAGTGGGGAGGGGATCTGAGCAATAGAAACAGACAATGGAGGTAGGAAGCACCAAGTCTGGTAATGTAGATCCAATAAAAAGGAAATACATCACTCTAGTGATTCTTCCATGTCCTTTTAAACTTTAAATGTAATTCAGTAACTGTTTTCCAGTCAAGTCAATGCTTGACATAGTTCTTTCGGATCCCTCTCTAGGGGCAACAAGACAAATGGCATCGCCTGTCAGGTACTAAACCTACATCTAATATTTACAACCATCACCCCATTACTTTGACAAATGTGTGCCTCTTCCTCATCCTCTAACCTAAACAATGTTCTGGTCTTGTGTAATCTTTTGCAGAAACAGTGGTGCTCTGTGGGGGAATACAACAGCAACAAGGCATGACCTGAGATCACCACATTCTTTTAACATTTCCTATGTGTGTGCTCATGCATGTCCAGGTTTGTATATTATACACATGGCACATATCTCTGAAATATATCCGCCATCCCATTCTATGTCACACACACACATGAACTGTATTTTTTTTTTTTTACATGGTGGGGGGTAGTCTTGCTATGTTGCTCAGGCTGGACTCAAACTTGCTGGCTCAAGCAATCCTGTTGTCTCAGACTTCCAGGTAGCTGGGACTGCAGATGCATGCTTCTACCTCCAGTGCTGTCTTCACCGCTATCTTGACATAACAGCTCATAGAAGACAGTGATAATATGGACTCCTTAACACCTTTAGGTGGTTCTAAAATTTGCATTGTATGAAATTCTCAATCTAAATCTTCCTAAGCCAAGCATTAAAAAAAATTCATATGCTTTGAAAAGTCATTACAATTAAAATGAGGAACAGTTTTAATTTAATTTTCAACAGAAGAACCTGACAATTCCAACCCTCTGAAGGACTCCGAAGCAAAACAACAGTATAGACATGAACTAAGCAAACCCAAACTGGCTTTCTGGTCGTTTATTAGTTGTCACTTACTCCGAGGTTAAGTGCATCACAGAGACCAGGCTAGGCAAAACTCAGGGAAAGCATAATAAAATACAAATGGACTTAAGATTCAAAGCACTTTTCAGTTGTGATACTGCAGAGAACATGAGGGACAGCCATGATGTAATTATTTTGGATAACTAGTAAGGTTCCTATTTCCTACACCCCTTTAGATACATATTTAAATATACCAGCAAAACAGCATCAACACATATGCACTCCTCTTCAACTGATGGGAGATAGCACAAGTAAACTGCCTGAACTCATCGTAAGAACCTTCTTTCTTAGAAGCTACGGGGTAGAGCCCAGGGAGAGAATGATTGCCTAGCATGTGTGAGGCCCTGGTTTCAACCCCCAGTGCTGTTAAAAAAAAAAAAAAAAAAAAGGAAGAAAAGGAATAAAAGACAGATTTTCAAAGGATATAGTGCTGCCAAAAAAGGAAGAAAAAGAATGACTAAAAAAGAAAAACACTGCCTTTTAGAAGGATCCCTGTGGTACATAGTACGCATCAACGGCAGGTAAAAACTAAAAGCTGACTAGGAGCCAGATCTGTTCTTAAGACTTGATATGCACCTACCTATTGGATTTTCACAAGACACTTACCTGGGTGGAAGGGACCACCCTTGGTCTCCACCTTCCAGAGAACTTACTCTCAGTATGGCACAAAGAAACAAACCTCCCATGGCTCATCAGGCAGAAGGGCTAGGTCTGAACCCAGGCAGGGTGCCTCCAGATACGAACCTGTTGATACTGTGCTATATGAATCTCTGAATTCTTCATGCACATCAGGGCATGCTGGCTGACCTGGTAATTCCTTACTTTTCATGTGTGAGCTTTAATATCACATGCTCTTGAAGCCAGATCTGCCACTAACCAGGACCACTATAGTGTACATACAACAATAGCACCACACCTCCTCTTGCAATAAATACATGTAAAGCATGTGTAGTAAGTACATGTAGAGTACGTGTACTCTTGTTTCACATCTATGTCACTAAAATCATGAACTCCATGACCAGGATCATAGTCGTTCCTTTACCTCCAGCACATTTAACCACATCTCATTAGCTTTTTTCATGACCAAGCATGAATTCCAACTCTCAGAAATGACTATTAAAAATTGTAGAAAAGCATTAATTCCTTGCCTTCCTATACAGCACAAAGAACTTCATTCCATACAATCCTGTACCTATTTTTATCCCACGTGTCCATTATGGCTTGTGGCCTAATCCTTACATTCTCCATTTGCGTGAATCTCTGTCTCTGAGACAGGAGAACCAAACAGCGCGACACCTGCACAGCCTAGGAACGCAGCAAAGGTCACAGAGGCAATAAACAGACTCCAAGTGTCTTGACTGCTCTGCAAAGATGTCAGGTGAGAAAAGCATATTGCAAATTTCATTTTCCAGGGAAGAATAAAGCAGCCAATAATGAATCTAACTGATGAACAGAAGTGGTGCGGGTGTGCATGCATGTGGGGGGTGTCAGGAGATACATAATAAACAAGAACTCCAGGAAGCCGTGAGGACAGGCAGCCTCTCTCCTTTCTCTCCTCATCTGCCCTTGAGCTAGACCTGCACACCGAAGGCCTCAGTTCTGGCTTAACCATGAAGTTCCACTTTGCCTTGTTGGAAATCACAGACATGTTCAGATACACGTATGTAATTTCACCAACATAATTTTGTAGAAAGCAAAAGTTTTTAGCACCACTGCTAAAGTAACCAGTATTAAAAACAACTTGTAATCCTAGCATTTAAGCTGCAACTACAACTCGTGGTGATTTTTCTTGCTCTTGTTAACAAAAGACCATTAAATTCTGCTTATGATGGCTTTACTGAACCAGCCTCAGAAAACAGCCTGACAAAGCTTTTTGCTCAGAAAAGGAGAAGGTCCATCCACCATCCCCAATGGCCTTGTCACAGGCAGAGTCTGGAATATTCTGGTACTACCATTTGCAAAATTTATGACAGATACATTGCTCCCAGAGGAGGGATGCACTAATTCAAGAAGTCTGTAAACTTCAAAACTGTGACTCAAAACCAAAATACAGTAACTATTTGATGGCCAACATATTACTTACTGAACACGTGGATGCCTTGGAGGAGAAAGCTCTAGGGCCAAGGGCAGAAGCCTGACTAAGAGCAAGCAGGGAGCAGAGTGGTATGCAACACAGCTCTGGACCAAAGCTTAAGCTCTCTCATTTCCCAGGATCACACTCAATCTGTACGGCAAAACAAATCATGGAACCTCTAAGTATGGCAGGCTGAGAACAAAGACCCGAAGTTGCAATACCTCCATGCCTAAGGTTGCTGAAAAGAACAGGTGAATGCCACACATTGCCACACCAACCCACGGCAGGTTTCACATGGGTTGGTCAGTCATTCCACAGACTGCTCAGGGTCCACACTGCAAAACCTTCATGTGCTTTACTCCTTGTTGGGAAGGTAGTGCTCTTACAAACCCCACGTTTTCTGATTCACCTCTAAAATCCTTTTCAAGCTATATGCCCTGGCCTCTCTGGAGCACACCTACCTCTGACCTGGAGCCCCGCCTCAGTTGAGCCACTGGCTTTTGTGTCTGCTCCACAGAAGCTGACCCCTTCCCTGTGTCATCCTCATCTATGCACTTTCATCTTGGTCTTCTCCATCCATGTCCTCAGAACGATCTATAATCATGCTGTTTGCTTGTTTACTGCCTATATAATTCTTCTAGTGCTTGGTAGCTAGGAGTGATTTTGCCCCTCCCCAGCCCAGGGCATTTGGCAATGTTGGGGGACATTTCTGGTTGTTACAACTAAGACAGAAGAGTTGTAACTGGTATCCAGCATATGGAGGTCAGGGATTTTGCCCCGAGTCCTTGAACACACAGGCAGCTTCCACAACAAAGTATCTGACCCAAATGGTCAACAAGCTGAAGAAACCTGCTGTAAATCCACAATTATTTGAATAACTGAAAAAGGATTCAATATTACTTTAAAAGAAACCTGGCATTCACCCCAGGATACCTGAATAGAAAGCTTTTCTCACTATGCCAACCTGCACTGTCCTTCAAGTATGCAGGAAATAGTAAGGTGTGGTGGTTAAGAATTTGGTTTCTAATCTTCCTCTACACCTTCCTACCTCTATAATACTGGAGATTACCCTCTAACCCTAGAAGCTTCATGGGTAAGAAAACAGCACCTACCTTACAAAGTCACACAGAGAACACAAGAAGTGTGTTTAGAACAGTACTTAGCACGTAAATGGCACCTGTGATATGTTACCTATTATGACCCAACAAATACTCAAATATTTTATGCCTCCTGGCTCTTTTGATTTGTATAGGTAATTGAGAAAACTAATTTTGATCTTCTTGTTGAATATATGTATCATGGACTCAATTTAAAAATTGAGAAAAATGAAAATGTCAACTTCCTCGGTAACTGTATCTGATAACTTTAACTGTTCATACCCTTAAATAACTTATTTAAAAAGGACATAATTTTATTCTTTATAATGTCCCAAATAAAAAAAAATGGAGTTGTTTAAAACCAAGTAAGGTTATCATCTAATAGTTGTATATACATAATATATAGTATATATCTACATATAGTATATATACACACATACATAGTATGTATATTCTCCAATATTTACTGAACAATTTCCAAAATATTTTAACTTGAAATAATATTTCCTAGGTAATTCCTATAATAATTTTTTACATTCTACAAATATTTTCAGTAGAACTATGAATCACTGTTGCCCAGATTTTACATAATACTCTTATTTAAAAAAAAAAGACAAAAAGACTTGGCTTGGCAAGTTTTCATGAATTAAATTAAGCAACTAGTTATCATTCTTAAAATAAGTTAAATACATACTACGTAGACAATACTACAATGTAATCTTTCATCTGTATCATTTCTGACTCTTACTCTAAAAAGTGGTATTAAGATTCTGGTTTCAGATTTCTTCAGAAAACTGAGAAGTCAAATAAATTTCTTTATATTTGGCAAATTTAATACATGATATGCTTCTGCAGGAGACTTATTTTTATTTAGAAATATTTCCTTAAATAGCAGTTTGGAATTTATGTGAAAGTTACCAATCACTTTTTGTTTCTAAACAAAGGTATTATCCACAATGATATCCATACGGAAACAAAAATGTAAAAAACTGATCATACTCAATTTACCATTTATGTCCACCAAGGAAAAAAAAACATAAAATGACCATACTATAATCTTAACAATTTCCTGATGTAAAAGTATTTCCAATAAAATATACCAATATCAATGACCAAAATCCTTAAAATTCATCTAAGTTGTGCAAGTGTATTTATCCACAAAATACCCAACTGATTTTCTTCTACATGTGATGCAGAAAAAAATTTACCACTTTCACTGTTTAAATTCCTTGTATTGGGTGCACACAGAGCTCTACAACATTCAAGTATTGAGTATTTTGGTTAGCAACACATTCGTTTCTGGCTATAGTTTCACCTACCATTTCAGATTTTCTGAGTGCATTATTCCCACAATTTATCTGACTCTTCACGGATGTCATTTATCTAGCCGTCAACATGCCACTGACGTGCGGTTTCCCACTGTGCCCGGGGTGTACATATGCTTTAACTGTTTACACTCTCATCACACCCATGGAGTGCAGCAAATCACACCAAGGTAGGGACACGGATGACACTACAATCCTCTCACTTCCCAGAGAACCCACAGGCACCTGCACAGACACACCCGTCACACCAGGCACGTGCACAGTCATGTTACCAGCCGCGGCAGGTCAGCCAGCCCGTTCTCTGGTTACCGTGCGTGGCGGCGCACCTGAGCTCCCTGCCCTCACGTCACACTCACATTCTGGAGCGGCTCTGGGGCTGACTGGCTCTCAGGCTTGGTCCTGGGAGGCCTCCCCCACTACCTCTCCATGGCAACCGCAGCCACAGAGCAGCCAGTCCACCTCTTACGCAAATGAAAGGAGGCCACAAATGTCAGCAGTCACTACTGCCCCCCCCCCCGCCCCGCAGTAATTTCCTTCTTAAAGAAACAGTAGTATTTCTTATCTGCATTTGAGAATACCTTCCCAACCAACCGTTTAATAGCTAGGAAAGCACCTTAGGAAAATCAGAGTTAAAAATCCATCCGTATGACCACTTACATAACCTGACTGAGGATCCAAAGATGATTATGATTTGCTGAGTTTCATTTACCAACCTAGTATCTCTGCAAGCATGCTTTGTATCTGGGCCTCCTAGTGAAGAGTCCTTTAAAACATTAGCTATTCCCTAATTGGCAAGAGAAGGAAGGAGGAGGGGAAGACCATCTATTATCATGAAACAATCAGTACAACAACTAATATGCTTTGTTTTTTGCAGCTCCTCCTTTACTTAAAAAGTCAGTTATTATTCTTAAATTCTTTTCTTTTTGAACCAGTCAATTTCTATTAATCTTATAGGAAGCAAAAAATAAATCATCCTTCAAATGTTATAAGCTTTAACTTGCATTTTGTTTTAAATTTCATTTTCTAGATAGATAAAGAAACAAATACAATGGCACATTTACACACAATACAGCTACCTACATAGACTGGAGAACTGATATAACCCCAGCTATGAAATCATGACAATAATAACTGATAGATATATAATTATCACATTTTAAAATATATGCTTTAAACCATAGGATGCACTAAATATCTAGTTCTCTTAAGTTGTTATCCTGTATGTGATTGTCATGTCAGAACTCCAATGACACAGCATCAGGGCACGCTCCTTTCAATGGCCTTAATGTCCTCCAAAGGATATATTTTCCCAAGGGAAAATGTAGTGGAATGCAGAACCATTATGTTTACTTGAAAAACAATATAAGAGAATAATCAGTAAATTAAAATAATATATATACACACACATATGTACCCCGATTGTATACACAAATTTTATTGTCCCATAAAAAGAGCAGTTTAAAACTTTCATTTAATCATTCAGCAATCATTTACTAAGTACCCACCACTGCTCGAGCCCTAAACCTTAGGGACAGGCAGACATGAGGTATGTTCACAAAGGGCCACTTGGGCAGTCAAGCCCCTGGCGGGGAAGCTGGGGAGGCCTGCAGGGGACTCTCAGGTGAGGACTCTCAGGTGAGGTGAGGCTTCTGTGCAGAGCAGGAAAAGAGTAAGGAGATTCGGGCAAAGCATGATCACTGGAAAAGCACAGTATGTGACTGAGGAAAACCAGAGGTCTGTATCCAGCATTTCGGAAGTTCAGGTATAAAACAGGGAGCAACAGAAGGGACGTGGGGGTGATGCTGGCAACAAAAGGAATGTAGTGCCATGAAGGGGGTCTAAGCCTTTATCCTGAGCTCGAAGGCTGAGACTACAGGATGTTAGATAATGTAACAACATAACCAGATTAAAAAGTACTCAAATTATTAACTTCTTTCACTTCTATATGTTCAGTGAGAATCCCTGTCCAATTTCACCCTCACCAAAAAAAAAATACAATTTATGAAAATAGGAATGTCTGTGTAACTCAAATTAAACAGCTGTTAGCACAGACTGAGCTACATGCATACCTACATACACACCGGGTAATTTTTTCCTTTTCAAAGCTTAACAAGCCAACCCATTGTGACTTGTGGCGAGACACTAGGAATCCAGTGCCACAGCAGCGGCACCATCACAGAGCTGGATGTCCCTGGGCTGCCTTCCCACCTGCGGCTGCAACCTGCGAAACATGGAAAAGTCACCTCCATTCCAAACTCACTGTCCCAAAGTACTGTATTTGCTCAGATTCTCTGTCTTCCAGGCTGGACTATAAGGGCAAGAGCTGTATAGTATTCATTTTTATTTTCCTAACATCCAGCACCATATTTACTCTGTCAGTAATGCCAAAACATATTTTTGAACAAATGTTTGTCAGGTTCCTTTCAGCTATAAGATCAGTAATTCTAGTATTTCAGTTATGAGCAAATTTCTAGAGAGCCAGGCAACTTGGGATCAGACCTGAAATGTAGCTGACATCAACTGCTTTCTTTAATATTTTCACTCTATTTTGCTAAATATAGGACTGGTTGGATGCAATTTTCAAAAAACTAAACTTCACAGAATTACCATTATGTCCTTTATAAATGCAGTAGAGGTGAAGGTTCACACTCATTTTCCAAATTACTGGTAAAAATGACACTGGCCTGTGATCTCAAATCAAACCTCCTACATTTGGCAGCACTTTGGCTTTAAAAGGATCTCCTTTCTAGAATCACATACTATGTCTGGACTCTGTAGAATGGAGAAAGGAAGATATGCAGACCTCCAAAAGCCACAGAAGTACCTTGTAAAACAGACACCAGAGCTACTAGACGAATCTGATTGCCTAGATTCCATCCTTGCCACACACACTAAAGAGACACAAAGGGGCGGGGGATTTAGCTCAGTGGTTCTGCCGCCTGCCTCGCAAGCACAAGGTCCCGAGTTCAATCCCTGGTACCAAGAAAATAAAAAATAAAAGAGACAATGATTCAACATACTGGCTTCATGGATTTATGAACCCTAAACCTAGTATACGTCACATTTTATAATTACTATATCGTAATTACTGACTGTTAGGAAAGATCCTGCGGAAACACCAGAAATTCCCTCCCATTTTACCAAGAATTATGAAATTTTCTACCTACATCCTAAACTATTTAGAAACATTTGAAATGTCAAATACTCAAGGGAGAAGCCATTGTAACCAATCCTGAATGTACTAGAAAATACCACTAACTACAATGTCCCTAAGCAACAAAGACAATAGATACGCAATCGATAGTGAAACGCAGTAATTAGTTACCTCATGCGACTGTATCAGTGATCACCTGTGGTAACAGAAAACAGCAGAATAACTGAGATAATGTTTTTAAGTATCCTTTATTCTAAGATTGTGGGACATGAGATGAACATCAAGATCACCATCTAGACCACAGGCTCATACAAAATTACCAGGAAGACAGCAAGGCTGAGGGTGAGGACTGTCCAATAAGTATGCAGAGGTCAAACTGCCCACCATTCAAGTATGAGGATTTCTCTTTAACAAAGCAGTCTGTAGCTGCCCAGGTGACAGTAGACTGTTAGTATCTGTTGATTTAGGAAACATATTAATAATAAAAATATATGAAGGTATTATTTTTAAACATGTATTTCATTACCACAAAAACATCTACATTCAATGGTCTATTTAAAATATGGCAGCAATATAAAATGGTTAAATATCATCACCAAGCCTCATCCATCTCAAGAAAGGATAGACTGATATAAAAAAAAATACATATATGCATATACATATATATATTTCTACAATTCACTACACAGACATAGCAAAGGAAAACAGTGATAAAAATTTCCAATCCATTCTCAGTAAATTTTAACTCAGCATATTATGATTAGAAGTTCCAAAACTATATAAAGATACCCACAAAAAGTTAACTACAATTACTATATTTAACCATGAACTAAGAAACACTGCAATTAAAGTAATACTATAGGTTGAACATCCTCATCCAGAAATCCAAAACCTTAAGTTTCTCAGTGCCAACATGCTACAAGTAGAAAATTCCACACCATTTAATTTGGTTTCATGCACAAAATTATTTTAAAATTGTACAAAACTATCTTCAGGTTATGTGTAAAAGCTGTATATGACACATAAATTTCACACTGAGATTTGAGTCCCATTGCCAAGATATCTCATTATGTGTATGCAAATATTCCAGAATCAGAAAAAAATCTGAAATCCAAAATATTTCTGGTCCCAAGCATTTTGCATAGGAGATACACAACCCATTTAATAATTCATTAGAGGTCCTAAACAATATAATTTATAGTTTAAAAAATTCTCAAAAGTTATAACAATTGTAAAAAACAATAAAATTATTTCATTTACAGCTGGTACAACAATCTCATTAGAGAAATCTAAGAAAATCAACTGAATTGATAAGAATTCAGTAAGGTGGCCATATACAAAATCAACTTACAAAAATCAAGAGGTTTAACAACATACTTTTAAATACACTTTAAAAGAAAAAAAGTATATTAGAAAGAAAAAGTGTAGCAATAAGTTCACAACTGCAAATTTAAGAGAAGGAAACAATGCCACCTGCCTCACAAGCACAAGGTCCCAAGTTCGATCCCCAGTACCAAAAAAAAAGAGAAGGAAACAAGTATAATAATCTTTTCACTCATGTGGGTGTGTTACTGGAGACTGAACCCAGGACTTTCAGACTCAGCTCACCCCTTTTTCATTTTGCGACAAGGTCTCACTAAGTTATCCAAGCAAGACTCAAATTTGTGCCCAGCTTTACTTTTCTTTATGAACCTCACACACTCAATTTAAGGCTATGACAATAAAGCAAAGTAAAGACCTTTTCTTCCTAGCCAGGTGTGTGACACACCTCTGTGATCCCAGCACTCTGGCAAGCTGAGGCAGGAGGGGCACAAGCTCAAGCCCAACCTGGGCAACTTAGTGTGATCCTGTGTCAAAAGAAAAGAAAGAAGGAAAAAGGACCAGGGATGTAGCTCAGTGCAATTAATCTCAGGTTGAGGGAGAAAAAAAAAAGACCTCTTTCATCTTCAAATCTTCGCACATTGCCCAGGTTACTTTATTAATCCTATTTCACTTCCAAATAAAACCTGAAGACATTTAAACTTATTTTCTGCTCTGGATTCTTTACTTACTGTTCTACATTAACTTATCCCTTTTTGTCTCACCATTTATTCTAATCTGGACACCTAGACAACTCCTCCCCATCTTCTTAATCTATGATTTCTGCTAAATTGTTGAGCAATTAAACATATAATAAAAGGAGCAAATAGAAACTCATCTTGTCTACAGTTCACCACAATGATGAGCAACCTCCTTCTGCATCCAACCTCCCTCACCTCATAAACAGAATTGGCTTTACTTGTCTGAGGTTTTATAGACCAATCACATTAACCTACATTGCTCTGCTTATTTTGTATAACTTGCTTGGAGAACAGAAAATGTCTTTTTTGGGCCAGGGATTTAGCTCAATGGTGCCACTGCCTGCCTCCCAAGCACAAAGTCCTGAGTTCCATCCCTGGTACCAAAAAAAAAAGTCTTTTTTAATCATGGCAATAAAATTACCTGCTTTGAACCCAGGATGCTGGCAGAAATACCTCAATTTATACTCTGGAATTTGCTGGCTTAAAAAAATTCCAGTCCCTCAGATAAAGCAATCAGATTTTCTATTTTAAATACACACAAGAGGTAACAATATTAAAGAGATTTATTTGAACTACAGAATTTCTCTTTCTTTCCAGTTTAGATTCCTCAAGCATGCTGTGTTAATCAGCTTTCCTGTCACTGGGGCAAAATGCCTGACCTCCCAACCTAAAGGAGGAGGGGTTTATTTGGCTCACAGTTCCTGAGGCTTCAGTTCACGGTCAGCTGGCCCAAGGCAGGAACATCATGGCCCCAGGGCCTGGTACAGGAAGGCTGCTCACTTCACGAAGAAGCAGAGCACAGGAAAGAGTGGAGACAGACCCTCCAGAGCCATCCCTGTGACCCCTCCAATGAGCGCACCTCCCAATAGCACATGCAGCTGCAAGTAGCAGTGCCCCATGACCCAATCACCTCAGTGCTCTGGCAACCCAGTCAAGCTGACAGCTAAGCTTAAAAGGCACACATCCACACATTCAGCATGTGTAACCTTCATGACAAGGGTAATTCTGTAACAATTTATGTAATTACTACACTTTCCTATGGGCAGCAAGCACTACAAAAAATAGGAATTTCCATCTGGTTCTGCAGAGCGGACTGAGCAACAGAAGTGAATGAAAGCTCAAACTGAAGCTAATAAGGATAACAATCTAAAATAGGTATTTAAAATGCATGGTTTTTTTTTAAGTTATTGCAGGATAAATGTAAAAATGGAATACTGCAATTCTGAATCTTGAATTAGGTTCTCAAATCAAATGATCTTGGCTGGGTTTTGTGTTTGGTGCTGGCGACTGAGCCCGGGTCTCTTGTGTGTGCACCCTACCGCTGAGCTACACCCCATCTCTGAATGCTCAGACATCTACTGAACAAGAAGCATGGCAATTTTGGTCAAATAATGTGCTGTGTCATGAAATCATGCATGTTCCTTAGAAAAGTGAAAAAACATAAAAGGTTCCACAGGAATCAGCCTTGTGACACACAATATAATGCCAACTGTGTAGTATACACCCACACATGTATGTGCAAATGTGCATGCATACAGTCTAGATATATGTGTGTATTTATACATGAATACCTGTAAATGAAACAGGAAATTGTTGGTTATTTCTACATAATTACAAGTGATTATGATTTTCCTGAGTATATGGATCTTCCAAATTTTCTGCAATGAACACATATTAGTAAGCACTAGATTTTCTTGCAAACCTACAGTAGAGGAGAAAGAAAGAAAGAAATGATGTACTTTCCTTTATAACATGATTTCCACAACATCAGCCACGGTATCAACTGTTATTCACACAGCTGTGAAGAAAACGAGTGAACCAAGTGCAACATTCCTAATTCCCTCAGACCGGCACCCCAACTGATGGACAGAAGAAAATGAACGGCTCCAGGCATGGTGATGGGAGGCTGAGGCAGGGAGATCGCTAGCTCAAGCCCAGCCTGGACAACGTAAGAGCAGCTTAAGAGATTTAGTGTCTCACAAAAGAAGAAAGAAAATGAATGCAGAGTGCGCACTTTTTACATTTTGCTGAGAACTACGAGCTAAAAGAGCTTAAAAGCTCTTAGCTTTCCAGTCTAACAGACTCTACCAGAAATGGAGAAAGGTAAAGTAACTGATCTTTTTCCTGATACTAACAAGCTATATATCTTATATTTCTACACGAAGAACAATGAAAATGTACATTCCCCTTCTTTTATCCTACCTGTGAGATCCTTAACTGGAAAAGTAACAATAACCCTTATACAAGAGAAGCATTATATACCAAAATGTTTACCGTGACAGCATTCATTCTGGGAAGGGCGGAGGGCCATTAACCATGGGACTGGGTGCCTTTACCCCACATAACCTCGTGTCACTTCTTGCTGGGAGGGGTTGATTCCCAGGGAAAGGAAAAACGGGTCTTCTTTTCTTCCCCAAACAGCCTGCCTGAAAGACACCCTCAGTCTGCATCCCTGCCACCACCACCTGGGTTTCAGCTCGGAAGCCACGCTGCCCTGGCCTGGAGCTGTGGGTCTGAGCGCTCCCCTACTAACTCCCCAGTCCTTCAGAATACTCTACTGACCCCAGGCCTCTGAAGGCTCCAAGGTGCCTACGCTTTGTTTTCCTGTCGTACCCTAACATTTGAATTAACTTACAATTAATGGTATTTTCTTACGATAATCTTTTTTCCCCATGGCTTGTGATACATTTCTATATTGCCTCCTTTACTTTTACCTTTGGCAAACTCTATCTTCTTACTTGATCAGAAGAAAACACTCTTTTAAACAAGCCATAAACTGGCAATCAGGACATCTCAATGTTCAAAGAGCAAGCAAAATTTGGCTAGCTAAGCCACAGAACATCTCCACACACAAAAAACTAACATATTAGGAAATATCTGTCATTATTTTATACCTTGTCTCTTACAAACTTTATTCTGAAACAACTATATACTACAGAAACATGTCATTTTAGATTTTTCCCCCAAAAGAAATGTAAATTAAAGCAGCTGCACAGAAAGTCTTCTGATCTGGGGAAAATTACAGCTGTGAAGTACAAGGGGACCTGGCCAGATCACAGGAATTACACAGCCCTTCCAGTAACAAAAATCAACTTACTTTAAAAATTGGTGATGAGAACCCTCTACCCTCACTCCAAGAAATTACTTCCTGAGCAAAAGTCTTCAAAAGGTAACGTTTGCTGGCCATTTTGGTATGTATGTAACAACAGTTCAGTCTACTAAAGCTTCTCTTTTACAAAGTTACCTAGTCTCATTCTGCTAAAATGAATCCCTAGAGCTCTATTTCAGGACAAAGAAAGTAAGTTGAGGGAACACGCTGTACTAGATAAAATGAAGGTCTGTATTTACACAAATTAAAACTCAATTTATGGTTCTGCCATTAGTAGCTGTGTAATATGAGGCAAGTGACAAACTCTCCACATCTCAGCTTCAACACACACACACACACACACACACACACACACGCACATTTTATGTAGGACCATCTGACCCATAAGATGGTTTAAATCCCTGAGATAACTGATATCCAGATACACATGAGATCTCCATGTATATTAGCCCTTATGTTCTTCACAAACATAAATATTTTAAACTGACAAATTTATATACATAAGGATCAGACATAATCATAAGTTTCAGTAGGATGGACAGTAGCCTCAGAACATTATTTTTTTTTTAATGATGTTTAAAGCAGGTACAGTGGCACACACCTGTAGTCCCAGCTACTTCAAAGGCTGAGGCAGGAGGATCACTAGTTCAAAAGCAGCCTGGGCATTTTAATGAGACACTGTCTCAAAACAAAAAAAATGGAGAAGGGCCTGAGGGTATAGCTCAGTAGTAGAGTGCCCCTGGGATTGTTCCCTAATGCCATCAAAAACAAATTATAATTATGTTTAAGGTTAAGGTTAAAAACCCTTCCATATGACATTGTGTTACTCAAAGGTATCTCTAGGTAGCCCTTTAAACACATTATTTCCCTAATATGAGTGCTTGCAAAAAGTCAAATTTTATTTAGACGTGTGTGTATTAGGCAAACTCAAGAGGAATACTACATGCTCTTGAAAGATGCATGTAGATATACTATGGTTTGAGTACCAGCAGAACATGCTCCTCTACTCATCCAAAGCTACCGTACATACAAATGGAAGTCATGAGCTTCCAAATGCTGCCTTCAGCCAGGAGGCTGTCCCAGCATCAGCCATGGCGGCCTCTGTTCACGCCAGCTGACCTAACCGCACGCCACAGTGTGCTTCTCGCCTTTGGAAAGTCCCTGACATGGGCTTTGAGCTCATTGTGAAACCAGAGAGGACAGTTCCCCCTGTAACTCATCCGGGGAAGATTACATAAAAGAACAGTAGTTCAGAAAGCCATAGAGATTCCCTCCCAAGACTGCTGAAGCTTACTTATGGGCAAGGGTAACCAAGGAAAGAGAAGCTGAGACAGACAGACAGAACCAGACAGAGAAAGCCAGCCAGCCACACATTTATAAATATTAAAAAATACCAAAAACTTCACTTCCTCTTAATAAAGTAACTTTAGTGATATCCACTCATGTACTACCCTCTTCCACAGGAAAAAACTGCATGAGTCTGCAGGTTCCCACATAAGATGCAGTCAGACGGAGTTGCCTCCCCATTAGAAATATCAAGTATTGGTCAATATACACATATATACTTATCCTACACAGCTATGTTTTCTTTATAAATCATATAAGGAGAGTGTGCGTAACATATATATAAACATACACATACATGCATACCCAGGGAATCAAATTCCAACCTTTCTCATCTAAAAAGGAAGAAAAATTTCACAAAATAAATAGTCCCTCATTATATACTAGAAATTGATCCAATCCCAACTATGACATACTAGAAAAAGCTTATTTAATAAAACTACTCAAACTTGCCAGTAAAGTATAATCCTATTTGCTGGAAATCCACACATCTCATTTTCTTTAAATAACCTTGACTCATCTGTAAACCATCCTTCCATCTTTTTTTCTACGTGTGAAGAGCATGTACTAACCTAAGAAAGCAGTCAGAAATCTTTGCTATTCGTGATGCTCTGTGAACAGAAAACTGGGTGAAGTTCAGGTGCCTAAGAGCTCTCTTTAGACTTTTAGGATAAGTCATTTAAAAAGAAACCATGGATTTGGGCAGAGCAACTGGCATAATGGGTGGTCTCCTTGTGCAAAGCCTCACACACTCCACCCAACACAGAAAGCCAGCACTGTCACCCTTGAGGTCCCTGAGGAGCTCAAATGCCACTTGTATCCTCTTCCTTGGGGTGCTGACCCCAGTAGCTAAATCCTAGAGCCAGAACAGAAGGTGGACACAAAAAGAACACATTCAGAGGGAAGCTGGCTGCCCACAATAGCAACATGTGCTGCAATTACTTTTCATCTTAAATGCAGGTGAGTATCATTAATCTCAGACTTCTTTCTATATACCAAAAAGATTTCTGCACTTTAGCACCTGTTTCAAAGGTACCCATACTACTGGAAGACCTCAACCCCATAATACAGGTCATGATTATAAATGGGTTGGTGGAGTCACCTCCTCCCCACACACACCCTTCCTAGTAGGCTCACCTCTGCTCTCCTCCTCCAGACCCCAGGAGCTGGCTAGTCCAAGTCTAAAGTGCCATGCGATCAGTGAGCAGCTATCTTAGCATTTTCTCTGACACATGTATTTAAATGCATTAAGCAGCGAGTGTGCTCAGCAGATACTACAATAAACACTTCAAGGCTGACCCTAATTTGAAATGAGGAGACTACTGCCAAGAAAATAATTAAAATATCGCCAAGTAAGAAGGAGAGCTTCAACTGCTGCGCTCAAAGCCACACCAGTACCTGACAAAATGTGCCACCAAACAAGTCTGCATCTCAGCTGCACAGACTGAGGACATTTATATCTAAATTATGTCACGGAGGACAAAATCTGCTTTTAACCTCTAGATTTTCAAATGAATTAGAAAGGTAGCACCTGCATTTCACACTGGATCTTTTACTATTGGGCTTCCAAATAGAGACTGTATCCAGGTACCATTAACAATGCATGGACCCTGCATGTTCGTGAATAGCCTGTGAATCTCAAGAAGCATCTTCATTACTTTAAAACAAAAAGGACTTTTTGGGGAGGGATGGTAAGTATTTCTGATGAAAGGCCAGGAGGTATTTTAGAGATAAGAGGACTAAAAATATAAACCGTGTTTTGTCAGTCCTGAAGACAATTTCTGGGTGTCAGGGTTCAGAAAAACCTGATAATTCTTTATTCAAGCAAATTTTCCTTCTTTTATCTAAAATGTTGGTTCTCAAGCCTCTGAACTATGCTGTTTACATGGAAAATGCTGAGAATCATTCCTTTGGTCAGCCTCAGGCTTTGCTGAGGCCCAACTCCTCTTCCTGCTGGCCCTCGGTATCTAGAATTCAGGACTTTTTAATGGTGACAAAGAACTGCCCAAGAGAGATCTACTTTATAGAAAGCCTGGGGAAAGCTACAAACATTCACAGGCACAAAAGCTGGTAAAGAAAAGGAGGTTCCAGGCACTTCCTGTCAGCTAAATAGGAACAGAAGAGCCAAGCACACAGTTCACTTAGAAACCCGAAGGGTCTCTAGCTACATTCTCCAACTGTGCAAAGTGCTCAGGACTCGGAGATTCAAAAAGCAAGCAGAGTATGGCTCTGAATGGAAAAGGTCCTAAGACCCAAACAAGGGTCTGATGATCTTTCCCCACTGGCTTCCAGAGAAACTAAGAGTGTTCCATCACTGCAGGGAGACTGCAACGTTTCACACAGGGAGCATGGACAGGAATAGATGCCCCACATGGAACTATCCGCAACAAAGATGAAAACAAAAGGAAACATCACCACCCTCAGCCAACAAAACAGAGCAAGGGAAAGGCCAAACTGAGTGAGAATGTGTGATGGTGGCAGAAATCCTGCTTCTGAGGTACAGTTCTGCTCCAGTGCCTGTGTGGCCTAGAGCCACTCTGAACCTGCATCCCGGCACTGTAAGATTATGAAGCAGCACCCAGAGCAGAATCCAGAGTACGGCCAGACATAAACTGAGCATTCTGCCAGGCCAGTTTCCTTCATATTCACAAGGATGCATTCCCAAAGCACTAGTGCACCTGCCAGGCAACAGTACAACTTCCTGATTCTCCAACAATGACCTTGGCAAAGTGCTTCCAATTGTTTAAAACTGCACGATCTTTCAGTGTCCTGGTACAGCACTGTATTAGGGCTATCTTTAGCACTATTATATCCCCAAATTAAATTTTATAGGACTTGCATATTGTAGGTATTTCAGAATTGTGTCATTCTTATTTATTTATAAATCACTGTTGAAAGTATTTGAATACCACTTCATGCCTTTCACAACGTGGCTGCAGTAAGGTCAAGTGTGGGTTCTGAAGAGGAGGCTCAGAATCCTAATTTCTGTTTCTTCACAGACACTGACTTCCTATAAGGCCTGTGGCTTCTTGCTCCTAAAGGCCTCTGTATGACTCTATTCTAAAACAGAGACAATGAAAGTGCAAATGTGCCACAGGAAGTTTTCTGGTGGATGAAATGAGGAAGCGAATTTAGGACAGGTGCTGAAATAAGAAGTCAGTAAATGTGGGCTATTACTATTATAACTACTAGGGATTCATTTCATTTCCTCACTTGATGGTTCACAAAAGATACTTAACAGTCTTTTGAAAATCAACTGATTTATAAAAAGAAATTTTAAGTATTCAAAATACAAATTAACTGATGGACTTCAAATGAGTAAATTTAAAAGGCAATTATAAAGCCTTGATTCCCAGCACTTGCAAATACTCATTATTATCAAATTTTTATTGAGCATATTTTCACTACTAAGTATGTGATAGAGCATCAGGCATGTACTGTTAAAATTATAATGCAGTTTTAATTGTTAATAAATTAAGTTTTGAGATTCATTATAAAAAGGTGTTTATGTGCTATAACCATGAAAACAAATCCTCCAAGATAATGGCCACTAACAAACATACCCTTAACATATTAGGGCATGCTTCATTACCAGGCCTTAACTCAACATAAATCCACACAATTAATGGAATAGCACAAGGCTGACCACACTGCACAATTGGAGGGAACACCGTTCACCTAGTGACCTAGACCTACAGCCAGTAGCACAGAGACCCTGGGCCACCTTTCCATTCCGACAGCACCTTGAAAAATACGCCAAATTCCTGCCAGGCCATGCCAAAGTAAATAAAGCAATCTGCCCTGACATGTCAACATAAACCCCCAAAGCCCCTTCCTTTCAGATGAACCTAACACATCAGAAGCCAGTGCTTACGCTAGAGAAAGCTGTCCCACCTCTGTTCACTCAGCAACCCACAGAGCCCTCCCTTCCCTGAGAGGGAGAGGGAGGATGGTACATTTGGATCCACACACACATTCACGGAGACCAGCTTCTGACCAACCATGTGAACAGAGATGCAGCCAGTCAGGAATAATGCTGAATGAGCTACAGAAAGCAAGGTCCACACCATGTTTCCTCACCTGGTGATCTCATTAGTCTAGTATTCTACACAGCTTACCTAATAATCACAGAACCCTAGAGCTAGGAAAAAAACATGACCTTCTGGAGAAGCACACGTAACAGCTCTCTCCAGAGGGATCACAGCAAGGACAGCAGAGGGGGACACAGGGCTGGATGGCTAAAGCAGGAAGCAGGAAACAAGGAGTCATGTAATTTACCATACTCACTCAGAGCAGACAGCACGTTCCTTACCGATGAGAAAAGGACCAGCATCCAAGAGGAGCTGAGCCAGGGATACCAAGAGGCTGCACCCAGAGGACCAAGGGCAAGGGCCCCATAACCAATGAGGTCTGAATTTACACACAGCATCAGGATGTTTTAGTTATCACAGTTTGCCAAAAATAAAACTGAGTGATGATTGGGGCAGGCAAGGAAAAAGCGGTATTGCCATCAACTTTCATCAAGAGCACTAACCACATTCACGAAATCCAAAATGTGACTGGCTGTGCTCTGAATTAGTAACTGCAATTTAGAAGACCTATCTTATGAAAATAAATGCGCAAAGATGTCAACAAACACTGTTACATACTAAGGGTGTTTGCTTGGGTGGCTTGTAATGGCAAAAATAAAAACAAAGTTTCTTTAACAGAATCAATGTGCTCTATCAAAGAACCAATCAATGTGTTCTAAGTGAATAAACTAGGTAAATTCATATCATACCCAGGTGCTGGAACTAATTAAGATCTACATTAGGATCTGTGCTTAATGACCTGTGGGATATCTACAACAAACACTTGATATGAAAAAAACAACAACAAAAAAAGAAGCTGCTACAGGTAATATGTACGTTAGCCAATCATTTTTTGAAAAGGAGGGAGAAAAAAAAAACACAACACAACTCGTGCTTTCTCTTAGGCTACTTAGAAGCCTAAAAACAGAAAGATGTAAAAGGAGCTAGAGTAAACTGCTAACAACTGGGACGAGGTGCAGGACACAGACAGACAGGCTGCCGGCCAACCTGCAGGCCCACAGCCCATCAGGTAGACGAGAAACCTTCTCCTCTGCAGAGAGGACACTCCCCAAACCTGTCCTCCCTCAGGACGCCTGGATCTGAGCTGCTCTTCTGCTAGTAGCAGTTGTCCTTTCTATGTAGAGCTGCTTCTCATGTTTGAAATGAGAAAGCCAGAAGAGTCCATTTTCAATACTGTGCTTTTTTATAAAACTGTAAGGAAAAAACACAACCTTTCCATTATTTACAGAGATCTGTTCTTCAATAAAACATAAACCTCATGACAAAATAGATGAAAACACAATTCTGCTTTATTTTCTACTTCTAGAGGCACAAGTTCAAAGCAGGTACAATTGAAACAGAGATGAAAATAAAGGAATTCATTCAACTCTAGGTGACCCAAGAAAGTTTCTCCCAAAATGTAAATTGTTCGAACCTGGGCATAGTGGCTCTGGCCTGACATTACAGTAGCTCCATGAGAGGCAGAGGCAAGAGGATGGCAAGTTCAAGCCCAACCTGGGCAACTCAGGAATTGAGCAAGTTCCTGTCTCAAAATAAAAAAGAATAAAAGGCTGGGGCTGTAACTCCATGGGAAGGCCCTGGGCTCAATCTTCAATACTGCAAGACAATTCATGAACTCATTAATTGTAGATAAATGAATTAATTAAAATTAAAAATAGTTGGCGGCAGCATTCAGGTTTGGGATGCAGGGGATCCAGTACTGTCAAAATCACTGTCTCATCCAGAGGCCAACAGTGACATACAACTAAAAACTGTATTTAATCACCAGCCCTTGAAGCAAGAACATCCTGTAAGGGACTTGCTTGTAGGGGACTGGAGGCCAGGCACAGCCACGCCCTCTCACCACAACCAGCACAATGGGGACTGGGTGCAGCCACCTCCGAGGGGGTGCAGAGGCGCACGAATGGCCACCTATCACCATGCCTGTGGCCTTCCAAAGATCAACCATACCCGACCTTACCTTCTTCCTTCCTATTTCATTCTTCTCACTAGGCAGATATTAAACTTCTCTTAAATTTAAATCAATGGTTACCTTTTCTCTTTAAAGGGGCACTAATGGGCCGGGGATTTAGCTCACTGGTTTCACCACCTGCTACGCAAAGACCCGAGTTCGATCCCCGGTACCAAAATAAAT
The DNA here is from genome assembly GCF_000247695.1 of Heterocephalus glaber. Next base: position 14,066,976 of record NW_004624756.1, read on the forward strand.
AAATAAATAAATAAATAAATGGGCAGTAACGAAAACAGAATGACAATACATCTAAAGAGCAGGTTACAAGTAATATCAAAAAATATCTTATTACTAAATTCTCGCAGAAACTCTAGTCAGTCAGTGTGGCCCTTGGGGCTATCTTTTGTGTCTTGCTGCTACTACCTAATCCTGGATATAAACATCCTAACCATGGCACACTCACAGCTGAATGTTAAACTATGAATTGTTAAGCAATTCTGCTAACAGTTAATAATAACTAAAATTAGCAAGTGTAATTAACTAAATTTAGCAAGTGTATTCAAATACTTTTCCCAAAAATATTCATGTCTAAACTGAAACTTCCAACCTTCTAAGACCATTCTCAAACATACGTATTTAAATGCAGAATGCAGTCCTGTCTGTATCCTAGCCATGAAATAGTTCCACTTTCTATACAAGGACACTACCCTAAGTTGTTTGCCACTGCCTCACACCCCACGGCAAAGTCCATCAGGGCAGCGTGTTCCACCCAGCAGCCTCCCTTCAGTTTCCTAATCACAGCCCTCCTGGCCATATCCCAAGATAGTTAAAAATGTCAGGACATGACTTCTCGCTCCAAAAACTTAATTCATGCAAGTTCTCCACATCAAGTTATAAAAATTGAGTGTTACTAGCTCCATAAATAGCATGAAACACCAGTACACTGAATATATTACCATTTTTTCCCAGTCATTAGCTTCTTGCTCCAAAGACAAAAGTCTCAAAAATCTAGATAGTTTATGGATAGCCCTCACTTTTAAAAGTATGGAATTCTTTAAAAAGTATGTAATAAGGGGGCAAGAGATTAAGAATCACATCATCAATAACCCTTCACTGTTGTCGTAGACCTGAACTCTTAAAAAGAGAGAAAATGATTCAATTTTAAATTGTTCTTATCTTTTAAGAGGATTTCACTTCTGTGAACATCATTAAATATGTGCACCACCTGGTGGAAAGCAAAGACTCAAACACAGTTTAATCCTTTACTGCAGACTGCTTAATTCTTTGTGGATCGAGGGGCCTCTCAGGACTCCTTCCTCTCCAAAGAGCCACCGTGCACATGTGCACTCTCCTAGTGCATTCTCAAATATCAGCAATTTCAACTCCTGAACTCATCAATAGAAACAACTCCTTTGTCTTTGGCCTAACATCTGCCCTTGGCTGCCCGGCACTGGATCTCGCACCACAGCTGGGGAATCCAGTGCTGTGTGAGTCCTTGGGGCAGCCAGGCCAGATGCCAGCCCTCCTTGCACTCTGGCCAGCACACAGCCCATCCAGGTGCCCGCCACAGGTTCTCAGCTGGCCTGGACCCCCTCCCTGGGCTGGCAGCACAGCTTCCCCTAGTCCTTCGCTGTCTTTAAACACAGAAGCCTACCTGTGGTGGGAACTACGCCAGCAACCTCCTGCCTTTTCCAGTGAACTCCTCTGAGTTCAAAGGCCTGCTTCCATTCTTTGCGATCAAGAACCCTGAAAGCACATTCCTACTTTATTTTAAACCTCTAACAGGATGCTCTTGCCTTCCACCTAACTTGACACCAATAAACAAGGGAGGTTTAGAGAACTCTTGGAAGTGAAGACAGTGAGAGTATGACCAGCAGCAAAATACAAGAATATTACTTAGTAAAACTGAAGTGGCAATTCTACAATTTAAGCTCAAAGAGAGGCTTATTTACTGAGTTTCCACATGGTCATTTTGGGGTTCTGAAACAATGAAGTAAACTCTTCTTTTACTTTAAGTCATAATCTTTGATAAATGGGATGTTTTCAACCAAAGGTGACTGGCAAACATATAATGAAAGAATCTGGTAAAGAAAAGCTACGTGGCATAGAAATAAGAGACAATGCCTATGATGCAGGTTGGGCACCAGATCAATGATGCTCAAGGGGTCAACTCTATGCAACTCCTCCAAAATCCAAGAAAACCTAATCTGAAACACTTCTGGTTTGAAGCATTTTGGATAAGGGATCTTGACTTATAAGTGCACATCTCTAAGCAGCAAAATGACGGTGTGCACCTTCTTCCCTTCGGGGGTGCCACAAGCGGACAAATGCACCACGGGCACCTCAGCTTAGCTGACCCAGCATTCCAACCAGAAAAGGCAAGCCTGGTTTCTGAAATAATCACAGGTGTGTTTTTTAGGTGAAACAGGGACAAACAAATCTAATCCCGTTAGGTTAGACAAATGCATACTTGGTTTTTTAAAGTAGGAATAAACAAATCTAAATCCTGCTAGTTTAAACAAATACATAACAAAGTCAAAAAAAAAGGAGTGAATTTTCCTGAAGGCGTACAACTAGGTTCTGGTAAGAATTAGGACCAAGGGAGTAACAACATTTATATCTTGGTGATCCACACAGAACATCTACTTACTCCTCACTCCTGTGACAGTTAATCTCAATCGTCACGTCAGTGGGATGAAGAGATGCCTAGAGATGGGGACGGACTCTGAGGGTGCTGACCGACCGCATCACGGATGAAACCACGGATGAGTCCATGGCTGCACGGGCTCTTAGGGCTGTGGGAGAGCTAGAAGAAGTAGGCACAAGGTGCCTGGGAAGGGTGTGTCCCTTCTTGGGCTCTTGCTCTGCTTCCTGGCTGCCATGGCTGGGCAGCTCTCCTCCATCCTATCCTTCTACCATGATGTCTCTCTCTGCCTTAGAGTTAGCTGACGATGGAATGAAACCTCTGAAACTGGCAATAAAACTTCCCTCCTTTAACGTGTACATCAAGTCTTTTGTCCCAGCAATGGAAAGCTGGCTGATACAATCACCAGTCTGTAATGGATATATTATATTTATTTTATAATACAGAACATGATGCCTAGAAATTAAATGCCTCCTCCAAGAGCTCAAAAGAGGCAATATTCTACTAGATAATTCTAAAGTTTGCTTTTTTGTCCTTTGCTGATTTTGTGCTAGGGGAATGAGGGAAGGTGTTTCTTAATGTTTTGTGTGTGCTATGTACATGCCTTTGCAGTGTACTAAAATCTGAAGACCCTTTTCAGAATGTTTTCAAATGCATAAAACACACAAGATTTTAAAAAAAAAAAGGAAAACATACCAAAATACAGTTCTCAAACATTTTTTAAAAACCCACATTTGAGAAATGGTACTATCTGTGCTTCTTTATGAAAACATTAAATAAGCTGTAATAGAGCAGCTAATAACTACTGCCTTCTACAGAAAGGACACTGACAGATCAAAACATTAAAGTTTCAGAGAATCTGCATGACATTAATGTCTAACAGATACATCATGTTCCTTAATTTTCCCTACAAAGGGAAACAAACAGCAGAATTTATCATTTAGATTTCGTTCTATTTGTTGAAGAATATTTTAAAACAAAATAGCAAAATGTTCACTCCTACTACTCATTTCATACACAAAATTCTTTCCTATAATATCCAATAAAATTGTTCTCACCCAAATATAACTACATTATCCTCAAGTATGTTTATATTCAGTATAACCTCCAGCTCAGCAATAAATTACTGAAAGGAATATGGCTTCATGAATCAGTAGTCATCAAATCTAATTTTTGCCACATATTCGCTATACCGTCCCAGGAAAATTAATATTGATCAATACATGAGTAACTGCAATAGCAAATACATAAAGAAATGACAGATGAATACTTATTTTGATTCTGTGCATTTCACTTATGTTTACTAAATAACCAAAAGTGCTCAACAATTATAAGAATGAAGCACAGCTAATGAGGCAAGTCATGCATACTGTACTCTGCAAGGTGAAAAGGCTACACGAAGTGAAAGCCAGGCAGATACAACCAGACAGAATAGCAAATATTCAACTGTAATTCAAAATTCTAATATTGCTGGCACTCTAAAAAAAGGATTTCCAAAGATCACGTAATTGTATATTCTATGCATGTGTTTTCTATATTGAGTGAGCATTTTTCCTGCTTCCAGAAGATTTCAAGAATCTATCATTTGTCTATCTGCTAGTTCAGAGGATCAATTCACTATTCAACATTAAAGGACATTTAAGGCACCACAACTATTTGCCCATTAAAGATAACACCAAACTGGAAATCTCTGAGCAAGGTCTTTCTGCTCCTGTTGTATTTCTTTAGGACAAATCTCAAGAAGTGGAACTTGTGTGCAGACCCCCTTAAAGCTCCACTTTGTCATCAGCAACACAGGACTATCTCTGTCCCATACAACCTCAGCAACTCTAGTAAATAAAAATTATCTCTCACTGTTGCTGTTTTCCTCTGATTAGAAAATAATTTTTCCACATATTACCATTTACTATTACTCATTATCATTTGTCAAATTTCCTTTGTCCATTTACTTATTAACTTTTCTTATACTGTATATCAGAATAAGCTAGCTTTTAAATATTAACTTTATCAGTTCTAAAGTATTTTAAGAATTTTATGTGTCAAACTTTTGAGTTCTGACTCTCCAAACCTAAGATAATCTCCCCAGAAACCTAAGATGTTCTTCTGTATTTCTTATGTTCTATATTTTGATTTCTATATGTCTACTCTAAAATTTATAATGATTTGTGGGATGAGTTTCACTACCCTCCCCTTCAAACATCCACTCAGTTAATCCCAGCAGGCTTCTAAAAAGATCTTTCCCTGATTGTGTGACTGTGGTGTGTGTGTGTGCGCGCACGCATGTGTGCATGTGTGTGTGTATGGGAATGGCCATCATTCTAAAATTCTTAAGTGTCAGAAAAAAAGATTCACTTTAGAAATAGGTTCTAGAAACAACTTGGCTAATATTCACACAGGTCCACAAAACAAGGGATACATGGAAGTACAGTGTACTTTGTGCAATTTCTGACTGAATTAGATTTATCTAGATTTACCCATCAACAAGTTATCACCTCCCTGTTTTTACTCATTAAAAAAAGAAAATGATTGCAATTTTTTGAAATAATACATATAAATTTGAAAAGATCATAGATTATTTAAATACTAGCTGTTTTCACTTATAAGAAGTCCTACCAGAAAAATTCTCTAAAATAAATCAGGATACTTTTAAAAAGACTAATCTGTGACATCCCTGAGCAGAAACACTCCACGCTCATTTTTCAAGTAACTCAGGAATAGAGTGAACAGCTGTGATTTTCACCTGTTAAACTCTCAGATCAAGTTTAGCCAAGATTATACATGTGTGCATATACACTTACCCGGACAGACTCTAGTACATACAAATACATATTTTCTAGAACAAAATAGTAATATCTACATCCATGAGGTGTCAGTAGCTCTTCATACATTGGTACCAAGGGCTTGATTCATACAAATGCTGTTTTTCCCAAATCTAGTATGTTCTCAGCCCCAAATTTACCCAAGTGAATTTTTCCATTTCATTTTCACTGACATCCTGCACAGCCAGGCTGTTGCCAGGGCACAGCAGGTCAGAATCCACATGCGGCATCCTGCTGCCTCCTCCAACCCTCAAGCCAAGAAACTACACCACTGGTTCAAGCCACTCTCCTTAACCAAATCTCTCGGCTCCTAAATTCCTCTTTCCTATTTTTTTTGGGGGGGCACAATGAGGGGAAATTAGAAACATATACACATATTTTATGAGACTGGGACTTGAAAAACAATTTAAGGGGACATGGCAAGTGAAGCGAATTCTTGGGAGTTGGGGTGGAGTCAGAAAACACCGCCTCCCACCCGAGTCTCTCCTGACAGCTTCAGTGGCTCCAAAGCACTCACAGCTCTGTGTGCTGTTGTAATTCTGGGCCTGTCTTACCTCTCCTCCTGAACTGCAGGGCCACAGAGGCTAAGAGCTATGCCAGAGTCACTCTGGGAACCCCCACAACACCTTCTTTGTAGGACTCTACATGACATTTGCTGAGCACACAAGAAAAAATATCCAATCTACAAAGATTAAAATTCTAAACTTTTATTTAGCAAAATGCTTTAAAATTTTTTTTATGGATACTGTTACCAAAAGTGTAATTTTTAAAGCCTGTGGAAGAAAAAGTAATCGTTATAAACCTCTAACTGACTTATCTCAAAAGACATGCATATTTAAATCAGTTTAACAGAAGTATAAGATGCAGACTGACAAGCAACTCCACACTTGACTTCTGCAACAAATACAGGTGCTAAAATGTCATTTAACATTTATGAAACCCATTTTATACCTACAGCACTCGGGCTGTATACAGTACATTACTACTAGGTGTAAGCTGTTAAATCAGACTTCAGGCAGCACACAACTGCAACTCCAAATGTGAGGTGACTGCCTGTAAACATCTGCCCTACCCTTCCACCAGGGACTTAGCAATTCCACTTTAAGATGAATGAGTTCTGAGTCCTGATCTCCTCTATACCCAAATCCTATCCAAGTACCTCATTCTCAAAAATCTCTCTCCATTAACTCATTATTTGCAACAAATACATTCTGCAGGAGAGAATTAAAGGCTTCCAAGCAAGAGGAAGTATCTAGAAATTTAATGTTAAAAACTCATTTAAAAATCTAGGGCCAGGGATTTAGCTCAGTGGTGCCACTGCCTGCCTCACAAGCACAAAGTCCTGAGTTCAATCGCCAAAAAAAAAAAAAAAAAAATCAACCAGAAAGATATACAATAAACTATTAAAAAAAAAAAAGAAAAATCATTACAAAATATCACAGAATAAGGTATTCTACCAGTTAAGTAGAATCAGAGGAATTATTAACTTCTCAGTTCTAAGAATTACACGCATATATGGCTATTATAAAGAGGGTATGGCTGTGCCATAATGGTCTAATCATATCCTCCCCAAAGCTAAAGATGGCATTAAGTCCTTATGCAACCAAAGTTACCACTTCCTCCACATTAACTTAAATATTATAGAACAGAATCTAAGCAGAGCCATACATGCACATAAAATTTAGACTTTGAAGACAACTGGGAAACACTGGGAACATGTGGGTATCTGAAAAGAACATTCAACCAAAATATATTCTCAGAAAAAAAATGTACTGTAGGTTTCAGTGATTGTATAAAATATCAAAATTATCCTATAGAAATACAAGAGAGAAAACTTAAGCAAATCTGGGTAAAGCAACATGTAGATAAATCTAGTAGTTAAAAAAAAGTTACAAAACTCTCTCTCCGGCCACATACTTGTTGAACAGGCATATTAGCACTTACATACAGTTGGCTGGCTGTGTCGGTGGGTTCTGCGCCCAGTTTCAACCAATCACAGATTGAAAACACATGGGAAAAAAGTTGCATCTGTACTGAACATGTGTGGACTTTTTCCTTGTCCCCTTTCCCTCAACCACAGAATATAGTAATCATTTACACAACTTTTACGGTGTATGAAATAAAGTATACAGGAGGATGTGCACAGCTTACACACAAATACTCTATATGCAAACACTCCAAAATGTTTTAAGGAACTTGAAGATCTGCAGATTTGCTATCTGCAGGGGTCCAAGAATCAATCTCCTCCAGAGATTGGAAGGACTGGGACTATATCTACTAAGCACCAGATTTTTTACCAAAGTTATATTTAACCTTCAAGTAACCTATACAGCCAGTATTATTATCCCAGTTTAAGGTGAGAAAACAGGCCTGGAAAAATTAAGTAACATCCTGTTGACCACAGACATACTAAACTGTAGAATTCAATCCCAATCTCACAACTCCAAAGTCTTGCTTCTTTTTTTTCAACTCCACCACACTTCTAGTGCTAGAAGCCTAGATATAAAATGTATCAATGGGTTAATACTGTATTTGCATCAGCGCTATGGATTTTAAGTATCAATAAAGCCCACAATAGTATCTTAAAGGTACAATCATCTCATTTGTATCTTTTAAACAAACATCTCCTTTTTCTGCCAATTTGAAGGGTCTCTATACTTTAGTAAAAAAATGTATTAAAATGCACTGTGCAATTTGATGTTCTCAGGGGCCAGGAAAATGTCCCACACAAAGGTACACTTGGTATACACTGATGGGAAATACATCAAGGACAAGGAAAGGAGTTCATAAATCCTCTTCCAAACCGCAACCACAAATCCAAACAAAACTGTCACAAACCCTGTCTGTACTCTAGACACCAGCCAAGCCTTCCACAAACTATTTCTTCTTGGAAAGGACTGAACTTTAGGTAATATCAGTACAGCAGAACCCTATGGCGTTCTTCCCCAAGGCTGTTTTTGTCCCTGGCTCCAGCTCAGACAACGCTATAGTTCAACCAAGAGAGGCAGGTGTGGGGGCCGGGGATTTAGCTCAATGGCACTGTGCCTGCCTCACAAGTGCAAGGTCCTGAGTTCGATCTCCAGTATTGCAAAAAAAAAGAGAGGCAGGTATGAAACCACCAGGTCCGCTAGATCTAGAGTTCAGTCAGTTATATGACAATTTCATCAGCAAGAGAACTTGGAAGGTCAGAGGCTCTGGTGGCCTGAGGTTGAGGTGCTGCTCCGGACAAGCAAGACTCCAGCAGGCTGGGTAGGAATTGAACTGAGAGCTCTGGAAAGTGAGGCAACCACACCCAAAGCATCTGGTAAACTGTACAAACAACCTGGCGGACCAGACATTAGATAGGGTTCCAGCCACTTGTGCATCCCTTGCCAACACAGCTTGCAAGGAGATAGGGGGTGAACATCAAAGCCAGGGCAGGTAGCAGACCTGCCGGTAATAGGAAGTGTGCCAGACCATTCTCTCATCATCAATGATGACTGAAAGCTCCACTGGGTCCAATCAACCTTTAACCAGCCTTTGGGTAAACAAAAAATTATACAGCTGGACACTTCAGAAGCTAGACTTTAAGTAAAAGCGCAAACAAAAGACAAACTTGAGCAGAGACATCAGGAGCCATGCAAGGTGGAAGACTGCCTTCAAAGTTTGGATCAGGACAAGTTACTAAACTAGGGAAACAACAGAAAAGACAGGGACTGGGAATGAAAAGTTGCTACAATCCATTCTCTGAAATGCTGAGTATTCAACCCTTGGAGATATGAAGAGAAACAAAGTATAACTCAGGCTGAGGGGAGAAAAGTAGACAACAGAAATTATCTCTGGCTGTTGCATTTAATAGATTAAAACTTCAAAGTAGCTGTTATATGAATACATATCAAAACACTAAAAGAAAGTATGCTTAAAGAATTACTAAAGTATGATTAGCATAATAAATAAGACTCTCAAAAAAGAGACTGAAATCATAAAAAAAGAAAACCAAACAAATTCTGGAGCTGAAAATTACCACAAATGAAATGAACTCAACATCAAATTTGAGTTGGAAAATCAGTACACTTGAAGACAGATGAACAGAAACTTTCCCATCAGAGGAACAAAGAGAAAAGAGATGGAAGAAATATGAAAACAGAGCCTCAGAGACCAGAGAAACACCAAAATACCAACATCCAGTCAGCCCTCTGCATCCAACGAGTCAACCAGATAAAAAATATTTGAAAAACACCACACCTATACTGTACACATGCATGCTTTTCTTATTACTCCCTAAATACAGTATAATAGCTACAGTGGACCCTTGACTTTCGAACCCAATTCATTCCCTAGAGCTAGTTTTAACTCAGGTTGGTCAACTGAAGGCTCAGGCTCCTCTACACAGCCTTCAAAGTCTCTCCTGTTTCCAGGCCAATCTCGGTGTCTTTAGAGAGACATCGGGCCAGGATTTCTCAACCCCACACAGAAAAGAATGTTGTCATGTTCCTTCCAGAACTCTTTAGGGGTTAAATCTGTACCTGAGACCATCTGGAAGCACAAGTGGCCCTCATTCAGGTCATAACTCTAGACTGTGTTGGTAAGTTAAAACTAAAATTCCGGTCTAACCCATGTTATTCGTATGTCAGGCCAATCGTAACTCGAGGGTCCACTGCATTTACACAGAACTCACACTGCATTAAATATTATAATGAAGTACATGGGAGGATATATGTAGGTACATCATTTTCCATAAAGAACTTGAACATCTGCAGATCCAGGTACCTGAGGGGGTCCTGGAACCAATCTTCCTCAGATAGCAAGGGAAGACTGTATATATGATGGGAGAAAAATGAGGCAGAAAAAAAATACTTGAAGAAATGATAGCCAAAATTTTCCCAAATTTGATGAAAACAGAAGTAATAATCTAGGTATTTAAAAAAATTCAACAAAACTCCCAACAAGATAAACACAAAGAGATCCACACCTAACACATCATACTCAATTTCTTGAAAGATAAGAAGGAAATAAACATGAAAGCACCATACAACATACCATTCAGCTCACACAGGGGTAAGAATGAAAAAAAAGATCACCACAATAAACAGCTGACTTCTCATCAGAAAATACAGCTCAGAGGACAATGGAATGGTCAGAGTGCAGAAAAACAACAGCAAAATTTTTCAAAACTGAAGGAAAAATAAGAACATTCCATGACCTGTTAGAGACTTTAAGATGATCTGCCTTACAACAAAGGCTACATAAAATCCTTCAGACTGAAGGCAAATAGCACAGCATGACAACTCAAATCCACAAGAGAAAACTGCTAGAAATGATCAATATGTAGGCAGTTATAGGACTCTTAATATTTTTGTCACTTTTGTTTTAAATTATTAAAAACAAGGTTATGTAAAGCAGTAATTTAACACTCCACACATACCTCCATACATACAAATCTCAGTGAGATAAGAGAAAAAAGGGAGATATCGAGCAAAGTTTCTGTATTTTACACAAGTTCAGTCAGTATTCTCAAGTAAACAGTCATACATTAAGATATACCCTACACTCTCTCCAGAGCAATCACTAACTATTGAAAAGTAAGTTCAAAAGAGAAATCAAAAGTATACTTTAAAAAACGAACATAAAAGCAGGCAATGAAGGAGGCAGAGAGGAATAAAAAGTACGATCCAAACAGAAAAATAGCAAAATGGTGGACCTAAATGCAATGCCAATTACATTATAGCCACCCAAAAGAGAGACTGTCAGACTATATGAAAAAGCAGTGACAATAATACGCTGTTTGGTGGAGACATAATATAGATGCATATAAATAAAAAAGTTCAAAGTAAAAGGACAGGAAAACAGAAACTCCAACCAGCCAGAGTCTACAGTATCAAAAGGTAAAACAGATCATAACCACCACCAGACCTGTGAATTAGAACAGTGCACCTGACTGCAGACTTGAAACAGACTGGCTTATAGCAACACTATTTGTACTAGCTCCATCCAAATTGACATAAATGTAGTGCAATATTCATAAAAGAATATCACTTACTTAGCAATAAAAGGTAACGAAAATCCTGACACATGCCACAATGTAGATGAACCTCAAACATATTATACTAAATGAAAGTTAAATGTAAAAACTATACATTGTATAATTCTACATTCAATGTCCACAAAAGACACTGGTAAAGAGACAGCAGACCAGTAGTTGCTGAGGATGGGAGTGCGGACAAATTGCAAACAGACTCAGTGCAATTTGGAGGGTGGCAGACTTGTTCTAAAATCAGATTGTGGTAAAGACTGCCCACAACACCTTTTGCTGCCTGTACAACTACTAAATATCACTGAATTGTACTTACATTGCATCAGTTTTATCGCATATACGCTACATCACAACACCACCATACACTATACAGTAACATGACTAAGGCAGTAAACTACTGTCTGAAGACTAAAAAGGTACTTTTTCTGTATAAAATACAGGCTTAATGCAAACTCTAGCTCTTCCAAGATGTAACATGAATGCTGAACATGTAACTCATTAGTCACTTGGCATTAATTCCATTAAAGCACAGCAGATCAACATACACTATCAACATCTAGCAGGCCAAATAAGGCATTCAATCATCTGGCTATGCAGTCATATATCTCCTTCTATATGGTAGTTGAATATTTACTTATATCTCCGCTTGTCAAATATTTGCACAGCTGTCTTGACTTTCATGAGTAAGCCATTATGGTGTTTATGTCAACTATAAATTTTGTAGAAAATGGGGGCAGAGCTGTTGAAGTCTATAACATATCCAGCACATGAAGCAAGGCCACAAAAATCCACACAGAGGCTTCTGAGCAAGGACAGCCATTGTGGCCCTTTGTTTCCAACACACTCCATCATCATCAAAGGCCCTTCCTGTCACTGAGAAAGCAAACACATGGACAGTTACTGATTCTCATGTTGTTTTTGAGCCATATGCTCACATTGGCATTTACCAAAATAAAGAGGCTAACAATTCACTTTATCTGTGGAGACACACAAAACTGCTTTCAAAAATTTCTCCAAGTACTCAGTCATTACAAAAATCAACTGAGTCTATTCCTACACGTGTAGTATTAAAACAAGCAAAATGAAGTAAAACACGCTAAACGCACACAAAAAATCATTTTCTCTACCTATTCCCCTCCCACCACCCCAAAACTACAGAAATAAAGAATCATTAGGATAACAGAGCAAGTGTAGTAGAGAACAGTGAGAATCAGACAGAAACCAGAAATGCAATTATGTTCTCAACTATTTAAGCACAAAGTCTAATGCTTGATGTGTTGATAGCAAGTATCATGCTTGTCCCATCCCCAAACCCCAGCCCTCCACTCACAAGAGGCAGAATTTCCTTTCAGGTTCCACTTTCAGAAAGCATTCCTTTAAATACTCCTGTCTTTTGCTGAAGAACAATCTGTTCCAAGGTGTCCAACACAGTCTGATGCTGGAAACAGGGCTGCTGTCAGTATTTCACTACCATCTTGTGTTCAACACAGTGGTGACCAATGAAGACAGTACAATTAGAGAAAGAATAGTATTCTGTCTGGCAAAACAGCGGGCTCGGCAAGGAGCCAGGTCTTTTGGGTGGAAACAATCTTGGCATCAGAAGATCAAGAGAAACTGAATGTTTCTGGCAAGACAAACCCAATGTTGAAGGTCCTGCCTTCACAGTGGAACCACGATCTGTGGGACTCCTTCCAGAACAAATGTGAATTCCCTTGGCACACCTTGCAGGCACCAGACTCTTACATGTTAAAGCGGCAGCTCTCGGTTCCCCTAAAATTCAATCCACTGCAGTCTTCTACAGCAAGATGGGCCATTCTTATTTACTCCCAAATACAAAGGGATTTAAAAATAAATAAGTCAATTCTCTTAGTTCAAAGAGTAAATATTTTAGGTTTGGTTGGCCGTATGCAACTGGTCAACTCTGCCACTGCTGCCCCCAAACAGCTGTACACAGTATGTAAAGGAATGTAGACTTTTTCAACATTTTACTGCATGTATCAAGAGGGAAAACTGCAGAATATTACTTCTACATTTTTCTTATATATTAAATGTCCTCACATTAGTTTCCCCAGAAATACCAAGACTTCATGTCTGAAATTTAACTGTTACACTGAGACTATTAACTATCGTGATTATCCATGCTGAGACATCTCTATATTGTGCTACATTTAACCAAGCAAATCGCATAAGCAAACATCTTTAGTGAACCAAATATTCTTCCCAAAAACTTGAAATTCCCTTGATCGGGACATCAAATCCAACATGGAGTAACATACACAAACACAACTCTGAAATGGATTTTCAATAATCAAAGTCTTAGAAGGGGAAATAATAATCTACCTAACTGTGATCTTCTAATCTGGGCTCTGTGTATCAACTCAGCTCATTTTCTTATGCCATCACATACTCCCCCAACTGTATGTTTAGCCTACTTTTATTTGGATACTATCACTATTAGGCAGTCATATGCTGATCTAATCTTTTTCTTCACAGCCAAATCTAAAAGATTTAGAAGATAAGCAAATGCAAGCACACTTCAAAACAATTAGGATGCTCTCTTAAATTCAAACTAATCATTTAGTCACAGATACACCTAAGCACCATAAAAATCTTTGTATTGATTAAATAGGTGTAACTCTTAAGACTACCTTGGCTTCATTTCATACTCAGGGATTTCTAATTTTTTTTTTCCTGGTACCGGGGTTGGAACTTAGGACCTTGTGCTTACAAGGCAGGTGTGGCGCCCCTGAGCTAAGTCCCCAGCCCTAGGGATTTCTAATTTAATTACACAGTGATTCTAGTTAAATAGTAGCCAACTATTTATATTTTATATCAAACTTTATATTTTTTGAATTTTTTTTTCAGTACCAGAAGATGGAACCCAGGGCCTTAAGGCAAGTGCTCTACCACTGAGCTACAACCTCAGCTACATTTTCTGAATACTTCTGGACAGCACCACTCTTAGAATACCTTCTAGAATGAAATTCATCATACAAAATTTCTCACAACATCCTAGAGTTGAAAAAGGGGAAAAAAAAAACTTCTCAAAACTTCGCAGTTTTGATGTCATAAAAGATTAAAAAAGGGGGCCAGGGATTTAGCTCAGTTGGTTCTGCCACCTGCGTCGAAAGCAGAAGGTCCAGAGTTCGATCCCGGTACCAAAAAAAAAGATTAAAAAAAAAAGAAAGTCAAAACTAATGCAACCCTGGACTAAATATAAGCCTAAAAAAGCTTAATGCTCAAAATATCCTTTTTAAGAAAAATGACTTCTGTCAAAGAATTCTGAAAGGATCCTATTTGATTATAGGTTTTGGTGCTTAGTGAACAATGGCTAACAGAAACACCACCGTGTATCTTTTTTTTTTTTTTTTTTTTTTTTTTGGTACCGGGGATTGAACTTGGGACCTTGCGGTTGCAAGGCAGACAGTAGAACCACTGAGCTAAATCCCTGCCCCACTGTGTATCTTTTATAATTACCAAATTATTAATATTCAGAACATCACTAATTAATATTCAAAAGAATACTTATGTTTTTAAACAGTTAAATATGTGCATGAAAAACAAAGTAATTTATTCATAAAATATTTTCCCACATAACACAAAGAAGCAACTTTAGCCCAGACTTGTTCAAATTGCTGCATTCTAAATGTTGAGCTTAAAAAAGTGTTTGTATATGATAGGAGATTTTATGTACATTATGTACTTTTCTATTCTACAGTAAGATAAAATTATACCTCATCAGAATATATTTTGTACAAAGACGTTCTAAAATAAAATCATTACTCTGGTTAATCATACTATTACATTTTATATTTGCTCTCAAAATGAAAAAAGCATTTGGCTAATGTTAATAAGCATACGAAATGCATCAAATAAGCTCTCAACATGAGCTGAAAAATAATTATCTACCCAAAAAAGGGGGACAGTTTGCTATACTAAATCTATTCTCACATGTTTATCATAGTCAAACTAAATATTAGCTGTTTACATCACAGCTTCTAATAACATGAATGGCTTTCTATGTATGTGTGTGTACGTACCAGCAAAAAACTATTTAAAATTATGACTTATTTCCTTTCTAGCTACAGTCATATATAGTTGTTCTTCCTCTTTTTCTTCTTCAAATGAGCTGTGGGGTTGTTTTCCTTAAACGATTTCTGACTTCTCAAATCATGAGGCTGACAGCATGCCTGCTGACCTAACATTCAAATGTGAAAAACAATGTCTAAACAGCTGGAGCACCACATGACAATCATCGAACTTAAACACAGTCTGCTTCATAACCTTAAGAGGACAATCCTGACATTAACCACCAAACATAAGATGCTATTCATGGTAGATGAGGCTATGAAACAAGGCCTAGAGTAGGCCCACAAATTGATAGCAAATGAAAACATTCATCTTCAATGAGTCCTAGAAACCAGGTGGGTTTCTCTTGTTTCAAATAGGACTGGAACAAAAACTAAGAGATGGCACCCATCTAACCCAAAGCCAGCCCCTTCCTTCAATTCCTCTTGAGCCGTGATGCCAACACATTTTACAGCAGTTCAACATAATAAAGTGTAAGACCTCACAATTTCCTGAGCAGTTTCCTGAGATCTAGATGGAGACAGACAAATATTCTGTGAACCCTCATTTAACACTGTCAAAAGCAAGACAAGCTTTGAATAAGCTTAAGTGAAAGAATGGAGGGGATGGCAGCCTGAGGAAAAGTTTTTCTCAATCTCTTTTCTGCACGGACCTCTCAGCCGCACATCCCCAATCCCTGAGCAGCCAGAACAAGACTGGAACGTGTCAGTAACCAACACTGAGCAATTTGCACCCTCCTGCTGCAGCATAAAATGCAATAGAAGGTTTCATGTGGGTGTTCTCCCTTTCCTATGTTTTTGAAGAGCACAAAACACAGGAGCTTGACATAAACCAGTGTTTTCAGAAAGTCATGGCTCCCTGCGATGAGTGTTTCCCTGTGTCAGATGCCCTATCGTCTAGTCTTCACCCATTATCTGCATTTCCCAGCTGAGGAAACTAACCTTCCAGCTTCCCCAAGACCACAGGGCAGCTCATTCACAGCCTGAAGCCAAACTCTCCCCTCACACCCATTAATGTTCCAAAGGGATAAATTCAGGAATTCTATGGTAAAGCTTCAAGTCCAACCTAAATTGACAGCAACTACTTGGTTTTTCTGTCCAGGCAATTAAAACTTTGTTTTATCAGTAGATTCTTAATTAGACACTACCAAATATCAAAAGAAGCATTTTCTACCCAAGGTTCAAAAATGGAAACAAATTTCATGACAAATTATCTTAACCTTCAAGTCTGGTAAAAAGCTAACACATTCAAATATTCCTCTGTTGGATACAGATGACCAAAATGGTCTCTTCCAACACATTTATAGTTCAGCTGTGATGAGAGAGCTGTGAAGAACAATCGGGATGCGGGATCATTAGCTCAGTAAGACACGCAGCGACACAGCAACAGGAGCCCAAATCACGGTTGTAGAGGGAAAGAGATTTTGACAAAGGGGAACGATAAAACAGTGGAAGGAGAAAAAATATGATGAGGTAAAATCTTTTGACAGAGACATTTCCCACACAGCACAAGAAAAAAGAATGGAAATGGGGAGAGGCAAGAGGTAACTTCCAGAAAGAAGCAAATCAGAGAAATGCTAGATTTTGCACGTAGAGCTCCTAAAATGGCAAACGACTACTCAGAGGATACAGAAAAGTGCAAGGGGGCCAAACTCCACTGTCCCTTAGCCAAATCAGAACACTGTACCTCATCTTTTACAGTGGGGGACATCCACAGACCCATGTGTCAGTGGTAGCCATGATCTAATCACCCCTCAACACACACGGGAAAAGTTCTCATTTTTTAAGGTGTGTTCAAAGACAAATGCCCTTAACCAATAAAAATGAAAAACAGCCACATCAAGTTCTAAAAATATGCTTTGCAAAAAGGTTAATACTCAGTATTTTCCACATTGACTTCCAATTTTAAAGCAGATAAAGCTTTAAAATCTTAGGGCCAAATACAACAAAATGGGTAAAACCTCTTCCTTTTTTTGCCAAAGATTTGAGACATACTCATAATAATGACCGGCATCACAAATAAAAAAGAGCCCTTTAGCCAGGCATGATGATGGCACACACCTGTAATCCCAGCATTCAGGAGGTTGAGGCAGGAGGATCACTGCAAGTTTGAGACCAGCCTTGGCTACATAGTGAGTTCAAGGCCAGCCTGGGCTACATAGCAAGACCCTACCTCCAAAAAAAAAAAGCCCTTTATGCTGATAGGCCTGGCACAGAAGCCCCCTGCAAGCCGTTGGTTTCTCCATTCCATTATTACCCAATGGTCCGACCAAAGACCCAAGAAGGCCCAGACCTCCTCCCCAGAGGAACTATCAGTAAGGAATGACCGCTGGGCAAGATGGCGCTGCTCTACGTTACTTCACCAAGACCACATGTGGGAGCTTGGGAGAGGAACTTGGCTAGACAGCCTTCTTCAAGCAACTCGAGACAACACCCCAAGCTCTTCTTCTGAACACCATGTGTTTCTCTCCTGCTTTTCCGAAATTTCTCTTCCACTTCACTAAGGATAGACTGGTGTTAGAACTTGATGCAACCTCCCTGTGCAGCAAAGATAGAGGTGCTGCCTGTATCACCTGGCCAAGGGCAAGAGACTGAATTTCACAGCACCAGAGTCCTACAAAGTAGACAGGTCACCCATTAGGTCTGAGTCAGTTTCAAGGGTGCCCCAAATTTACTTCCTGCCCTGGACATACCAATTCTCACACTTGCCTACCAAAGAACCTCTAAGAGAAGGGAAGAAAACCCTCCTCTTTGGGGAGCACAACCTGTGTTCAATTTTAAAATCCACACAAATCTTGTAGATTCACCCATGATAAATCCTGGCACAGTTATTTCTCATACTTACCTAATAATCCAATACCTGTACATGTACACACACGTGGACATGCACATTGGCACATACATGTTTTTCCCAAAGTAAAATTCCCAGCCCCAGAAAAACACAATGGTATTTTGTGGCTCTGCACATCCACAGGGACACACCCACCCCAGCTGAAGAACCAAGAATAAATCAAAGAAAGAGTATATTTTGAAAGTTAAAACTGCTTTGGAAGATTAATAAATAATTTGAAGATTTCTCTAAGGTACCACTCTTAAAATACTGACTTAATGACCAAGTACAAGACAGCTGCCCTTCACAGACTGTTTTCAACGGAAGCCTAAAGGGAGGTGATGGCTTTGTAAGTGCCTTCCCCCCAGCACTGCAGCAGCAAGAGGATCCGGGCTGTGACTCCTGGTGTGGTTTTCTGATTTCCTCTCCCATTTCACATCTAGTTGTTTGACAGATGTTTTCTGGAGGCCAAAGCAGAGCGTCACAGGGAAAGCAAACCACTGTTAAGCCTTTGACTGTCTGACTTCATTCCTTCAACAAGTATCTGGGCTCCCTTCAGCTGGCCAGGCAGCTGTAAGCCCAGATGCTGTCTCTGTGCAAACTGGAGTACGGCATGTCCTCTGCACAGACAAACCTACAAGCAGGACCCTCTGCTCCACAGACTCGCCTCAGTGGGGACCCCTGGTGTCGACGCCTTGCCCACTGTAGTAAATGAGACAAGGTGCCTACTTTAGAAAGTACAGATTCTAAGTGAGGCAGCCAGGCAAACACACATTCAGTTTTCAACATTTTCTACAGGACCCTGAAAACTCAGACTTTATATACTATACTACACTTAATATTTTCTCCAAACAAATCTCCACCTTATTTCACACTGGTTCCATAATCATTAAGCTGAACTTGGGCTCAAAACATCTACCTATACCAACAGAATTCTGGGACGTTTTTAGGTAGAAAACAAGCACTGTTTCCAGATTCAAGCAGGCCAGAAATTGACCGCATTTTCAAATACCACCTTATGGTAATTAGCCAAATTTATCTCTCCAAGTAACATTTTCAATTAGTCTATTTTTTTGTGCCATTTCTTACCTTGTATGTACATGCTTGAGGTATATTTTTCACTTACGGTAATAAATACAGTCATGCACTGCATTAACCAGGTTTCAGCCAACAACAGGCCACATACCCCACAGGGATCTCATCCAATTGCAGTGGAACTTTAAAATTCTTATCACCAAGTAACACCCTAAAGATTGATGGTGAACCTTTTAGAGCGTTCAATGATAAACAGCTGGCTATGGCCCATGTGCCACAGGTTCACCACCACTGCCCTGGAACAAAGCAACATTCACGTTTGCAATGACGCTAGAATAAGCAAACCTACCGCGTGGCCAGTCATGTAACAGTAATGCAGACAACCATGCACACTAGTAATATGATAATAATAACTTCGCTACTGGGATGTGTATTTACTATACTATACTTCATTAGAGTTTACTTCTCCTTATTTTTTTTAAAAAGTTAACTGTAAAAGAACTTCAGGCAGGTCCTTCACGAAGGATTCCAGAAGACACTTGGAATGACAGCTCCACGCATGTTACTGTCCCTCAAGACCTTCCAGGGGGCCAAGATGTAGAAGTGAAATCAGGGACATTGATGATAATGACCCTGTGTAAGGACTAACCCAATGTGTGTGGTTTTGAGTTTTTAACAATGAAGTTTATAAAGGAAAACAAATTGTGATTAAAAAATGCTTACAGAATAAGTATATCAAAAAAAAGAATTTTTTGTATAGCTGTAGAATTCGTTTCAAGCTAAGTGCTAAATGTCAAAACTTTCTTAATTTATAAAGGAAAAATGTTATAGTAAGCAAAGGTTACTTTGCCACTGAAGAAAGAAACACTTTTATAAATGTAGCGTATCCTGAGTTTACAAAGTCTGCAGCAGTGTTGGCAATGCCCCCAGCCTTCACAGTCCCTCCCACTCATTCACTGACTCACCCAGAGCAACTTCCGGTCCACAAGCTCCATTCATGGCAAAAAAAGGGTGCACCACTTTTTATCTTTTTTACCATTCTTACTCTACCTTTCCCATGTTCCCTTTGTGTTCCAACTACCTACACGATTGAGTATAGTAACTTGCTGCAAATTTCTACACCCCAGGAGCAATAGGCTATGCCAGAGTGTGCTGCAGGCTAAGTACTGAGGTTTGTGTAAGTACACTTACTGATCTTTACACAACTATGAAATCACCTAATGGCACACTACCCAGAATGGGGCCCTATCATTGGGTGACGCATGACTATCTTTCATAAAATATTTTATTCATTTTGGAATTATTTGCTTTAGCCGTTCTTTGCGTCATACTTCTATATTCTTATCTACTAAAGTTAAATATAAAAGATAATTGCTATTCTCAATTGATAGAATACACTGGCATAAAGTAAATCTTTTAAAACAAGATATATTACTTTTGTAATTTTTTTTTTTGCTATTGGGGATTGAAATGAGGACCTTGCGCATGCGAAGCAGGCAGCGGAACCACTGAGCTAAGTCCCTGGCCCTACTTTTGTAATATAAAAGTATTTCTTTACATTTAAGAAAAACATTCATTTTTTAGTCTTTGTATGAAATGTGTTGTTATTATACGTTTTTGTTTTGTTTTGTTTTTGTTTGGTGCTGGAGATGGAACCCAGGGCCTCAAGCATGCTAAGCACACCCTCTACTACCAAGCTAACCACCAGCTCTGCATGCTTTTTTTTTTTTTTTTTCCTTTGGTACCAGTGATTGAACTCAGCTCCTTGCGCTTGCACAGCAGGCAGTAAAACCACTGAGCTAAATCCCTGGCCCTCTGCTTATTTTTAACCTGATGCTTCCTCATGGAAAACGTTGTCCAAACATGGTCTGGGCAAATGTTTCAACTACAACTCTCTTCACTTCTTTTCTTTCTAATGTATCTTATAGTGCAGTACAGAAAAAATTCTCAAAAGAATTATCTATAGAAGAATGAAAAACTACACGTAAAATTCACCCAGGTGGCAAAGAACATCAACCATTCATTTCAGATTCCTCAATCTGAATGAGTCCCCTTAGGAAATAATTAACCTGTTTTTAACACCCATAAATGTCTGGGACTTATTAAGTATCTCCTAACAGACAGGAATTGTTCAGGGCAGGTAGAAACAATAGAGAAATAGAGCTGGCCACGAAGCAGGGTCTGTATCCCAAGACCTGCCATCCCTGGCACCAAAGACTTTATTAAAGGACATAACTTCTAATGAATTCAGAGCCTTACCTCTTAGATTTCTGGGATGAATCTGTTTTGTTCGAGGCATCTTCTTAGATTCAGGAGCTCCTTTTTTTCCTTAGAAACGATAGGAAGAGCAGGTCCCAAAAAGGTGGCTCCATAAACTCAACGTACATCAATTAATCCATGTGCTAAAAATGGAAATAAAACAAGATGCATATTTTATTACCTTCAAAGGAAAAACATACCTTAAAAGTTACAGCTTAGTACATCATTAACTTAACTCAACAAAAAGAAACCAAGCTGGGCACCACTGCAAAACTTTATTTTTAATTAAATATAGGACAAGTTGTTTTGCCAATATCTGGCCCTTCTCATTAGGAAAACAGCAAAAAGAAATCTCTATCACACAGGACTGAAAAACTTCACTGTTCTACCATAACCTTACCTGCTACGATGGTAACCATCAACCTACAAAAGGGTTATGGCATATACAGTCCATTTGCCCATTCCTAACAGTGGGCGCCACATCTCAGTCACCTTAGAGTTTGGTTAACATGCATGCTTATCATGGCTGCTCCCTATTAATCGGTCCTCCCTTGTAGACTCAGGGTAGAACTGCACTTTCTTCCCTTGTGTTAAGGTACAACACATGACCAGTTCTAGCCAATGACCTGTGAGTGGAAGACAGACATGCTGCCCTTCCAAGCTAGAGCATTAGTCACCAGGGCAAGATGCAGGAGAGAATTCTGACCCCTCTGACTCTGGACCAGCACCTTCTGGGCAGCAATTCTGACAACTCAGAGCTGAACTGCCACTAACTCACCAAGATCACAGAGCACAAACAAGAAATAGCTCTTTGTTGTTTTAAGTCACTGAGATTTGGGAGTTATTTGTTACTGCAGCATAACCTAGGCTGTGCTGACCTATACATTTTTAAAAAGTGATTTGAAATACAATATGTTAAGCTGACAATTATTTTAAACCTGAGCCACTTCTCTCCAACAGGATTCTTTCTCAGTGATCCCAGACCTAAAATTTTAGTTTTAACTTCCTGCAATAAAGCTGATAAGCAAAGCCCATTATGCTGGCACTAAATATGAAACAATGTTTAATCACTAAACAAACACACAAAAATGGAACAAACTGCTGTGGTAAAAACCTGGCACTGTATCTATTACTAACCAAGAAAAAAGAGCTCACTGATCCCTACTATGTGCCTCTGTACTTTCTACATAATATTACATTTAATCCTAACAGTAACCAAGGCAGCTTTCATGTTTCCATTTACAGAGAGAAAGAAAAAAAATTGGGGGGAGATTAAGTAACTTGCTCAAGAACCCAAACTGAAGAATGTGGTACCTCATGACTCAGTTTTTCTCAGTGCCTATTTCCTTAGAGAAGGGAACACCTACTCTCAAAGAGAGTTGATTTTCTTTTTTTTCCAAGAGGCTGCCTGGCGGCATACTTTGTTGTCAAAGCAGACTGGATTCAAGGCCAGGTTTTACCCAATACTGTGTGGCCTTATTCTGGTACTTAACCTCTCTGAAGATCTGATTTCCCAACTGTAAAACTAGGAATATTATCCACCTCAGAAAGCTGGTATAAGGACTAAACATTGTAGAAGCTTTGCCTATGCACAAAACCGCTGAAATATTAATTCTCCTTAAGAAAGTCTGTATGGGAAAGAACGTGTCTAATATCCTAACAAGGTTTTAGAAACGTATGTTTTCATTTTAGCCAAGAAATAGAAAGACTACAACTAACCTCTGAATTTCATTCCTGAGGCAGCTCTATGTGGACACAGCACAAAGATACTCGCAATTTTTAAGGGCACTAGGAAAAATATGAAATATGATGCCCAATACTACTTATATTTCACCAAGCACTGTGCTAAGAAATAAGATATGGTTTCTCAACACCCTTCACTAAAGAAGCAATCTTTCCACTGTTGGATCCAGGATGGTTCTGATTCAACAGTGAATTTAAAGACTAAATTAGAGTTAGATACATTGTGTTTGCACTAGGCTCCATTCCTTGCTAAGGCTTTTAAATGGTCACGATATTGCGAAGTTTTAAAATCGTGAACTCCGATTTGTACTCCCATCATGTGATCCGACCCAAGCAGGAGCATAAATGTAAAATATGCAAATTTCCAATCTGTAACGGGTTTCTGCTACCCCACTCCCTGTCTACCCACTGTCCCTAGCTGTCCATCCCACGTTTAAATCCTTGGGGGGAGGGGGAGGGAAATGGGTATGTTCAAAGAGAGCCGCATTGTAGTGAACTATGGCGAGTGATAAATGGTTACTTTAGGAAAAAAATAAATACTACATGGAGCAACACAGGACACGATCAGAAAGTGTAAAGACAGTTTCAAGGAGAAAAAACATGAATGAATGTGGAGGGCGGAGCCTGGGAAAACCCCTCTGCAACGCTGCACTGAACAAAGCGCTTCGAATGCCAGGAGGAGGGGGCAATGGAAGTGCCAGCCCGGGAAGCAGCCTAGAGTGGATGCGGAGAGCAGGAGGCGGAGGACGAGACGAGGCGAGCGAGCGGGGGCGGCCCCGAGACTCCTCCACGCCGACAGCTCGGCCGCCGCCCCCTCCCCTCTGCAGCCCGCAACTCCAGCCCCAGCCAGGGCCGCCCCCCGGCCCGACCCGCACCCCCAGCCCAGCCGCTGCTGGCGCGCGCTCCCAAGCCAGCCCAACCCGGAAAGAAACTACCCAGGTGGCCGCGAGTAAACAGGCACTTGGAGCTAGAACGAAAGGGAAAGCGAGCCACAAAGCCGGGAGGTTGGGCGGCCGAGGCCTGGTCTCCCTCACCCCCACCCTCCTGCAAAAACTGCGTCTGCGGCGGGAAGGTTGGGTCGCTCCGTACCTGCTGGGCTCGCAGCACCGCAGCTCGAGCAGCTCGCGAGCGGCCGGGGCGCCCCGAAGTGGCGAGCGGCGCCCGCGCGATGCCATCCCCTGCAAGGTCGGCGGCGCCACGC